>PVHT020000037.1:7789876-7905788 GCA_004024745.2 Catagonus wagneri | reverse complement strand
TGTCTTTCCATTCTGCTTTCCTCGGTATACTGATTTTGTCCTTAGGTATTAACTTCCCCAGTAATCACAAGATGGCTGTAATAGTTCAAGTTGACACTTCTAGACACTCTAAAGTCCAAAGAGGAGTTCCCATCGTGGTGCAGCGGTTAACGAATCCGACTAGGAACCATGAGGTTGCGGGTTTGGTCTCTGACCTCGCTCAGTGGGTTAAGGATCAGGCGTTGCTGTGAGCTGTGGTGTAGGTCACAGATGCCGCTCGTATCCTGCGTTGCTGTGGCTGTGGTGTAGGCCGGTGGCTACAGCTCCAATTAGACCCCTAGCCTGGGAACCTCCATATGCCGCAGGTGCAGCCCTAAAAAGCAAAAGAAAAAGGTCCAAAGAAACAAGATGCCTCCACAAATCTCTACTACTTATAAGTGAAAAGCTTTTCCTAGAATCTCCCCAGCAGACTCCGCATTACATCTCACTGGTCAGAATTTCCTCACGTACCCATCCTAAATCTGTCACTGGCAAGAGAAATGGAATTACTCTGGTAAACACAAAAGTGTATGGCTGCATGGAGAGATATGGATTTTTCTAATACAATTACAATTTTGTTAGAGTTCCCAGTTGTGGCTCAGCGGTAATGAACCCAACCAGTATCCATGAGGACATGGGTTTGATCCCTGGCCTCGCTCAGTGGGTTGGGGATCCAGCTTTGCCATGGGCTGTGTTGTAGGTCACAGATGCAGCTGAGATTCCGAGTTGCTGTGGCTGTGGCCGGCATCTGTAGCTTGGACTAGACCCCTAGTCTGGGACAGGCTGTAAGGAGGCAACGATGGAAAATGACATTTGGCAGTCCACCACTTTATACCGTGCACTGAAAGACACAGCAGAAAAGATTTTTCTCTTCCTATCTCTGAGAATCTGATTTTAAGTGGTTCTGAGATCCTAACCACAGGGCATTAGGACCTTGGAAAGGTTGGGAATGACATCACCTCTAGATGTCACCGGCCTCCAGGGAACTAGACTAGTGCAAGAGACCTCTGCTCTTTACACAAATACCCCTCCACCAAGTGGCAGACGGCTCTTTCCTTTGGGTCCGGATGACCCTGGACTAAAGAGAAACACTGGGAAGGTCTACGCAGAGGCCAAAGAGCAAACAGCCCCACCCTCCTCTAGCCTGCCACACTCAGCATGGCTGTTCCTGTCGCAAGTCCGGGAGGGATCTCTCCCAGAGGGGCGGGCCTTGGAAGCCAAACGCGCTTCAGCGGACCAATGGGGAGAGGCAAGGGGCGGGAAATTGTCGGGGGCGTGGGCCGTAGGGCCCTGGGGACAACTTGGTCTAGGCTAGCCTTGCCGGCGTTTTTCTCCTGCCACGTTTCTCCCAGTTTTTGCAGCAGGATTTTGCCCGGTAGGCGGCCACCGTCAGCGCTTCCGGGTTGAGCTCAACCTGAGCTGATCAGTCCCCAACCTATCCAGGGCCTGTTCCTCCCCTTCAAAGCCCAGCTGGCCCCTCCCTCACTTGTGAGATGACTCATCTCTATAAACCAACTGGGAGATTAAATTCGTGGTGGCAGGTGTGGCTTAACACGTTTGATCTTAAACGTGATTATATGTATATATGCATAATTCAGAAAATTGAGAAATTGGAAAAGCATAAGGCAAATAAAAATGCCATCCCATCGACCAGAAATCATCATGATTAATTTTGTCATTCTTTTTGTGTGTATGTGTGTGTATCTATTTTAACACAACTGGGGCAATACTGTATAAAGTTCTGTTTATCACAAACTAAGTATTTTTCTTAGTCACTTTAATTGAATACATAATATAAAGTATTCCATGGATGAATGGGCCATAATTTTCATATTTTTCCAATGGCATTCAAACACTTGGAACTGTAAGTGAATAGCAGGTTGAAGGTAGGGCAGGTAGAGAAAGATAGCCAAGAACTGGCTAGTCCACAACTTGATCTTCCCTTTGTAAAACTGTTCCACAAAAATTACAAGATCTTGTTGATTGATTGCTTTTTTGGGCTGCACCTGAGGCATATGGGAGTTCCCAGTCTAGGGGTCGAATCTGAGCTGCAGCTGCCAGTCTACACCATAGGCACAGCAACTGGGGATCAGAGCTGTGTCTGTGACCACAGTTCACCGGGTCCTTAACCCACTGAGCAACTCCAGGGATTGAACCCACATCCTCATGGATACTCGTCAGGTTCATAACCTGCTGAACCACAACGGAAGCTCCAAATTTACAAGATTTTAGAGGCTTTAGAAACTTTATAGAGTCTTGAGATTCTAGAGTATTACAGCCTTGAGAAAATTGTAATATCTTGGGGTGGTCTCTCAAGGATCTCTGAAGAAACAAATCCAAATTTCACCAGATGTAGTAGTGTTTAAAAATCAGAGCTTTCTCAAAAGTTGAGTCCTTTATATTTATAATGTCACCTCTTAATTGAATCACTTTGTTGTACAGCAGAAATTATCTCATCATTGTAAATCAACTGTAATTCAATAAAACTTTAAACAAGGAAAAAGAAAAAAGTCACCTCTTGCTACACGTAGTCAGTCTTTCTCTTACATTAAGCTGGCTCTAGCAGGTCTTCACAGCCTAGTCAAGAATAAGTTACGGCTTCTGGCCTCAACTTCTTTCTACCTAGGAGCTTTCCTAGATAGCTAAGTGTTCTTTCCTCTTGCGATACAGTTTCTAATTAGGCAGATAAGCAGGAGCAGGAAGGGGGAGTTTTCCATGGATTTATTCACTTATTTATTTGATAGGAGAGAAATAAGTTTTGATCTCCTTTGGTCCCTTCCATAGACCTTCCATGAAGGTGGAAGAAATGACTTCTCAGGAGGCCTGTAATAACGATAAATTGGCTTAAACGTGGGTCTCCAATAAAATTATCAAATGAGTTCCCAACGTGGCACAGTAGGAAATGAATCCGACTAGGAATCATTAGGTGTTGGGTTCAATCCCTCGGCCTTGCTCAGTGGGTTAAGGGTCTGGTGTTGCCGTGAGCTGTGGTGTAGGTTGCAGATGCAGCTTGGATCCTGCGTTGCTGTGGCTGTGGTGTAGGCTGGTGGCTATAGCTCTGATTCGACTCCTAGCCTGGGAACTTCCATATGCCGCGAGTGCGGCCCTAAAAAGCAAAAAAAATAAAATAAAATAAAATAAAATAATCAACTGAGATAACAGTGAGTGGTAGAGGTTAGGTGAAAAGAGCATTGGTGTAGAAGACTAAAAACCTGAGTTGACTTTCTAGCTGTGTGATGTTGAGTAAGTCACTTCAATTCTCTAAATCTTAGTTTCCTCATCTTGTGGTGAGGATATCAGTCCTTTACTCAATTTATGAGATTGTGGTGAAGAAAAATTGAGCAAATGTCTGTGAAAGTGTTTTAGAAAAAAGAAAGGACTGTGTTACCGTTATTATCAGACAGCATAACAAAATTTTAAGAGAAAGTTTTGAAACTTTTGAAGAATTGTAATCCAGAAAATTGGGGGAGGAGATGTGGCAAAGGTCAAGTAACTCTCCTAGGTCTGTATATCTGTGCATGCAGAGGAGTCCTCCCATGTGGTCAGTGCCCACTTCTCATGCCCTGACAGCATTATCAACGCAGGGTGACTTCTGTTTCACTTTGATGAATTTGCCTCTTTGGCTTGGAAGGAACAGAGTTACCTCAAGTGATTTAGAATGGAGAGTTGCTGGGAGTTCCCATCGTGGCTTAGTGGTTAACGAATCCGACTAGGAACCATGAGGTTGTGGGTTTGATCCCTGGCCTTGCTTAGTGGGTTAAGGATCCGGCGTTGCCATGAGCTGTGGTATAAGTCGCAGACGCGACTCGGATCCAGCGTTGCTGTGGCTGTGGAGTAGGCCGGCAGCTACAGCTCCGATTAGACCCCTAGCCTGGGAACTTCAACATGCCATGGGTGCGGCCCTTAAACAACAAAAGGCAAAAAAAAAAAGAAAAAAGTTAGAAGCTCCTATTGCAGCAGATCAAGGAAGTGTTACTATCTTCTGAGGAATTTATTTCAAAATCTGCCTCCACATCATGATTTTGTAAAATCTTCACCTATATCTCCTATCCCAGGCTGCCAGACAGGAAGGTTACCCCAGAGGCTATGTGTAGTTTGCTAGAGTGAAATTACGGTTTTTCTGTTTCTGTTGTTCAGTACACATGTGACACTGGGCCTTGGGCAGAAGCAACACAAAAATTCTTCCTAGTCCATAAGAAGAGTTTTTCTTAATTGTGGTTCTGGTATAAACTCTAAAAGGTGCTTTAGTGCAGGCCAACCTGAAAGGCATGGGAGGCGGCTGGAGGGACAGTGGCTCAGGAATCCAGGTGCCCCGGTGTCACTATGCTTGAGGAGCTTTGTGTTGCAGGTACTCCCAGTACTCCTGTACTGGAGGCTGGGCTGGACCAACTGCAACACAGGTTCTGGGCTTCTAGAGAGATTCTTCACTGAGCTGCACATCTATCTGCTCTGTGAGTGGTTCTGTGCACCCTCTCCCTCCCTTCATATGGGCCCCTAAGATCTCAGTAACCACCTGAGCTTCCTCTTGCAGACTATTTCATCATCCTTTCTCCCTCTCTCTGGGATTAGATAATCCCCACTCACTGGGCCCAGCCCTGTACAAGCAGAAGAGTCCTGGTAAAGCACAAGCCTGGGGGTCAGCTGTATTTCTACCTGGCTTTTTTTTTTTTTTTTTTTTTTGTAGCTAGCTAGCTCTCCTGCACCTCTGGCCTTTATCCTTCTTCTAAGTATGATTTTCTTTGAACCAAACCCATATCAAAAAATAGAAGCACAAGAGTCCTACTGAGGCTAAAACAGTTAGTTTTCAATTGGAGGTAGCATCATGCATATATTCTCACTTAAGCCATATATTGGAGCTACCTGACATCCTTGGGACACTTTTATAACAGGTACGAGAGAATTATAACTTTAAAGGAAGTTTAACCCAAGATCAAACATATTCTTCTAAAGGGCCTCCTTTTATTCTCTCTTGTTCCCTAAAGCTTTCTCTGATGTGGTTGTGCAGAGGGCTGAAACAGGTATTTCAAAAAGCTTTAAAGACAGTTGGCTTATAAAAATAAAGCCAGAAAAGTCTAAAGTTTCCTCTTTCTTTCTTTTTCTTTCTTCCTTCCTTTCCTTTCCTTCCTTCCTTCCTTCCGTCCAAGATCTGGGAAAAATCTATAATTATATCTGGGGACCTTTAAGTAGTCACTCATTCATTATTTTATTCAAAATATTCAGAGCCTCATTATGTCCCATGACCTGTGCCAAATGCTGGAGATACAAAGAAAAATGAGGAATATGCCTCTATAAATATGCTACACAGGACTAAGTATAAGATTAAGTGAACGAAGATTGGGAGACATCTGTTATGATGGGGAAGAAAAGCTGACAAAGCTGAAGTATTTGGTGCTTCAGTGCATTTAGCCTCCATTCTTATCTGGAAAAAGACTGACTTCATTATTAGTTCCTCAGGTAAGTTACTTGTGGCCCGAATTCATTTGTGTTGTGTAAATGCTGATTCACCAAGTGCTGGTTTGAGTTTTAGGGTTACCAATGGGAGACTCTCAGAGCTTCTACTTTGCTTTTGCTATTGCTGACTGTAAGAAAGAGCTTCCAGAACTAAAAGTTTATTGTCATTACCGTGTTTTTGTCATGGACAAGTTGTTTGAACAAGCCACTTATCTTCCTCCCTTCCCTTTTGTCATCTACAAAGTGAGAAAACATGTTTATCGTCCTACCTTTGATAAAATTGTGTAATGTTCATGTAGGTGATTTGAAAAGCACAAAACAGTAACACAACAATATCTGTGTTAATCTTTGAGGTGAAAAAAGAAAGAATACTCTTTAAAAATGCTCACAGGAGTTCTCTCATGGTGCAGTGGGTTAAGGATCCCGTGTTGTCACTGAAGCAGCTTAAGTTGCTGCAGTGGCAAGGGTTCGATCCCTGGCCTGGGAAATTCCACGTGCTGTGAGCATGGCCAAAAAAAATAAATAAATAATTTTTCCTTTTTTGCTTTTTAGGGCTACACCCATGGCATATGGAAGTTCCCAGACTAGGGTCAATTGGAGCTGCAGCTGCTGGTCTACACCACAGCCTCAGAAACTCAGGATCTGAGCTGCATCAGTAACCTACACCATAATTCACGGCAACTCCGGATCCCTGACCCACTGAGCCAGGCATTGACCTGCATCCTCATGGGTACTAGTTGGAGTCCTTTCCACTGTGCAACAACAGGATTTCCCAAATAATTTTTTTTTAAATGCTCACAATCTGGAGTTCCCTCGTGGCTTAGGAGGTTAAAGATCTGTCCTGGTCACTGCTGTGGCTTGAGTCATTGCTGTGGTGCAGGTTTTATCCCTGGCTTAGGAACTTCCACATGCTGCAAGCATGGGGAAAAAAAAGAATAAGAAAAGGAAAAGGAAGCTTTCAAGCAGTTCTTCAGGAACATATTACCATGGGCTAGTAGGCCCTGGGCTAAATGCTGGATATTTAGAGACAAATCCTTTACTTTGAGCAGCTCACAGTCTATAGAAAGATGAAGTAAGAAGCTGGGAGCCTTGCTATCTGGAAAGTGGCCTGTGCTGAGGTGCATCTTGTTTTCCTCAAGGGAGTTTGAGTTTTTAGAAGCTGGAGACAAAATAATTCAGGGAAGCTAAAGAATAATGGATGTGCAAAGATATATGATGTGTCCTTCTGGGAAGTTCAGGAAGCTCATTTTCCTTTATAAGCACATGACATCATCAACAGAGCTTGGCATCAATAATAGAGATTCCAGTGCATTCATGGATATTGCTAAGGTGTCTTTACATCCATATACACTGATTTCACCTCCCTTTTAGTTTCCTGACTCCTGACCTTTTAAAGTATTCTAGGAGTTCCAGTGTGGCGCAGCAGAAACGAATCTGACCAGCACCCACAAGGACGCAGGTCTAATCCCTGGCCTGACTCAGTGGGGTAAAGGATCTGGCATTGCCGAGAGCTGTGGTGTAGGTCACTGATGCAGCTCAGATCCTACGTTGCTGTGGCTGTGGTGTAGGCTGGCAGGTGTAGCTCCGATTTGACCCCTAGCCTGGGAACTTCCATATACTGTGGGTGTGGCCCTAAAAAACAAAACAAAACAAATAAAAAATAAAGTGTTCCAGTTGTCTTGGGCATCCTTGTACTTTGATACACAGAACTAACTGTCCCCTTCTTCCTACTCTTCCCTCTTCCCTTCAACTTCCTCCCTTCCCAGAGTGGGAACAACACAAAAATGGATTTGTATCTTACCGGATTGCATATATGTGGACTAGACAAGAAAGGACTAGATTCTTTGGCCTAGCCAGTATGCCCTTTTGGAAACTTATAGTTGCAGTCCTTTGGAGCAGAAGGAGCTCAGGTGCTGAAATCAGCCAGCTCAGCACTTACAATGTGACTTATGTAAACTCAGTAACCTCTGTTCCTCATCTATGAAATGAATGTAACGATCCCCAGCTCCACTGGGTTGGTGGGAGGATAAAATGAACATATGTACCTGAAGAGATCTGACCTAGCACAAATGAAGAACTTGAAACTGTTTTTTTTTCCTCTATTTAAAAATTCACTTCTAAAATCCCAACAGCTTTTAGATAACCAGTCGCTATGGTGGAGGCGTGACTTGTACACTATTTCACCAGAAAGAATTAGTTGCCATCTCTGTCTTGCCTCAGTACTTTACACACAATTCTGCTATTTCATCTGCCATACTATATGATAATTATTTGTTACTCTTTCCCATGCTTGATTTGATTGTGAGTTCCTCAGGGACTGAGATCCCATCTGATTAATTCATTCCAATGTCTAGCAAAAGATTTGGAGAACTGACTTCTAACCTCGACTTAAAAGCTGACTGACCCTAAGTGAAATTTTCTGAAATTCAATTGCCTCATAATAGTTGATAATAACTAAATCTTTTTGTCTACAACTGCGGCACGAGGAAGTTCCCAGGTCACAGATTGAACCCATGTCACAGCAGTGACCAAACCATTGCAGTGACAATGCTGGGTCCTTAACCAGCTGAGCCAGGAGGGAACTCCTCTTTTGTCTTTTAATAATAACCATTCTAACATACGTGAGATGATATCTCCTTGTGGTTATGATTTGCATTTCCATGGTGGTTAGTAATGTTAGGCATCTTTTCATATATCTATTGGCCATTTGTGTGTCTTCTTTTGAGAAAAGTCTCTCAGATCCTTTGCCGAATTTTAAATCAGTTTTTTTCCTTGCTATCAAGTTCTGTATATATTTTGTCAGACGTACGATTTGTAAACATTTTCTCCTATTCCGTAGGTTGTCTTTTCCCTCTGTTGATTTTTTGCTGCATAGGGACTTTTAGTTTGATGCAATCCTCTATGAGTCATTTAAGTGCAGGGATCGTGTAATATTCATCTCTGTGTTCCCAAGGTTCTGTTAAAGGACTGGTACAAAGTCATGCTAAGTAGATGGATAATGCGTGTAAAGTAAGTAAATGAACCTGTGCTGTGACACGATTATCTCATGTAAGAAGGCGTGTGTCAGAGGGAAAACATACTGCCTAAAGGAGACCAAGTTTGAAACTCAACTGTGCCTCAGTTGGTTGGCCCCAGGAAAGTCTCTTAACCTCTTGCAACATCTTTACATGTAAAATCCAGTGATAATATTTCACTAAGGAATAAATTCTAAGGACTAAATTAAACGATGCTCTGAACATAACGCACTGCACATAGTGGCCACTCAATAAAAAATAGTTATTGGCGCTCCTGCTGTGGTGCAGCTAGATCAGCGTTGTCTTGGGAGTGCTGGGACTCGATTTGATCCCTGGTGCATAGTGTGTTAAGCATTGCCGCAGCTGCGGCTTAGGTAATGACTGCAGCTTGAATTTCATCTCTGGTCCAGCAGCTCCACATGCTGCCGCGTGGCCAAAAAGAAAAAAAGGAAAGGAAGAAAGTTATTATCAATTATTATGAGGCAATTGAATGCCAGAAAGGCTCACTTAGGGTCAATTAGCTTTTAAATCAAGCTTAGAAGTCAGAGCTCCACATCCTGCTCTAGATGCTGGAATGAATTAATCAGGCAGGATTTCAGTTCCTGAGGAACTCGCAATTAAACACGGAAAAGAGAAAGTAACAAATTACTAATACATAGTATGGCAGATGAAAGAGCAGAATTGAGTGTAAAGTACTGGGGCAAGTCAGAGATGACAGTTAATTCTGCCCGGAGAAATAGTAGTGAAGGTGACACTCGAGCTGTAGTGAGGGCAGTGTCTGCTGGGATTTCTAGACACTGAATATCAGAAGCTGCCGGAACCATGGTGCTGCGGGAGTTGAATGCGTCCCGGTCGGATATCGTTACTGGACCGGATCAAGGCCGTTCCGTCAGTGTTTTCAGACCCCCAGGGACGGCGGCTGCTTGGGCAGATCTTCCGCTGGCACAACTACACACAGCACAGCAGCAAAGGATGAACGGAGCTCTGGGAAAGGTAATGTAGGTTCCCGGCACGCTGGGCGCGGGGGGGAGGTGGTGAGGAGAGCAGAGCTGGGAGGTGACTGCAGGGCCGTCACGCTGCTGCAGACATCCGGGTGAGAGACACCGGCGAGAACAAGGCTCTTCCCAGCAGCACGCGCGGCGCCTTCTAGTCAGAGTGTTGTGCTCTGTCCTCTCCGGTGCGGCCTCTGCAGCGCTATCTGCACGCCACGCCCCCTCTGCGCTACCCTCGCAGACCTTTGGCCTGGAAGGAGAGGGACCCCCCCACCCCACCATGAGAATCACACAAGGATAGGTCTTGATAATATGTATGACCTTGAGGAGGTCTTTTTTTTTTTTTTTGCTTTACGTCACAACTTCCAGGCTTTTTCCGAGTAACACATTTTTTACTTGCTGAACAGATTAGGTTGTGAGGCTACTTGGCGACAGGGGAAGTGTAATAATAAACTACATTTTTGCTTTCAAAACCTTAAGTGACTTCAATAAAACCCTATAAACCACGTAAATGCGTTCCTTGGCTTTCCCTTGGCCTCTTAAGCAATTTAATAGATTCCAGTTATGCTTTTTCAGTTGTATCTTGCTGCTTAGCATAAACACTTATTTTAGGAGCTCCCGGAGTTCCTGTCGTGGCTCAGTGGTTAACGAATCCGACTAAGAACCATGAGGTTGTGGGTTTGATCCCTGGCCTTGCTCAGCGGGTTAAGGATCCGGTGTTCCCCTCAGCTGCGGTGTAGGTCGCAGAGGCGGCTCGGATCTCGCGTTGCTGTGGCTAACGAATCCAACTAGGAACCATGAGGTTGTGGGATCCATCCCTGGCCTCGCTCAGTGGGTTAAGGATCCGGCATTGCGGTGAGCTGTGGTGTAGGTCGCAGGCAGCCTGGATCTGGCGTTGCTGTGGCTGTGGTGTAGGTGGGCTGCCAGCGGCAATAGCTCTGATTCGATCCCTAGCCTGGGAACCTCTATATACCGCGGGTGCGGCCCTAAAAAGACAAAAAAAAAAAAAAGAAAAGAAGAATGACTTATTTTAGTAAATTATGTTAAACTTTCATTTGAGGGATGAATTTGGAGGCTATACCTTCATGAAACATAGATCAGCGTGATCATGGCAGCTCATGGATCTTCTAGTAGTTGCTTTGGGGCAGCTGCTGAATGTCTCTAGGTTTGTTTCCTTAAAGAACAAACCTCACTTCATCCTTAATGAAATAACTCACTGTTGTTCACCCTAGCGAAACTATGAGAATTTGGTTAGATCTGGTGAAAGGATAATAGAAAATCAAAATTTCAAAACTTAATTCAGGATTTCCTGTCATGGCTCAGTGGTTAACGAACCGGGCTAGAATCCATGAGGATGTAGGTTCCATCCCTGGCCTCGCTCAGTGCATTAAGGATCCAGCGTTGCCTGTGAGCTGGTCACACATGGTGCTTGGATCCACTTTGCTGTGGCCAGCAGCTACGCTCCGATTCAACCCCTATCCCGGGAACCTCCATATGCCATGGGTGCAGCCCTAAAAAGCCGAAAGACAAAACAGCAACTTAATTCTTAAAGATGGTCAATCTGTGACTCCGTGATCCTGTTCAAGGAGCTTTGATTCTGAGGAATCGTGAAAGGGATGGATCATTTTTCAAGGAATACCATTTTTGGCCATTCTGTACCCTTGCAGAGACCATGGAAATCTGTCTTTAGGCCATCACCTAAAGATACAAGGGGGAGGGGGAGGGAGTGGGATGGACTAGGAGTTTGGGGTTAGATGCAAAGCATTACAATTAGAATGAATAAGCAATGAGATCCTACTGTACAGCATGGGGAACTCTATCCAGTCTCCTGGGACAGACCATGATGGAAGACATCCTTATTTGTAAAATGCTGAATTCCTAATCCTTGATCTTAAGGAGCTTTCTCACTCGGAGTGCCTTCACCTTTCTTACCACCTATCCAAATGCTCCATTTTTAAAGGCCCAGCTCAGGTCTGATGTTTTCCTTAAAACCCTTCAGACCGTTCCAGCCAAAGTGCTTGTTTATTTTTTGAACTCTCAGCTGGTATTATCTTTTGGCACCTAATCATATGCAGTCTTGTGACCATCCTTGTCTCAGCCTATCTGAAAGTGTTAGTTAATACTTTATAAGGAAAACATGAGATTTGCATCAGACTTGTTTTCTATCCCTTGCTAGCTATGTGAACTTAGGCAGGTTGTTTGACCTCTCTGTGCTTCAGTTTCTTATCTGTAAAATGAAGGTGTAGTGTTACTGTATGGTATTGTAAAAATTATAGAAGATAATGAAAGTACGAGTATTTTGTAAGTGTGAAGGACTATACAAATAGGAATATTGATATTATTCTACAGTTAATAAACTGCTTTCATTTCCATAATTTCATTTGATCTTCATGATATGAGATAATCCTGGCAGGCACAACAGGTAAGGAAATGGAAGCTACTGATACAGTGTCTGTCTGGTACATAAGAAGTTCTCAGAGTTCCCGTCGTGCCTCAGTGGTTAGCAAGTCTGACCAGTATGCATGAAGACTCAGGTTTGACCCCTGGCCTTGCTCAGTGGGTTGGGGATCCAGTGTTACCATGAACTATGGTGTAGGTCGCAGATGTGGCTTGAATCCCACGTTGGTGTGGCTCTGGCAGCTGCAGCTCTGATATGACCCCTAGCCTGGGAACCTCCATATGCCGGAGGTGCGGCCCTAAAAAGACAAATAATAATAATAATAATAACAATAATAATAATAATAGTAGTAAGTTCTCAAATGTGTTAATGAATGAATGTTTTTCTTATAGTTTAATAGTCTCTTATGTGGTAGTATTGAAACTGGAGCCTAGATTTTCTACCCCTTAATAAACCCCACTGCCTTTTCTTTTCTGAGTATTTTTACATCTAATTTGATAATCTTGCTTTTCCTCATCTGTGAAATGAAGAATGAAAACCGTCCTTGACCTTCTCAGTTGTCAGTCCTTTCTTTATGACCTATACAGCCCATTATACTAATCTCTCATCGCAGTGTAATAAATAATTTGCACATCTGCTTTCCTCATTTAGAAAGATTTGAGAGTAGGCAACTGTATTTTCTTCATAACAGTGGCCCAGGCAGCTGCAGAGACAACACCAGATCCTTAACCTGCTGCACCTCAAGAGAATTCCCTAAACAAAAGCAGTTTTGAAAGAACTTAGGAAAATTTTAGCTAGAACACGTACAAGCTATGTGCATCAGACATGTTAATTCACCTTTCTGGCTTTGGTTTCCTCTCAGTGAAATGGCAGTAAAAATGTCCGTTTCACAGAATGGTTTTGAGGATTAAAGGAAATGATGTTTGGTGTATAGCAGGTGCTCAACAAACAAGAGGATTATTTAGGGGATTATTAGTAGTATGAATTTCACTGCTGTAAACTGGTATTGTTCTTATGAGAGATGGTACGGCTGAATGGAAAACATGGACTTTGGATTCAGACAGAATCATTTTGACTCTTGGCATCTCTTACCAAACCTACAGCTTGGGGCAATTTCCTTAAGCTTCTGTTTTTTCCTCTATAAAACAGAGGCAGTTGTTTAAAGGCCTCCATTAGAGAATTGGTGTCAAGGTTAGTTGAAGGAGTTCCCATTGTGGCGCAGCAGAAACGAATCCACCTAGGAACCGGGAGGTTGCGGGTTCGATCCCAGGCCTTGCTCAGTGGGTTAAGGATCCAGTGTTGCTGTGAGCTGTGGTGTAGGTTGCAGATGTAGCTCGGATCTCGCGTTGCTGTGGCTGGGGTGTAGGCCAGCGGCTGTAGCTCCGATTAGACCCCTAGCCTGGGAACCTCCATATACCGCGGGTGCGGCCCTAAAATGACAAAAAAAAATAGACAAAAAAAAACAAGATTAGTTGAATTAGAATAGCAAAGTGCTTAGTGCAAAGGATGTATTCAGTAAGTTATAGTAACAATGCTATTTTAAGTAATACTTGTTAACATACAGATATATTCTGTTAATATTCATAAAACAGCTCTCAGTTGTTTGCTTCATGGGTCCCTTACCCACTGCTGTCATCACCCACCTCTGGGCTCTGGTGTCTGAAGTCACTCATACTCTATAGATTTTGCCCTGTGACTTCTCAAGTAGCTGGGTAATCTTTTCCTGGTTCCTGACTCCCCAGCTCACCGGACAAGTAATTTTGTAACCCACTGCAGCAGCTGTGTCCTCATTCATCCATTTACTGGAGTCGCTGGCTTCCTCTTCCATTTGCTCTGGAGCTGGAAGCTGCTCTTCATTTGCTGGCTATGGGGAGGGAGTATTTGTGAACATGGCCCCAAAATAGATTACTTTTGTCCTGATAAACAATGCCGAGCAGTGCAGGGGAGAGGAAGCACATTTCCCAGAGCTGAAAGGGAGAGTTCACAGTGCAATTTGAATGTCTTCCAAAAAGTCGCCAACCCTGAAGCCTGGCTTTTAGATAATTAAACCTATAGCTATTGTAGAGACTCAGAAATCTGAACGATTAAAGTGAGGGGGAAAAAATCAGTCTCATCTAGATCTTTCTTCCTGTCAAATATTCTGTATGAAGAAAATATTTAAAAATATATTCTGTTCACTCTGATTTCCATTCTGTTTATTGTGGGCGATATATCTTGGGACCGAAGGGACCTTCAAGTCATCCTATCTCACTCCAGAGAGGAGAAAATTACTAGCCAAAATATGGAGCTGCTGTCTCCTGGGGCTCCCAGTTGGACGCTCTTTTATGCTGGCCGGTATTAGCTTAAATATATACATGTACCTTGCAGAGTCTTTAAGTATCTGATTTAGTTGTGATTTTTAGGATTGTCTGCGTACTTTGCCCTTCCTTCTGTCTATTTATATCCTTCCCAATCTTTGTGACCTCACATCTTCTGGGAGACTTTTCCTGAATTTCATCATTCGCCCCCACACCAGTTTCCTAAGCACTATCACATTTATTTATGGGAGAGAGGGTATAGAGTACTGGGGAAATTATAGGCTTTGGAGTCAGAGAAGCCTAAGATCCTATGCTAGTTCTGAGAGTAGCTGTTTAATGTTGAGTAAATTACTTAGCCTCAGTTTCCTCAACTGTAAAATGGGATACTTATCCTGTAAGGAAATTATGATTCGGGCACATAGTAGGTACTCAGCTAAATAGATGTGGGTAGTGGTAAATGGTAGCAATGATTATCACTCGTTCACTTCTTCCTAATCATTTATTTAATTACCGAAACAGTGTGCCTTATTGTTGGAAGACGATATGACCTTTGCCCGTAAGGATCTCTTGGTTTAGTATAGTCTGTGGGTAATGTTAAGAGTTTCAGTGACTCTCTTGGAATAGTCTGCAAACTTTTGTATATTCATGTCTATATGTATTTATCTGGGGAGAAGTTTCATGACTTTGGGCAGATTCTTAGCAATATCTGTAATACCCCACTGGCTAAGAACTTCTTGTCATCAGTACCTGAATTTTCTGACAGAGGTGCTTGTTGTTTGTGCCGCCTATTTTGATTTAATTATATAATGCTTGTGGTATTGCTTAGCTATTTAATACAAATGTATGTCCATATATCCAGGCATTCAAACTCCTATAAGATAGGGGTTGTACTTACTTTTTTTTTTTTTTCCTTTTTAAGGCCGTGTCTGTGGCATATGGAAGTTCTCAGGCTAGGGGTCAGTTTGGAGTTGCAGCTGCTGGCCTACACCACAGCCACAGCAATGCCAGATCCTTAACCCACTGAGTGAGGCCAGCGATCGACTGCATCCTCATGGATACTAGTCGGGTTCTTAACTTGCTGAGCCACAACCAGAACTCCTGTGCTTACATTTTTATTTTATTTATTTATGTATTTGTCTTTTTAGGGCCACACCCACGGCATATGGAGGTTCCTAGGCTAGGGGTCTAATTGGAGCTGTAGCCGCAGACCTATGCCACAGCCACAGCAACGCCAGATCGGAGCCACATCTGTGATCTACACCACAGCTCACGGCAACACCAGATCCTTAACCCACTGAGCGAGGCTAGGGATTGAACCTACAACCTCATGGTTACTAGTCGGATTCGTTTCTGCTGCATCACAACAGAAACTCCCATAATAGTCTTTTTAAAAATAAACTTTATTTTAGAATAGTCTTAGAATTAGCAAAAAGTTGTGAAGATAGTACAAAGAATTCCCATATACTCCAGTTCTCCCTATTCTTGTCTTACGCTGGTATGGTACATTTTTCATAATTGATGAAATCTAATGCCCTTTTTCTGCTCTAGGGTACCATCCAGGATATCATATTACATTTACATACCGTGTGTCCCGAGACTCCTCTTATCTATGAAGTTTCTCAGACTTTTCTTTGTCTCTGAAGGCTTTTACGGGTAATAGACTTTCCACACGTACATGTTGAAGGAATTGAAATTGTTACCTGTAGTGGACAGGGTTTTCTCTTTATGTTAAGGGGCCTTAAGGACATTTATTATTTATTATCTACTTTCTAAAAAGACCTCCTCTATGTTAAACACTCCCTTAGTGAAGCTATACCACTGATTTTTGAGTGGCTGCCAGCAGGGCAGGGTGAGATTGAAATAACCAGGTTGCTGAGCGTAGGCTTTGTGAGGGAAGCTGCCCCTGCAACTGCCTCCCTTCATTATTGTTGTGTTCCTGTTGGTGTCAGTATTATAATTACTAAGAGGGACTGTGTTGTAATAGAGGCACAACCTTTGGAGTGAAACAGTCCTCCTAGCCACTTATTATCTGAAATTTCTTGGAATATAACTTCCGTGGGCCTCAGCTGCCTGCCTAGTAAAAATGCCTTGCAGGGTTTGAGCATTAGGGAAGAGTTCAGAAAGCCTCTCACGTGATGCCTGTGTGTGATGCGTGCATAGTAGTTGTTGACTGATATTAGAAAAAAGTACATCACATTGGAAAGAGAAAATGGGATTTTTTAAAAAACGCTTTTTTTTAAAGAAAAAGGAAGAAGAAGGGCTTCTGTTTTCTAAGGGTTTTTGGTAGTGGTGGAGTAGGCAAGAAGGTGACCTTGGTTTGCCTGTACGTTTGGTATTAACTGTAGGACAGCTTCTTTGCTAGACAAGAGCCTTTGGATCCTTTTTGGTTTGTGTACAGGGTGGGAGGGTTTCTGGCCTCTTTATGAAGGGGTATTTGTAGATCTGTGAATGCTTAAGAGTGTTCTAACATGGCTGTTTTGCTATAGGCGCTGTGTCTGAGGAATGACACTGTTTTAAAGCAAGCCCTCTCACTCATAAGGTAAGGATACGAAAAAAGGTAATTAAATGTAGCTAATATTTGCATTCCACTGGGTAGTTTGTAGAGCATTCTTCTTTCATGATCTCTACTTGTGTGTTCACTCAGTGTCTCAGCCATTAACTCCCCTGCCAGCTCCATTCATGTAGTTGCTCAGGACAAGCATCCTTGGAGTCATCCTTGACACTGTTATTTCTTTGACTCTACATCCAGTTCTTCAACAAATCCTGTCAGTATGTATAGAAGCACACCATTTCTCACCTCCAGTTTCGAGGCTTAATGCTTTCAGTTTTGCTGAACTACTGGGGGCCAGCTCCTCACCTTTTCTTTTTCACTGCTTTCATTCTGCTCATAACTGGTCTCCTTGCTTTTACTTTTGTTTTCTACCCTTCTACCCTAAAACCAGAGTAATTCTCTTAAAATCAAGGTAGTTCTCTTTCTCGGAACTCTCCAGAGGAATCCCATCTCATTCAAAATCAAATCTGCTGTCCTGGGAGTTCCCATCATGGTGCAGTGGAAACAAATCCGACTAGGAACCGTGAGGTTGTGGGTTCAATCCCTGGCCTCGCTCAGTGGGTTAAGGATCCGGCGTTGCCATGAGCTGTGGTGTAGGTCGCAGATGGCAGCTGGGATCCTGCGTTGCTGTGGCTGTGGCGTAGGCTGGCGCTAGAGCTCCGATTAGACCCCTAGCCTGGGAACCTCCATATGCTGTGGATGCAGCCATAAAAGGACAAAAAGACAAAAAAACAAAAACAAAAACAAAAACAAAACAAGCTGCTGTCCTTACCGTGTCCTACAAGTCTTTACCTAATCTTCTCCCTCATTGTCTGCTACTGCTGACTCAGCTTTGGCCACGCTGGCTCCCTTTCTGTTCCTCAGTGGTCTAAGCACTCTACCTCCACAGGATCTTCGTACATTCTTCCCTCAGGTATTCACATGGCTTGCCTCAGGTTTCTGTCCAGATGTCATCTCATCAGAAAGGCCTTCCCTGACTGCCCTGTGTAAAATAGCTGCCCTCTGTTAATGTCTGTCCACTTTCTTGCTTTATTTGTCTTCTTAGCAGGTGTCACCATCCGACACCATCTGTCTCTGTCTATCCATCGATCGATCGATAGTTGTCTGTCTAACCTGCCCACCCACTCAAATATAAGCATCATGTGGATAGGACTTCATTAGTTTTGTTTATTGCCCTAGACCTGAGGCCTAGAATGGTGTCCGGCACATAATAGACATTCAATAAATATTTGTTGAATGAGTGACTATATCCTCATAGTGACCTGATAAAATAGGTGATATTATCTCACTTTTATGCATAAATAACTGAGGTCCAGAGAGGTTAACTGATTGCTCTAAAATGACCTAGCTAATGAGAGTTACAGTTCAAACTTACGTTGTTGTGGTGGTGGTGGTGGTTGTTCTTTTTCTACTGTTGTGCATACACAGTGTGCTACCTCCCATTGTTTTTCTCCAGATGTCATTTGGTAGTTTATTTCTCCATTCAACAGATATTCACTGAATGTCTTGTGTGTAGCAGCCACATGATAGAAAACAATGAATTATATATATTCCTGGCCCACATGGCACTCACGAGCCTGGATGATTTCTTTAACCTCTGATGTTTATTGAAACCTTTTTCCTCTTATTCCTTTCCATCTTACTCTATTTTCCATCATTAATCAGTCACCTATTCAGTAAGCACCTACTGTGGCACCATGCTAAGCATTTTACATGTTCTCTGTAATCTTCGAAGAACACTGTAGGACGAATATACATATTGTCATTTTACAAAAGAGGAACGTGGCTTAGAGAATTTAAGATAGATTTTTTTTTTGTCTTTTTGCTTTTATCTAGAGCCGCACCTGTGGCATATGGAGGTTCCCAGGCTAGGGGTCTAACAGGAGCTGTAGCTGCCAGCCTTCGCCACAGCCACAGCAACGCGGGATCTGAGCTGCATCTGCAACCTACACCACAGCTCACGGCAACACCAGATCCTTAACCCACTGAGCTAGGCCAGGGATCAAACCCGCAACCTCACGGTTTTTAGTCAGATTCGTTAACCACTGAGCCACGAAAGGAACTCCAAGAATTTAAGATAGATTTTTGGTCTCACGAGGTTTATACTGTTATTATCTGCATTTAAAAGATGAGATAACTGAGTTACAGATTTATATATAACAACTTGCCTAGGGTCACAATTTGGAAATGGTGGAGTCAGCAGTTAATGACATATCTGCATGTCTCCAGCTTGTTCCACAATTTAGTTTCAGGCTGCCGAACTAAAATACTCTGAGTACTTAGCCAAAGAGAGCTGTGTTACTCCCCTCCCTGTTCTTTGGCTTCTGTGTCTAGTCTGGTTCTCACTGCTCTCCCTTCCACTCCATCCCCCGGAGCACAGTCTGATGATGCAAGGCTGTTGAAAGAGCCACTTCACTGGTTCTCTTGCCTCAATTTCACCACTTCCCATTCATTGCTCACCTGCTGCCAGGGTTAACTTTCCAAAACTTAAACTTATATCAGTCTTGTGATTAAACTCTGCCTGCGCAGAGTAAAACCAAACTCCTTTGCACAGTGTACGAGGTCTTCATAGCCTAGTCCCCAATTACCTCTTTTACCTTGCCCCCTTCCCTGCTTCCACTCACATCTACCTGCTCACTGGTCCCCACATGTACCACTTTCGTACCTCTGCCTAGAGCACTTTGCCTTTGAGGCTAAATAATTAAGAATAGTTCTTCATTTTTGAATACTCAGCTCAAATAGTTTCACCTCCACAGTGGAAATGACCACACTTTCTGTTGTATTCCACCAAATCTTATACGTATCTTTCTTTCTTTTTCTTTTTTTTTTTTGGCTTTTTAGGGTTGCACCTACAGCATATGGAGGTTCCCAGGCTAGGGGTCAAATCAGAGTCACAACTGTTGGCCTACTCCACAGCCACAGCAACGCAGGTTCCAAGCTGCATCTGCGACCTACACCACAGCTCACTGCAACACCAGATCCTTAACCCACTGAGTGAGGCCAGGGATCAAACCCGCCACCTTGTGTTTACTAGTTGGATTCGTTTCCGCTGCGCCACAACAGGAATTCCCATTTTACTTACTTGTACATCCTAAAAATCTAACACATTATCTTGCACATAGCAGATACTTAATAGTGTTTATGGAAAGAAGGGAAGGAGGGAATAAGGAAATACTTAGCACTGACATATCCTTAAAAAGGAGCATGTAGGTTTTGGTAGCTGTGTAAAGAAAATGTGGGTGTCTAATTGCATTCAGCATACTTTCGTCCTCTTTTTAGGTTCAGAATTTCAGGAGAGAGTCCCATCTGTTCTGCGGGTGAGTATTATTTCCTAATTCTTCTTCCTGCTTTAAGTGACCTTCTAATACTCTGTAACAATTTTGTCTAGAAAGATACCTAGCATATCTTGGAGAAGAGTGGTGGGACCAAATCCTGCCCCACACATAGCGCAGGGCAGTGGGCGAGAACACAGAGAGGTGGTTAAGATCAGGAGCTCTGCAGTCAGTAAGTTTGGATCCCAGCTCTACCATGTACTATTTTGTGATCTTTACCTCTTCATAGCTTGGTTTCCTCTCTTTAAAAAATGAGGAGGCAGTTCTCTTTGTGGCTCAGCGGGTTACGAATCCGACTAGCATCCATGAGGTTGTGGGTTCAATCCCTGGCCTCACTCAGTGAGTTAAGGGTCTGGCGTTGCTGTGAGCTGTGGTGTATGTAGGTCACAGACATGGCTCAGATCCCACCTTGCTGTGGCTGTGGTGCAGGCCGGCAGCTACAGCTCTGATTAACCGCTAGCCTGGAACCTCCATATGCCGCAAGTGCGGGCCTAAAAATCAAATAAACAAGATAAAAAATGAGAATTATAGTATAAACTACAGTGTATTATTTGAAGACTCAATGAGATAAAACATAAAAAGTGCTCAAAAAAGTTAGCTACTGTTATTATTGCTACTATTCCAGACCTGTCTTTCATGTCCATCATTTACCGGGCTAAGGCTTTTCTTACAGTATTTTATTCAAAGCAAATGACCATAATATGATTAACCCAGTGAATTTCGATCTATTTCAACCCCATTAAGTGCTGTTTTTCCTTTGTCTATTATGTGACATTTCAAAGCAGCTGTTGGATTTTTTCTTCATTTTTTAAAGTTTTATTGAAGTACAGTTAATTTACAATGTGATAATTTCTGCTGTCAACAAAGTGATTAAATTATACATGTATGCACATCCATTCTTTTTGAGATTCTTTTCCCATATAGATTATCACAGAATATTGGGTAGAATTCCCTGTTCTATACAGCAGGTCCTCATTGGCCAATCATTCCATATACCTAAGTATGCATATGCCAGTCCTAAACCCCCAGCCCATTCCTCCCTGGCACTGGTCCCCTTTAGTAACCATAAGTTTGTTTTCCTTCTGTTTCTGTTCTGCAGATAGGTTCATTTGTATCCTATTCTTAGATCACACATGTAAGGAACATCATATGATGTTTATCTCTCTCTCTGATTTACTGAAGAATGGTAATCTCTAGATTCCTTTGCCCTTTTCACTTGTGGTCATGGAACTTCAGGGCCTAGGAGGCTCCAAAGCCCAGCTCAGGGTAACTCACCAGTACTGGTGTGCCAAGGTAATTCTCTTTGAAAGGACACAGCTCTGTTTGCATTTTTCATGGGTCTTTGAGTTTTAAGTTAGAAATTTCAAAATTGGGAAATTCCCCTTGTGGCTCACCAGTAGTAGTAACAAGCCCGACTAGTATCCATGAGGATGTGAGTTCGATCCCTGGCATCGCTCAGTGGGTTAAGGATCCAGTGTTGCCGTGAACTGTGGTGTAGGTCGCAGACGCAGCTTGGGTTTGGCGTTGCTGTGGCTGTGGCTGTGTCTGTAGCTGTGACTGGCAGCTGTAGCTCCCATTCAACCTCTAGCCTGGGAACTTCCATATGTCACGAGTGTGGTCCTAAAAAGCAAAAAGAAAAAAGGAAGAACATAAATTTCAAAATTGAGTTGTAATGGTGTTTGGAAAAGAAGAGTATGAAGCAGTATACTGTTTGTACCTTTGCCCATCATACTCTCTGTGGTCCCTGGGTACCTTCCCCACGGCTCTCTCTAAGGGATGGGTCTGATTGTAATGACTGTTTTTTTCTTACTGATTTAAATACATGTGCAGAGGTAGAAGTAAATATATAAATAAGTCTAAAGAGGTTCAGTGAAGGGAACTCAGACTGTAGCATCAGCAAAAAGGCGGGGTCAGCAAAACATGTACATTCAAGTCCAAGTAGTTCAGTGCAGCTAGAAAAACTGAAAGAAGTTTGAAAAGTAATCTTAAAAAAGTGGGTAGCTGCCAGGGCCAAATCATGACAGATAATCTTGATAAAATAACTCTAGAACTTAAAAAACAAACAAAGAAACTCAGCATTTACTGAGCACATACTATTTGCCAGGTGCCGGGGTGTATCTGCCCTTCAGGGACTTAACGGTTTATTGAATGGAGAAAATATCCTGTAATTAGATTCTTGTCTGGGATTATCCCCGTTTTTTTCCCCCTTTTTCCTCCTACGTAGCCCTGCTCAAAATGCTTGTTCCAGTTTTGATGGAGAAAGACTAAGTATAGAGTTGTTTATCCCCATTCTGGACTGATGGGCTTTGTTCCCAGTTTAGTAAACAAGGACGTTAAAGGACAGTTGGCTCAGGCAGATGTAAAGGGAAGGACATGTTGTGAGGGAGTCAGTACATGGTCATGTTCTGTAATTATACTAAGTGAAAGATTTTCCAAGCCTCCTTTTGAAATCCTGGGGTTTTGTGTCTTCTTCAATAAAAAGAGTTGCCTTTCCTCTCAGGAGGCTGCAATGTTAATATGACAGCAGGAAACCAGTTTAATGACACAAGCAGGGGGATAAAATTCAGTTGAACTTAATGGAAATCAGAGGCTTTCAAACTTGTAAATTTTATAAAGAAAACAACTGGCTAATTAAGCAGTTTAACCACTGGTAATTTGACCAAAACCTTTCATTTAAGGGGGAAAATGGTTAATGTAACAGTAGTTTGAAACAGATTCTTAATTAACCAGCTGCTCTAATTATAGGAATTGCCCCAAACTGAATTTGAAAGTGCCTCCTTGCCAAGGAATTCCAGTAGATGAGAGGCTGAGGCAGCATTTGCAGCATTTTCACCTAAGATGCATCATCATCTTAGAGATCGTTGTGATTCTGCTGTTTGAAACCACAAGTGGATGACTGAGTTTGTATACTTTAAGATGGTGATTGGCACCTGAGTTTTTTTGTTTTTTAATTTACCCAAAATATTTTACTATATCATGGAGGCGTAGGAGAACTATACCCATGCAGTAAACTCTTTTGAAAAATTAAAATTTATTTTATTGAAGTATAGTTGATTTGCAGTGTTGTGTTAATTTCTGCTGTATAGCAAAGTGATATATATATTCTTTTTCCATTATGATTTATCACAGGATATTAAATCTAGTTCCCTGGGCTAGGCAGTACAACCTTGTTGCTTATCCATTCTGTATTTACGTCTGTTAATACTGAACTCCCAATCCATCCCTCCCTCACCTCCTCTTCCCCTTGACAGCCACAAGTCTATTCTCTATGTCGTGAGTCTGTTTCTGTTTCACAGATAAGTTCATTTGCATCATGTTTTGGATTCTACATATGAGTGGTATCATTTTGTTTTTCTCTGTCTGACTTCATTTAGTATGATAATCTCTGGGTCCAACCATGTTGCTGCAAATGGCATTATTTCATTCTTTCTTATGGCTGAATAATATTCTACCATACACACACACACAAACACACACACACAGGTCTTGGTTTGTTTTGTTTTGTTTTGCTTTTTAGCGTCGCACCTGAGGCATGTGGAGGTTCCCAGGCTAGGGGGTCTAATCAGAGCTGTTGCTGCTGGCCTACACCACAGCCATAGCAATGCAGGATTCGAGCCGTGTCTGCAACCTACACCACAGTTCATGGCAACGCCAGATCCTTAACCCACTGAGCAATGCCAGGGATTGAACCCACAACCTCATGGTTCCTAGTCGGATTTGTTTCCGCTGTGCCATGATGGGAACTCCTCCATGTCTTGGCTATTGTGAATAGTCCTATTACAAACATATGGCAACTCTACTTTCAGTTTTTTGTGGAACTGCCATACTATTCCCTATCGCGGCTGCATCAATTTATATTCCCACCAACAGTGTAGGAGGGTTCTCTTTTCATGGAATAAACTTATTATTTTTGCTTTTTAGGGCTGCACCTGCAGCATATGGAAATTCCCGGGCTAGGGGTCGAATATGCTGCAGCTGCTGGCCTACACCACAGCCACAGCAATGCGGGATCCGAGCCACTTCTGCAGCCTACACCACAGCTCACAGCAGTGCTCCCAACGCATTGAGTGAGACAAGGGATCAAACCCGAATCCTCGTAGATACTAGTCAGATTCTTTTCCCCTGCACCACAATGGGAACTCCTCATGGCGGAAACTCTTGATGATGCTTTTATGTTTAGGGCAGCACAGAGATGTTGACATTTAAGCAGGGCTTGGAGACTGTAAGGATAGCACCAGTCAGAGAGGTGCAGTCCCAGCATGGGGGACAGCCCAGCACGGCATAGAGGCATGAGAACCTCATGGATTATACAGAATGGCGAATGAAGCTCTGTGGCTGAGCAGCAAGGTTTTAAAGGCCTAAAAGGTGGAGAGTGAAGACATGAAGTGACTGGAACTAGATTATAAAATTTAGGTTCTTTGGCGTTCCCGTCGTGGTGCAGCGGAAATGAATCCGACTAGGAGCCATGAGGTTGAGGGTTCAATCCCTGAACCCTTGCTCAGTGGGTTAGCGATCCGGCGTTGCTGTGAGCTGTGGTGTATGTCGCAGACGCGGCTCGGATCTGGCGTTGCTGTGGCTCTGGCATAGGTCGGCGGCTACAGCTCCAATTAGATCTCTGGCCTGGGAACCTCCATATGCCGCGGGTGCAGCCATAAATAGGACAAAAGACAAAAAGAAAAAAAAATTATGATCTTAAATGCTTGCCTATGGAGTATGCGCTTCAGGTGGTGGAAAACCATCGAACATTTTGAAATATAGCACAGACCTTCCTTGTCTCATTCATTAATGCCACTGTAGTGCGTGATATAGTGCCTGGCATGTAGTAAGTCCTTTTTAAAAATTGTGTGTGCGTGTGTGTGTGTGTGTGTGTGTGTGTGGAATTCCCGTAGTGGCTCAGTGGTTAACGAACTTGACTAGCATCCATGAGGACACGGGTTCCATCCCTGGCCTCACTCAGTGGGTTAAGGATCCAGCATTGCTGTGAACTGTGGAATAGGTCACAGAAAAAAAAAAAAGAAAAGAAATTGTGTGCCAGAGTTCCCGTCGTGGATCAGCAGAAGCGAATCTAACTAGAATCCATGAGGACGCAGGTTCTATCCCTGGCCTCAGTGGTGTTGTGGTGTTGGCATAAGCTATGGTGTAGATTGCAGATGTGGCTCAGATCTGATGTTGCTGTGGCTGTAGTGTAGCAGGTGGCTACAGCTCGGATTTGACCCCTAGCTGGGGAAACTCCATGTGCTATGGGGATAGCCCTAAAAAGCAACAAAAAAGAAAGAAAATCAAAAAAATTGTGTGCGTATCAGTGAATAAATGGTTGAATTAATGAAAGAATAATATGATTAGGAGTTCCTGTCGTGGTTCAGTGGTTAACGAATCCGACCGGGAGCCATGAGGTTGCGGGTCTGATCCCTCGCCTTGCTCAGTGGGTTAAGGATCTGGCGTTACCGTGAGCTGTGGTGTAGGTTGCAGATGCGGCTCAGATCCCTCATTGCTGTGGCTGTGGCATAGGCTGGTGGCTACAGCTCCTATTAGACCCCTAGGCCGGGAACCTCCATATGCCGCGGTTGCAGCCCAAATAAGGCAAAAAGACAAAAAAAAAAGAATGATTAGGTTTTTTACAATTATTTATTTATTTATTTATTTATTTATTTATTTATTTATTTATTTTTAGGTCTGCACCCACAGCATATGGAAGTTCCCAGGCTAGGAGTATAATCAGAACTACAGCTGCTGGCCTGCGCCACAGCCACAGCAACACCAGATCTGAACCGAGTCTGAAATCTACAGCACAGCTCATGGCAATACCGGATCCTTAACCCACTGAGCGAGGCCAGGGATTGTACCTGTGTCCTAATGGATACTAGGCAGGTTCATTTCTACTGCGCCACAACAAGAAATCCTGAAATATATTTTGAAAAAGAGAAGCTTAAGAAACATTTCACTTGATGTCATTAGACTTTTCCACACCATTTTGGGTTTTCCACACCCTTTGTGGGGTGGCCTTGGGGAGATGAGGGCGGGACCATAGGAGCCAGGAGGCCAGGGAGCAGAACCTTAGGACTAGTACTTTTTCAGAAGGTGGAGAGCGAGCAAGAGAGAGAGACAGACATAACAGAGCTGTGTAGGGCTGGTTCTAGTGCAAGGGTAGAGATAGGGGACTGAGATCAGATCTGGGAAAGATCAAGTCCAGCTAGATTTTGTGTTCCAGAAATTCACATGCTGTGACACATTTGAGTACAGGCTGTTTAGTCCGTTAGACCTGGATTTAAAGTGCAATCATGCCTTTTACTTGCTGAATGACCTTAGCCAATTCCTATTTTTTGAGCTGAAGTTTCTTAATTTGAAGGAAAGATAAAAATAATGAGGATTAAAAGAGAATAAGTAAGAGTTCTCATCGTAGCTCAGTGGTTAACAAATCCGACTGTTATCCATGAGGACACAGGTTCAATCCCTGACCCCACTCAGCGGGTTAAGGAACTGGCGTTGCCGTGAGCTGTGGTGTAGGTCCCAGACACAGCTTGGATCCTGAGTTGCTGTGGCTGTGGTGTAGGCCGACGGCCACAGCTCCGATTCGACCCCTAGCCTGGGAACCACCATATGCCGCAGATGCTGCCCTAAAAATGTATAGAGAGAGCCTATTTTTTACATACACACTGTTCTGTACCTTGGGTTTTTAGTTTTTGTTTTTCTCTTGACAATGTCGGTTGGAGATTGTTACATATCAGCACAAATAAAGCAAATTAGTTTTGAAAACTTTGTGGAAATCTGCGATTGTCCGTTTTCCCGATTATATTTGCCTCTTGTCTCTTTCCCTGAACAATCCTCATTAGATAACTTCAAAAGGATGATTGTCTGTTGAGAAACAGGAGAAAATGAGAGCCCTGTGAGAATGTATTTTGTCTCCCTACCACCAGTGGCTCTAGCAGCACAGAACTTCTCGAAAAACAAACAAACAAACAAAAGATGGGTAGAGGGGCCAGAAGGAGAGAAAAGTAGGGTAAACCAAGAGTGAGCTCAGGATGAAGACACAACTCTCCCCAATATTCCGTCTCACAATGGGGGTTTGTCTCCTTATGTATACTCTGTCCTTGAAGGAGCTTTGAAACCAGTGTGTCTTATTTTTTGTCTCTTAGGTGGCATTCTGCTGAGCACCAGTCGGCATTACAGGTCAAAGCCCACCCATGGCATTGGAAGATACAAGCACCTAGTTAAAGCACAAGAGGTAAAGGGGGCAGGGATCCTCTAGAAAAGGATATTGTGCAGCTTTTGCAAAGACCCAAAGATCAGAGAAGCAGAGGCTGGATGACACTGGAGCTGCAAAGGCTCGGATGTCGTCTCTCATTTCTGTCCAGTTCTTCAGTTTGGATATGATCCAAAATTGAGATGATTTTGCCAGTTCCCAGTCTTGTCCCTGGGCCAGATTATCCCAGTAAAAAGCAAATGATTTGGTTTTATTATTTGTGGTAAAGGAAATATCTTCCTAGTACTTAGTTCAGTATGGACCTCACAATGGAAATGATGCATTCAGTTTAATGAATGAATGGTTTATGACATGTAGAGGTAGATGAATAGCCTATATTTACAATATTTGTAGATTTAAAAGATGTACGTGTTCCTTGAATTCATTATCACAGATAACTGGGAGTTAGTTCTAAGCATTGTAAGATTATTTAGCCTATTTTTCTGGCCCCAGTTGTAGGATTGCTCCTGTGGTGGTTAGATTTTTGTGCATTTGCAGAGGATTTTTTTTTTTTTAATGGCCATACCCATGGCAAATGGTAGTTCTCCGGCCAGGGATTGATTGAGTCCAAGCTGCAGCTGAGGCAACACTGGATCCTTCAACCCACTGTGCTGGGCGGGGGACTGAACCCTTGCCTCCACTGAGCCGCTGCATTTGGATTGTTAACCCACTTTGCCCCAGCAGGAACTCCTTTTTGCAGAGGATTTTGTGGGTGGATAGGCACAACCCTGGCTTGAACGTCAGTCGGTCTTGCTTTGAGTCACGATTCTGTCACTTCCTGTAAGCAGTACAGTGGAGGAGATTCTGCTGTTCTACTTAGGGGATTTCAACATCACCTTTGGTTCTTTGGCTCAGCTTGATGCTTCCACGCAACCGTGCACATCTCCCATTAGCTCTCTGACTTTGGCAGAGGTCCAGTGCCACTGTATCTGGGCCTCAGAAGCCACTAAACTTGCCATGTTCTCCTGAGCCTCATCCATGACATGAAGGAATTTTATGAGAGGAGCATTGCTGCACTTGAGGCTTGTATCAGGCACCCTCCCAGCAGGAACCAGCCCTACTAAAATTGTTCCTTTGTGGAAAAGAGTACTGAATTGGGAACCAGGAATCTTGGTTCTGCCACTTGATTTGCTTCATGATTTGGGGTGAGTTAACCTTACCCCTCTGGGCACGGTAGGCCCTGAGATTATATGTAAAATGTTTCCTTTGTGTGAATTTTTCTGGGAAGGGAGTCCATAGCTTTTGCCAGACTCTTCACAAAGTTTGAGAAATTCTGGATTAGAATATCTTTAAGAGCCTTTCAGCTCTGATTTCATATAACTCCATAATACTAAGAGATATTTATCAAACATCTGTCATGTGCTGGGCCCTGCTGGGGATGCCTTGCCTATTTAGACTGAGTTGCAATCAGATTTTATACTATGAATGAACAAGACCTGCCTCAGGCTCAGAGGGAGCTGATAAACCACTAGAAATAAAACACAGAAAATTAGGCTCCCAAGCAGAAAGTGACCAGTAGTAAAAGGAAGGTACAGAGTTCTAACAAAACTCAGAAGAAGGAGTGGTTTGCACCCTGAGTTGTGACGCCTTGGGGTAAGTTGTTAGAGTTGATTTCTTTTGGGGTATTCCCCTTCTAAAAGTCCCACATACGTTAGCGGGAAATAAAATTGGTTTCCTTTGGGCGTGAGCTTTTTTGTTTTTTAAATTTCTTGGGATCCTCCCTCAAAGATAATTTTCTATATATACCGTGCTCTGACCCACTCCTTGGCTTAGTATAAAGGGAAGCTTAATGCCATGTTAAAGCCATCTGTCCCATCTTTCTCCAGCTTCCTCTCCCATCTCATGGATCCCATGCTCAAATCATCACACTGTTTGGAGGCCTCTCGTGTGCTGTTCTCTCTATCTGGAAGACCTTCTGTCTTTCTTCACTTGGCTACTATATCCTGAATCTGTAAATCCCACAAGGAAGCGTGATGAGGAGGGGAACTGAATCTCCGCACTGAGAAACGTCTCTGGATCCCTGTGTTAGGTTCCTGGTCCAACCTGTGCTTCCTTTGTCCTATAACTTGTTGCTCTGCTTTAACCACCTGCCTTGGTGACTGTCTCCCCTCCTAGATGGTGAGCAACCTGACGGTAGAGGCCATGTCTCATTTTTTTCTGTATTCTCAGTGACCAGTGCTAGGCCTGGCCTCGAGTAGAGGACAATAAATATTGATTGAGCTGAACCTAATGTGGTTATTGGAGCTGCCCTGAGGTTTTGTAGATCAGAGCTGGCAAACACAATCCACTCTGTGCAAACAGCTGCCTCCACATGACCTTGGTTGCTTGAAGGGAGTGACACTCCCTCTTGTTAGGGCTCTTGGATTTTCTATGATGTCATTCATTGTTCCAGGGTGGCTTGCACAGTAGTGCTGGATAGCAGTAGAAGCTGATACAAGCTTCTTACTTCCAGCACAGGGCGGCAGATGAAAGAAGCACACTTTCATCTGCCAGCTTACAGGGTCTCTGTCTCAATTCTCTGTCTCTTTTGCACCCCTAGGTGCAAAAGCTAGAAGGCATCTTTGTCCCCCTTTCTCTCCCTAGGCTTAGAGCATAGAAAAAGTAATAAGCAGCAACATTCCAACTTTTCCCTCTCTGGCTCTCAGGCTGGCTCTTGTACTCTCTTGAGCTCTACATCCCTGAGATAAGAGTTAATTCTCACGCACCAAGTACCCAGCCTTTGTCCCTTTTCTGCTGGTATAATCTCTTCACTTCTCCTTCCATAGGTCCCACGCTCAGTCTTATGACTCCTGAACCTTGGGAAGGAAAAGGCGCCACAGCCTCATCTCAGCTTTCCTTGTCAATACTGGTTTACCTCTTATCGTGCATGGCCATGGTTGGTTCCCACTCCTTCATCCTGTGCCCTTGTTCTTGATGCTTCTCCCAGGGGTTAATAAGAGGAGAGATGAAAACGAAGCTTCCCACTAGGTGGGAACATGGGGCTGACAGCAGACCACAGGATGGCAGGGCTTTCGGCACAGACCCAACCTCCTTCTCAGTGATTTCCCATTTCGCACGTGCTCTTTCTTCTTTGCAGGATGATAGCTTCTCTTTTTCCCTGTCATCATGTGAGACCCAGCTTGACTCATGGTAGTGAGCGATCACATTTCCGAGCGGCTCTCCGTCGATGCTCTGTGTCTCAGAGTGTAGATCTAATTATTCTTCAAGGGCCGTGCATCATCCTGTTAAACTTAAAAGGCTTCAGATTGTTTGGAATGATTTTTATTTGATAGAAATAAGAATATAGTCCTTCACATTTGTTTAGTGCTAGGTCAGATTTTCCAAGACCATTTACTTACTTCCCTCAGCTGTTGTCCAGTCTCTGTTCTAAAGGTAACAGCAGCCCAAGAATCAAAGCATTGCCAGTATGAAGATATGGGAGGATGAAATGGAGGCAACATAAATTTCTGTCAGTTTTAGTTATTATATGTTCTATTTTTCAGGCTCTGGGTCAAGAGAGTAAGGCACATTTTTTAACTCAATTTATGTTGTCTTTATAGAATGGCCTCTAGGAACCCAGACATTTTTTTCTCTTGGAAACTTCATGCTGTTTTGACTATTGACATAGAAAAGGTGTTTGTCATTTCTGACACCTAATTATTTTGTTGTAGCACCCATAGATTGATCAGCTGTCACAGCCACAAGTCTGTGGCAGCATTCCCAGAAAAATCAGCAGATCAGAATCAGTGTATGTTGATAGGCCTAGGTTGCTGGAAATGGAAAAACTGGTTGTGCCGGTCTATTGACTGTCGGGCCAGACATGGGTTTATAGGGCTGGTTTCCAGGGGGTTGTTTTAAAGCAGCATCCATGTTTCCTCTCAAGTCTACCTCTTGTAACTCATTGAAAAGAACAGCTGTCAGTGAGCATCTGCCATGTGCCAGGCACTGTGCTTTGCACAGATGATGCTGTGCTGAGTGGGACACAACCACTTCCTACAAAAAGCATACAGAGGGCTGGAAAGGATGGTGTTCAAAGATGTAATACCCGTGGGAAGCGCTTTACAAGGGGAATGAGCTACATACTGAGAGAGCAGTTAAAAAGCAGGTCTCTCTGAGAGGGCCAGTGAGGGTGTCACAGAGTTCAGTTCAAGAAACATTTATTAAATACCAACTGTATTCTTGCACCGAGTATGTAAAGTGAACTGATGCTCATATAGGAGTATCCAGTTGCTTGGGGAGCTGGAAACACTGAGGCTGTAGAAACTGTAAAGGAGTTTCCCAGAGCTTTTCTAGGCACAAAGTCCTGACTTTTAGCCTGTGCCATTAGAGTACCCTGGTCTCCAGCCCGCTGGGGTCTCATCCTGACTTGCCTGTTCTTCTAAGTTATAACAATGTCAGAGTTTTAGAGCGATTCATAGGAGTTCCGTCATGGCTCAGTGGTAACAAACCTGACTAGTGTCCATGAGGATGCGGGTTTGATCCCTGGCCTTGCTCAGTGGGTTGAGGATCTGGTGTTGCCATAACCTGTGGTGTAGGTCACAGATGCGGCTTGGATCTGGTATTGTTGTGACTTTGGCGCAGGCTGGTGGCTACGGCTCTGATTCAACTCCTAGCCTGGGAACTTCCATATGCTGCTGATGCAGCTCTAAAAAGACAAAAAAATAAAAATAAAAAAACACAAAGATTCACATTTGATATGAATAAAAATAATGATCCCTTTCCATTTTCAAAATGCTTTCACATCCATTATCTCAGTGCCTCTCAAACCATAGGCCATTGAAACACTGGTGATCCTAGAGCCAAACCCCTCTTCAAGTTAATAATGTCAGTCTTCTACATTTTAGAAAGATACTAAGTTAACGGACAGAATTTTCTAGATTTCAAGTTTTTCTCTCATCAATTTTACTTGATGAAAAAAATTGTTACGAGAGAAACTCATGTGTTTTCATTTTGTTTTGAGATCAGAGAGTTCCATTTATATAATATAAACATATTTTCTGCAAGTTAAGTCATTCTTGTATGTAGTGAAAGCACAATGATGAATATTTCACGTTGCTTCACAAAGCTTTTCTTTTTTCTTTTTCGGCTGCACCCATGGCATATGGAAGTTCCCGGATCAGAGATCAAATCCTAGCTGGAGCTGTGAACTTTGCCACATCTGCAGCAATGCCAGAACCTTAGCCAGGGAACCAGACCTGTGCTTCCACAGAGACAAGCCAAATCATTAATCCACTGTACTACAGTAGGAACTCCAGAAACATGATTTTTTTAGGCCCTTTGCAGCCAACAAATTTGAAAACCATGCCCTTTTAAAAACATTAAATTTTTTTTTTATTTTTGGCTATGCCTATGGCATGCAGAAGTTCCAGGGCCAGGGACAGAACTTGTGTCGCAGCAGCAACCCAAGCCACAGCAGTGACAATGCCAGATCCTTAACCTGCTGAGCCAGCAGGGAACTCCCAAAACTGTGCCTTTTGAATCACCAACTATCCTGTGAGGTAGACAGGGCAGAAAAGGAAACTGATTTAGAGGCGTAAGTGATTTCTTAATGACCATATGGCCAGTAAATTATAAAACTAGAAACGGAATTTAGTTCAGTTCAACTCAACATTTAATATTTCTGGGTTCTAGGAGTAGAAAAATGAAGGAGACATAATACCTTCCCTTTGAAGTAGTGATTTGGCTACCATAATAGAGAGATCCACTTAATCAAGGGCTTTAAACAAGATACAGTTCATTTTTCTCTAGGAAAGTACAAGATGTTCCAGCTCATTGTTTTGCCACACTTATCATGCTGCTTCTATCTCTGAGTCTGAGATGGGTTGGCTGCTCCCACTTCAGACTTCATATCGACATTCAAGCCAGCGGGGAGGGAGAGGGAGAACAGTATGCAGGAGCATGTGCCCCACAGGCCAGAACTCGGTCACATGACCATACCTAGCTGCAAGATTGGTTGGGAAATGTAGTTTTTATTATGGATGGTCATGTGCCCAGGTAAAATTCAGCAGTTTTGTTGTTAAAGAGAAAACAGAACAGATAGTGAGGAAACCGGCAGCTCAGCACACCTTCCTTAAAGGGAAAGATGGAGGGTAAGAGAAATGTTTTCGAATTAGGCAGACCCAAGTTAAAGATTCAGTTCTTTTTTTTTTTTTTTGCCTTATCTAGGGCCTCACCCACGGCATATGGAGGTAACCAGGCTAGGGGTCTAACAGGAGCTGTAGCTGCCGGCCTTCGCCATAGCCACAGCCACACAGAATCCGAGTTGTGTCTGCAGTCTACACCATAGCTCATGGCAAAGCTGGATCCTTAACCCACTGAGCAAGTCCAGGGATCGAACCCACAACTTCATGGTTCCTAGTCGGATTCGTTAACCATTGAGCCACCATGGGAACTCCTAAAGATTCAGTTCTGATGCTTACTGGTGTGTGGCCTTGGGTGTGGTACTTAACTTTTCCTAACCCCGGGTTTCTTGCCTTTAAATAACAATGTTGTTTAAATGTCGTGAGTAGTAAGTTATAAAAGGAAGTTTTAAGCCCAGAGTCTGAAGCATGGAGCCCATAAGTAGTGGTGGTGGTGATGATGATAGCATTAGCCCCTTTTAAAATTAAATTAATTAAAAAATTTATTTATTTTTTATTTATTTTTGGCTCTGACGTGCAGAAGCCTGACGTGGGATCTCAGTTCCCAGACTAGAGATTGAACCCAGGCTGCAGCAGTGAAAGCACTGAGTCCTAACCACTAGACCACCAGGGAACTCTCGATCAGTCCCTCTTTTTACAATCCCATAGCACTCTGTTTTCCTCCTTCAAAACTTGCATTTTCTTCTAATTACTTGTTTTATATGTGCCTTTCCTGATAGATTGATTGCAAGCTTCAGGGAGCAGAGACCCGCTGTCTTATTTACTATCTATCCCTGGTGCTAACCCCGGTCCGGCTTATCACTAATGGTCAGAAAATGTTTGTGGAATAAATGAACACTTGTGATAAGTGCTAGTGGTGTCTAAGGGGGAGGGAGTGCTCTGGGAACTCTAGGAGTAGTGCTTAACTCTGTCTGAGGAATCAGGGCCAGCCTCCTGGGATAGCATGAACTGAGTCTTACAAAAGGACTAGGAGTTGCATGCATCAAGGATGTTGGGTGAGGAGTCAGACTCCTTGCAGGAGGGGGAAGCATTCTGGGCAACGGTGGGAAGTCATGATCCTGGAGATGCAACTGGGAAACTTTGAGCACTTTGTTAGGCCTGGAATCTCAGGTGGGCATAGAGTTGAGGGTATGTGAGACCTGAGAAGTAGGCAGGTCTAGATCAACCTTTTTTAAAGGTACCATTTATTGAGTGACTACTATATACCCTTATGTGTCGTTGCTAAAAACCTAGGAGTACTTATCTACTCACTACCTGTTAACTCTAGCCACCTGAGGGCATTGCTCTTGTTTTTAATCGGCATGGTGCAGCAAAGTAGCTTATGTTGAAACTGCCATGGGAGGTGGACTGCTTGTTATGATTAAATTGAGAGGATTTGTTCTTTCCTTAGTGTATATGTGTCTCTCTCCCTCTTTCTGCTCCTTTAGAGCTGGAACTATGTCTTCTCTTTGTTTGATATCTTTCCTTAGAGAGGTTGAATCAGCACTTTGGGCACAGCTTAATAAAGTGCTTCACTCTGTAAAGCATACCAATAGGATTCTAGGAGCATGCTTACCATCAAGTTATAGTAATAGTAAATTACTGCTCTGTGTGTATTACAAATTCCTGTCTGTGTATATTATTCAACCTTTTTAAAAGATACCATTTATTGAGCACCTACTGTATACCATATCCTGTAACTACTACATACTAGGCTTTAAAAGCATTATTTCCTTTTATAGTGTTAGATATGGTGTATTTTATTTAATTCTCAGCTATCTTGTGTTTATTAAGAACCCTATTTGAGGAATCTAATACTCAGATTAAATGACTTGCCTAAGTGGCTAGTAATTTCCAGAGCCAATATTTGAACCAAGGGTGGTCAGAATCCATCTAATGTCCATGCTAATGTCCACTGTGCCACAACAGGAACTCCCTCCATGCTATTTCTGTTTCATATAAATTTACTATTTTGATCTTCACAAGAAACTTAGGTGTTACAGAGGAAGACACCGACACCTAGAGAGGTCATTCAATGTCAGATAGTGACTAAGCAGACAGTCCTTGAGCTCAGATTTTCTTGGGGTTCCGTCTTAGTCTAGTGCTCTTACACAGCCCCAGGTTATGCCTCTCTGCCGTCCCAGTCCGGGCCAGGCCTTCAGCCTGGTGTATGTTTCTCAAGTCATGAACATAATCACTTGATTTCTCTGTACCCTGCAGCTCACTACGGACTGTTCAGAGTACCATCAGCAAATCATTTAAGTTCCTAGTTGCAACTTTTAAAATTTCCATTACTAGACTCTGTGGATGATGTATATACTGCAGGCCTGTCAGCCTTTCATTTGAGGATTAAGATGGTACAATTTAATTCCAACTTCCCCACCCTGGAAAATGCTACCTATAGTGAGTGATAGGCAGATACTGTCATTACTTTCGCAGAAGCTGGAGGAGAAAGCCTGGGCTTTGTGCCACAAACCCAGCTTCTAGTCTTGACTAGAATAAAGTAGTTGCCTTTGCCATTTCCTTACCATTGTAACCTTTATTTTTTTTTTTAATTTTGTAATTTTTTTGTCTTTTTTGTCTTTTCTAGGGCCACACTAACAGCATATGGAGGTTCCCAGGCTAGGGGTCTGATTGGAGCTGTAGCCACTGGCCTATGCCACAGCCACAGCAATGCCAAATCCCCAGATCCGAGCCGCATCTGTGACCTACACCACAGCTCATGGCATGTTGGATTCTTAACCCGCTGAGCAAGGCCAGGGATCGAACATGCAACCTCATAGTTCCTAGTTGGATTTGTTAACCACTGAGCCATGATGGGAACTCCGCTATTGTAACCTTAAAACAAGTCTCTCCCCTTCCTGCACCTCGACATCCCCCTTATATGAAATTAGGGAAAGGAGTTGCTGTCGTGGAACAGCGGAAACGAATCCGACTGGGAACCATGAGGTTGCAGGTTCTATCCCTGGCCTTGCTCAGTGAGTTAACGATCCGGCGTTGCCATGAGCTGTGTTGTAGGTCGCAGAGGCGGCTCGGATCCCACATTGCTGTGACTGTGGCGTAGACTGGTGGCTACAGCTCTAATTAGACTCCTAGCCTGTGAACCTCCATATGCGGCTGGTACAGCCCTAAAAAAAGAATTTTGAGAATACAAAAGCCCTAAAAAGACAATTAATTAATTAATTAATTTAAAAAAAATTAGGGAAGGAAGGAAGGACTGAGTTACCCCTAAGACACCTTCCAGCTACAGCAGTCTGTGTTTCTAATCTGACTCTTTCCTCTGTCTGTTCTTTGCCAGCAAAGTATCCCAGTAACTTTGGCCAAATAACATCCCTTCAGAGGACCTCAGTTTTCTGTCTGTAAGCTAGGAGTAATGAGATTTCTCTACAAAAATGGCTTAATAATTTATCCCATGACCCATTTGGGTCATCATAGTGTACTACAGGGATCTCAGGATGGCCGCTCTGGGCCATCCCACGGTAAATCCAGGTCACAAGAGAACCAAAGTTTGATGGTGGACAATAGGCCATCTTACCTGCCACCTTTCTCCTAGCTTCGGTTCCTTTCCTGCCTTGCTCTCCTTTATGTGCAGTCAGGGTGTTCGTCCCAAAACACAGTTCCAGTCATCTACACTAACAGACTTCTTTATTAACTCCTCTGGCAGTCATGGACGCCTGAACTCAGGCCGCAGGAATAGAAGGGACAGGATGGATGCGAGAAAGATTGTGCAGGTAAAATGATAGGAACTGGGAGTTCCCGTCGTGGCTCAGCAGAAACGAATCTGACCAGTATCCATGAGGACGCAGGTTCCATCCTTGACCTCACTCAGTGGGCCAAGGATCTGGCATTGCCTTGAGCTGTGGTATAGGTTGCAGAGGCAGCTTGCATCTGGCATTGCTGTGGCTGTGGCGTAGCCCAGTGATTACAGCTCTGATTTGACCCCTAGCCTGGGAACCTCCATATGCCACGGGTGTGGCCCTGAAAAAAAAAAAAAAAGACCAAAAAAAAATTATAGGCGCTGGTTTCTGAAATTTTATGCAGTCAGTCTCTTGCTGGCTATGCTGTACCCTGGCTCAGAACTGAAATATAATATCACAGTGGGCTCCTGATGGTGTGGATTGGTCTGGACGGATCTAGGCCAACATGGAAAAGCAAATCAGATGCCAAGAGGGATACTAGAATCAGCTTTCTTTTTTTGTTCTCCTAAAGCGACTCCTTTGAAGAGCCCTGGCATTTTCCCTGGTTAAGAAAATCCTCCTGTGGGCTTCAGAGAAGCTCCTCCCTTCTCTGCTGGAAAATTTCAGCCGTTCCTCATTGCACTCTGACTTTAGCTTTCTTCATAGTTCTGGCTGCAGTGCTGGAGAGAAAACTGGATTGCTGCATGTGGCCTCGGGTGTGGTGGACTTTGCAGGAGAGCCAAGCCCCTACACCTTGATGGCTGGTTTGTTGAGTTTGGCTTCTCACTCATAGCAGAGTCTAGGACCCTGGGAAGACTACCACTGTTAAGCACTTTAATAATGCAGAGGCTGCAGTGGAAAATTTTCTGCACTAGGGGTCAGGAGGTCTGGGTTAGTTCCTAGGATCTGTCCTTTGTGGCTGTGTGACTCTGAGGGACATATTTAATCTCTCTGGGCTTCATATTCTTTCCTTCAAAGATGAAAAACTGAGACAAAGTCCTCTCTAAATGCCATCCTGTTCTAAAATTCTAAAATAGATGTTCATGGGAGTTTCCTAGTGACTCAGCAGGTTAAGGATCTGGTGTTGTCACTGCTGTGGCTTGGGTCTTCTTCTTTCCATATGTTCTTCTATTCATATAATAGACTACTAGGACAATGAGAAGGAAAGAATTGCTGTTTCACCTAATGCATGATGAATCTTACAAACATAGTTAAAGAACTGGACAAAAGAGAACGTATTAAGAGTACGCGTTGTGGCTCAGGGGTAACGAACCCAACTAGTATCCCTGGGGTTGTGGGTTTGATTCCTGGCCCTGCTCAGTGGGTTAAGGATCCAGCACTGCCATAAGCTGTGGTGTAGGTCGCAGATGCGGCTTGGATCTCCAGTTGCTGTAGCTGTGGCGTAGGCTGGCAGCTACAGCTTCGATTAGACCCATAGCCTGGGAACTCCTCTATATCATGGGCCCTTAAAAAAAAAAAAAAGGGGGTGGAGTTCTCTTCGTGGCTCAGTGGTTAACGAATCTGACTAAGAACTGTGAGGTTGCAGGTTCGATCCCTGGCCTTGCTCAGTGGGTTAAGGACCTGGCATTGCCGTGAGCTGTGGTGTAGGTTGCAGATGCAGCTCGGATCACGCGTTGCTGTGGCAAAGGGCGGCGGCTACAGCTCCTGTTAGACCCCTAGCCTGGGAACCTCCATATGCCTCGGGCGTGGCTGTAGATAAAGGCAAAAAGACAAAAAAAAAAAAAAAAAAAAAGGGAAAGGGAGTTCCCATCGTGACTCCGCGGAAAAGAATCTGACTAGGAACCAAGAGGTTGCAGGTTCGATCCCTGGCCTCGCTCAGTGGGTTAAGGATCCGGTGTTGCTGTGAGCTGTGGTGTAGGTCGCAGATGCGCCTCGGATCTGGCATTGCTGTGGCTGTGGCGAAGGCCGGCAGCTGTAGCTCCTGTTAGACCCCTAGCCTGGGAACCTCCACGTGCCGCGGGTGCAGCCCTAAGATGACAAAAAGGCAAAAAAAGACGAAAAAAATGGAAGGAAAGAGAATATATTATTCCATTTTCACAAATTTCAAAAATAGGCAAAATAATCCCATGGTTTTAGAAGTCAGAATAGTGGTTGCCAGGTTGAGGGGCAGTAGACTTTGGGGTGCTGATAGTAGTCTGTTCTTGTTCAAGGTACTGTTTATACAGGTATTTTCACTTTGTAAAAATTCATTGAGCCGTGTGTACTTAGGCATTTTTTAGTATGACTATTGTAATAACATTTTTTAAAAAAACAAGGTAGATTCTAACTTTGAATTGGTGAAAGATTTGTGTTACTAAAATTCAAAAAATATAGAAGAGGAGTTCCTGTTGTAGAGAAACAGGATTGCCAGCATCTCTGCAGCACCAGGATGCAGGTTTGATCCTTGCCCAGAACAGTGGGTTAAAGGATCCAGTGTTGCTGCAGATGCAACGTAGGTTGCAATGGAGCTTGGATCTGATCCCTGGCCCAAGAACTTCATATGCTGTGGGGCAGCCAAAAAAGAAAAAAACAAAGCAAAACACCAAAAATATAGAAGGGAAATAGTTAAAAAGTCTCCTTCCTAACCTTGTGCCTCAGCTGTCTAGTTTCCTTCTTTACATGCAACCAGTGATATTAGCATTTTTGTATATCTGTCCAGAGGTATTTTTTCCGTATGCCAACAAATACGTATGTAATTAAACACACACATCTGTTATCTCCCACCCACCCTTTTATATGTATGGCAATATTCTGAGCACATTATTCTACAGTTTGCCTTTATCACTTAATTTTTCTTAAAAACCTTTCCATATCAGTAATGTAGAAGTTCATTATTCCTTCTTACAGCTGTATAATGTACTATTGAATGATATTCCATGATTTATTTAACAAACCCACATCCTCATGGATACTAGTCTTATTCATTTCCACTGTACCACAACAGGAATGCCAACCTCTGAGTGTTTTAAATGAAGGCTGTCTAAATAATTAGACTGCAGAATTTCAAAGCTAGGAGGGCTGGAAGAAAACTAATTTTGAGCTTCCTTGTGATCAATTTCTTTAAGATTCTGATGAAAACTAAGGATTCTCCCCTTAGAAAAATGGGCACACATGTAAAATTGTGCATATAGGTTTTGGAGTTGACTTACCCCTTGAAATTTCTCTGTGGATTCTAGGTTAAAAATCTTTTTTCTAGGAGCACCTGTCATGGCTCAGCAGTTAATGAACCTGACTGGTATCCATGAGGATACGGGTTCGATCCCTGGCCTTGCTCAGTGGGTTAAGGATCTGGTGTTGCTGTGAGCTGTGGTGTAGGTCACAGACACAGCTCGGATCTCAGATCCCACATTGCTGTGGCTGTGGCGTAGGCCAGCAACTGTACTCCAATTTGACCCCTAGCCTGGGAAACTCCATATGCCACGGGTGTGTCCCTAAAAAAAAAAATAAAGATAAAAGACCAAAAAAAAAATATTTTTTCTAGCATAGCCCCATGAATTTAAAAACTGAGGGCCAGAGATGGAAAGTGAGTCTTGAAACTAGGTGATGGCAGAAGACAGTCACATGCATTAATGGTAAAGTAATATTATTAATAACTAATAATATTATCTCCATTCATTGGCTGATGTCACTGCCCAGAATGGCAAGGGAAGCTGCCCATTCCTTCCCAGGAAAAGTTCAGTTTATAGTTAGGATGACCTGAGAGAAAAATGGTAAACCGATTTAATTGAAAGATTGATACTTTTTTATATCAAGATGGCCTGATTAAAATTTCTTATACAATACTTTGATTTATCTTCTTTTTCTTTTTTTCTGTTCAGCCCAAGAAGAAGAAGGGAAAAGTGGAAGTGAGACCCATTAATCTGGGGACGGATTATGAATATGGGGTTTTAAACATTCACCTGATTGCATATGACATGGCCCTGGCAGAAAGTTATGCCCAATATGTTCACAACCTCTGCAACCATCTCTCCATTAAAGTCGAGGAAAGGTATGAAAAATGCCTTTGCATGGGATGTTCTTGGTGTGGGTAGCATGCTCTGCTTTGTTGTTGTTCAATGAGGCTTTGAGATATAACTTATGTATAGTAAGATTCAGTCTTTATAGATAAATAGTTTGCCAAGTCAAAATATGGAACAGTTCTGTTGAGTTCTTAGCCCCAGATTTCCTTGGTGTGCAGGTGTAGTCAAGTCTCCTTTCTCTTACCTCTCAAGTCCCTGACAGTCACTGATCGATTTTCTGTCCTTATCGTTTTAAATTCTCCAGAATACTATATAAATGGAATCATACAGTATGTAGCTATTTGTTTCTGGCCTCTTTCACTTAGCATAATGGGTTTAAGACTCCTCTGTGTTTTTTCAAGTATCTTATTGCTGAGTAGTATTCCATTAATGGTGAACCTTAATTAGTTTATCCATTCATCAGTTGATGTACATTTGGATTGTTTCCAGTTTATTGGTGATTATGAATAAAGCTGCCATCAGCGACCTCACACACATTTTGTGTGAGCATGTGTCTTCCTCTCTTCAATAACTACCTAAGCCTGGCATTGTTGGGTTGTATGGTTAATGTATGCTTAACTTTATAAGAAACTGCCAAATGGTTTCTCCAAAAACACCATTTTGCAGTCCCACCATCAGTGTGTGAGAGTTCTGGTAACTCCTTATCCTCGTCAGCACTTGGTATCTTCTGTTTTTTTTTCTTTTTTTTTAAAAGCTATTCTAGGAGATATATAGCGGTATTTCACAGTAGTTTTATTTCCATTTTTCTAATAGGTAACAATATTGAGCATCATTTCATATGCTTATTTTCCCTCTGTACATCTTCTTGATGGCGTGTCCAACACTTTGTCCATTTTTTAAATTGAGATTGTTCTCTTCTTGAGTTATGGAAATCTTTTATCTAGTTGCGGATACCAGTTCTTTTTCAGTATGTTTTTGCAAATATTTTCTCACAGTTTATGATTTGTCATCTTCTTATATGTGTCTTTAGAAGAGAAGTCGTTTTAAGTTTGACGAAGCTCACTTTACCGAGTTTTAAAATTTTTATTGTTTGTGCTTTTGGTGTCCTATCTAAGAAGTCTACTTAACTGAAGATCACAAACAAATTCTCCTACATTTTCTTTGGAAGTTCTGTAGGGTTTGTTTGTTTGTTTGTTTGTTTGTTTTTGGCCATGCCCATGGCACGTGGAGGTTCCTGGGCCACGGATCGAACTGTGCCACAGCAGTGACCCGAGCCACAGCAGTGACAACACCAGGTCCTTTACCCACTAAGCCACCGGGGAACTCCAGAAGTTCTGTAGTTTAAGGTTTTATACTTTGATCTATGACCCATTTTGATGTATTTTGGGATGTGGTATGTGATAGGGGTTGAATTTTTTTTTTTCTTCTGCATGTAGCTATTTAATCGTTCCAGTACAATTTGTTAAAAAAATTTTTTATTTCTCCATTGAATTGTCTTAGCACTTCTGTTGAGAGTCAGTCAGCTATGCAGGTGTGGGTCTATTTCTGGACTCTATTCTGTCACATTGATTTGGACATCTTTGCTTGATATAACACACTCTCTTGATTATCGTACTTGGATTACTGAAAGAGCAACTTTGTTCTTCTTTTTTCAAACTTATTTTGTCTGTTTTAGGTCTTTAGGTTTTTCATTAAAATTTTAGACTTGGCTTGTTGATTTCTTTAGAAAGGAGCCTGATAGAATTTTGTTGGGGTTGTGTTGAATCTGAGAATCAATTTGAGGAGAATTGACATGTTTTGAGTCTTCTCATGCATTAACCTGGTATATCTCCCCATTTGTATAGCTACTTTTCACATTTTATTTACTCTTTAGATTTGCTGGAAAACTGTAGAGGAGGGAACTAACATTTACTGACCACTTACTCTAGGTCAGACACTTTGCATATCTCATATCAATAGCATGCAGCCATAGCAACATGGGATCCAAGCCACGTCTGTGACCTCTACCACAGCTCACAGCAACACCAGATCCTTAACCCACTGAGGAAGGCCAGGGATCGAACCTACGTTCTCATGGATATTACTCAGATTCTTTTCTGCTGAGCCATGATGGGAACTTGTAAAGTCAGGCTTATTGAGGTATAATGTATATTTAGCAAAATTCACCCTTTCAGCAAACAGTTTCAGTGAGTTTTGACAAATGCATGCAGTAGAGCAAATACCATCCTAATCAGGGTATAGAACATTTCCATCAATCCAAGAAGTCCCCTCCTCTCTTTGTAGTCAGTCCCTTTTCCCACCCCCAAGTCCTTGCAACTACAGATTTATTTTTCTGTCCTTGTAGGGTTTTCTTGTTTTTATTTGTTTGTTTGTTTGTTTGTTTTGTCTTTTCAGGGCCACACCCGCGGCATACGGAGGTTCCCAGGCTAAGGGTCGAATCAGAGCTGCAGCTGTCAGCCTACACCACAGCCACAGCTATGGGGGATCCGAGCCATGTCTGTGATCTACACCACAGCTCATGGCAATGCTAGATCCTTAACCCACTGATCGAGGCCAGGGATAGAACCTGTGTCCTCATGGATACTAGGCAGATTTGTTACTGCTGAGCCACAACAGGAGCTCCAGAATATTCTTTCCCCTTCATCTAATCAACTCCTATTTTTCTCTTAGGCTTCATTTTGAATGTCACTTCTTCAGAGAACCTCAGTAAATTAGGTCTTTGTTATATATTTTGGAGAAGTAAAGGGTATATAACTTCCCTTTCGTAAGGCTCATTCCTAACCTTCATAATTACTTGACAGTTTTTGGTCTTCTTAGTCAGAAGCTAAGATCCATAAGGCAGGGACTATTTCTGTCTTCATCAGCTGCCACGCTAAGACCTTGCCCTGTGCTTGACACGCAGTAGGCACTGAATGAATGTTTGTTAACTTGGATTGCGTTCCAACGAGCATGAACACGATTCCTAGAATAACAGAATGAAAGATGTGCTGCTTTTTGCCTGTTTCCTGGTTCTTTGCTCCAGTTAGTGCAGAGAGGTTCGATTTTAGCAGTTCAGTCCTCTGCATTGATTGAGGTTTTTGATCCATCATGTTAGGTATTCTCACTGCCCAGCTTTTCAGAGAGAGAATGATTTTTTTCTTCTGATTTTCATTTTTTCTTGATCCATTTTCCTTTAGGAGTTGGAAGTAGGGCTCTGACCTTGAGGTGGAATCAAGCCGGGGAGCTGTGCACTTGGTTTTGTTCTATAAATGGTCTGCATTGCTGCAGCTGCTGCTCGCCCAGAAGAGGGGAGGAAGATGCCTCTCCTGTGGGTCCTTTAATTTACCTGAAGCCCTTGCTGGGCACCTGTCTGGAGAGATGGAGACCTTACCCGTCTGAAAGTGGCTTCCAAGCCTGAGGCTGACCCAGCCCCTGTTCTCTGTGGAGAATAAAGGCATCATCCAGCTTTATTCTCTGTAAGACTGCTCCTGCCATTTTTAAAATTTCACTTATATTTTTAAAAATGGATATATAGCAACTGGTACATAGCAGAACCCTCAGATTCTAAATTCCCTAGCATCCCGGCAATCTCCCTTGTGTCCCATCTCAGCAGTATTCCTCAAAGATAGCACTCTTGTGTCATGTTAGGTTGACTCTTGAGATTCAGCTCTTTCATTTCTTCCCTTCTGTTTTTACTATCTGATCATCCAAATAAAGTTTATTGCAGAAAATTTGGGAAGTACAAAAAATATAAACACTAAAGAAAAATGACCTATACTCTTACTACTCAAAGGGCTCATCTACTTTGTTTTTTTTTTGTTTGTTTTTGTTTTCGGCTGTGTCTGAGGCATTCAAAAAGTTCCCAGGCCAGGGGTCAACCCAAGTCATAGCAGCAACCTGGGCCGCTGCAGTGAAAATACCATATCCTTAACCTCCTGCACCACAAGGGGACTCTGGTCTAGTCTACTTTGAAATTATTAGAATTCCCAGTGTTTCTTTATCAAACTATATCTGGTTTTGCTGTTGGTTCTCTATGAAGGCCTCTCCTGCGTCCTTGCCTTTGCAGAAGGCCTCTATGTGGAATGTCCCTCAGGCAAACATCTACGTTCATCCTTTCCATCTTGATAAAGTACTTCTTCACATATGAACTTCCCTGGGCTCTCGCCCTCTCTCCCTCTTGTCCCTGTAATATTTGGTACATATTTATATTGTCTTTGGCTTACTGTAGTGCAGGTGTTTGCTTCCTTACCTGTCTCTCAAAACACTTTTTGTTGTTGTTGTTTTTGTTGTTTGTCTTTTTGCCTTTTCCTAGGGCTGCACTTACGGCATGTGGTGGTTCCCAGGCTAGGGGTCTGATCAGAGCTGTAGCCCCCAGCCTACGCCACAGCCACAGCAACGCAGCATCTGAGCCACGTCTGCAACCTACACCACAGCTCATGGCAACGTCGGATCCTTAACCCACTGAGCAAGGCCAGGGATCGAACCCGCAACCTCATGGTTCCTAGTCAGATTTGTTAACCACTGAGCCACAATGAGAACTCCTGTTGTTGTTGTTTTGTTTTCTTTTGCTTTTTTTTTAATATAATGATTTTTATTTTTACATTATAGCTGGTTTACAGTTTTCTGTCAGTTTTTCAACTGTATAATGTGATGACCTGGTTAAGCATACATAGATTCATCACAAGTGATTAGACGTAGTTCCTTGTGCTATACACCAGGATCTCCTTGTGCTTTTGCTTTTTAGGGCTGAACACATGGCATATGGAAGTTCCCAGGCTACAGGTCTAATCAGAGATATAGCCGCTGGCCTACACCGCCGCTGGCCTACACCACAGCTGCAGCAACACAGGATCCGAGACACATCTGCGACCTACACCACAGCTCACGGCAACACCAGATCCTTAACCCACTGAGCGAAGCCAAGGATCAAACCCACATCCTCGTGGATCCTAGTCGGGTTTGTTAACTGCTGAGCCACAAAGGGAACTCCTCTCCAAAACACTCTTAGTAAGCGCCTTGAAAGCATAGACTGCATAGTATCCACCAGATAGATGCCTAGTACAGAATAGGATCTCAGTAACTGTCTGTTGAGTGAATGAATGACTGAACAAATCAATGAAATCTTACTGAAGTAAGTATTGAAGAATAAAATGCATGTTCAAAGGCAGGAATGGACAATTCGCACTTTATCTAATTGGTCTTATCTATGGAATGTCCAAAAGGAAAAATAGCATTTTAGAGATCTGTTTACTTTACTCTTCTGAAAGCTTTTACATAATTATTTGATTTTCCATAACAAGTCTATGAATATGTCCCTGGCTTTTTTGTTTTGTTTTGTTTTTTTTGGCCGTTCCTGGGCCAGGGATCAAACTCACCTACACCACAGCAGTGACCAGAGCCATAGCAGTGACAATGCCAGACCCTTAATCTGCTATACCACAACAAAACTTTGCCCAATTTTTTTGACATAGGGAAGTTATTACCAACTGTGAATTTGAAGGGGAGTTCAGAGATTGTGCTATAAAGTGGGAGGGCATATTGTTTAGAGAGGCTACCTGAAAGTTTGCGATACCTAGCATTTATTCACTGTTTATAAAGGCAAAGAAATTGGCATTTGTAGGCACAGTACACCAGGCAAATTACCTATGTAATCTTATTTAATCATTGCGGGAACCCTACGATCTGGATATTATTATCCTCTTTTTTTTTTTCTTTTTTGGCCACACCCAAGGCATACTAGTCACAGCTGAGACCTAATGCCATAGCTGCAGCAATGCTGGATCCTTTCTTTTTCTTTTTTTCCTTTTTTGGCTGTACCTGTGGCATGCTAAAGTTCCTGGGCCAGAGATCAAACCTGCGCCACAGCAGTGACCCGAGCCACTGCAGTGACAACTCTGTTACTTTGTTTTGTTTTGTTTTTGCTTTTTAGAGCTGCAATCCAGGCATATGGAGGTTCCTAGGCTAGGGGTCGAAATTGGAGCTACAGCTGCCGACCTACACCACAGCTGTAGTAACGTGGGATCCAAGCTGCATCTGTGACCTACACCACAGGTCACGGCAATGCCAGATCCCTAACCCAGTAAACAAGGCCAGGGATTGAACTCGCAACCTCATAGATACTAGCTGGATTTGTTTCCGCTGTGCTGCAATGGGAACTCCTGCAGTGATGACTCTGGATCCTTAAGCCACTGCACCACCAGGGAACTTCTAGAAATGACTGTTTTATTAGCAGCAAACACTTATTAATCACCACGTTTTATTCGGAGTGTTATATTAGGCATGACTGGAGATGTAGAAAAGTTCTAGACATGGTCTGTCCTCTCGTGGAGTTTAGAGACCCCGGGAGGAAATGTAAGACTATCTGGTTACTTTGCCCCTGGCTGCCAAAAAAACAGCCCTAGGTAGCAGGAGCTAATGGCTGCAGCAGTGGCCGTACCTGGGGACCACCCTGACTGAAGCGGTGCTGCTGGCTTAAGGGAACCCTCCCAATACCTGACTCTTCTGTCCTGCAGTTATGCGATGCCCACCAAAACCATGGAGGTGTTGCAGCTGCAGGAGCAAGGCAACAAAATGTTCCTGGACTCGGTTCTTACCACCCATGAGCGGGTGGTTCAGGTAGGTACTCTGGAAGAAACTGGCAATGTATTTGCCTCTCCTGGTTCTTTCCTCCATCCTGATCTCTTGACTGAGCTCTGAACTTGGTATCCAGTTCTCTGCTGAGATGCTCCGCAAGTGCCCTCTGCTCCGTGTTTACAAAACTAACTGCAGCGGACTGTTGTTCTTTTTCTATAACCCTCCCCACCTTTGAGCTTAATGCTTGACCCTTCTTTGCCCGTAAGTATATTCATTCTCCAAATTCTATTGCTTCTACCCCTGAAAACCTTTCGGATCCATCTACTTTGCTTTACCCTCATATCAGTGTGATCGTGTTGTTTTCCCTTCTTGAACCCCTCAGTGGCTTCCGTTGGGCACTGAACCCATTAGCAGTCACTCCTCTCTCCCCACCCCCTCAGCTCCTGGCAACCACTAATCTACCCTCTGCTTCTATGGTTTTACCTCTTCTAGACATTTCTTTAAGTGGAATTCTGTAAAATGTGGCCCTTTATATCTAGCTTCTTTTACTTAGCATGTTTTTAAGGTTCATCCATGTTGTAGCATGTATCAGTACTTCATTTCTTTTTACTGACAAGTAATATTCCAGTGGGTGAACATCATCCTATTTTGATCCAGTCAAAAAACATATCATGAAGGTAACAAGAGGAATTCCCATTGTGGCTCAGTGGTAACGAATCCGACTAGTATCCATGAGGATGTGGGTTCCATCCCTGGCCTCGCTCAGTGGGTTAAGGATCTGGTGTTGCTGTGAGCTGAGGCCATAGGATAAAGTTGGAACTGTGTAGATTAGCACCTCAGTGCCTTCGTGATTTTCCTCCTGCTTTTCCTCTTCGGGTCCCTGTGCATTCCAGCCACACATGGGTCTAGTTTGAGTTCCCTTGTACTATGCTATTCTTCCACATTTTACTGAATATTGTTTCCTCTGCCTTAAAAAACTCTACATTACTGTTGAATTCTCCCAATTAACCCATTTTTCTTCAAGACTCCAACCAGCTGTAACTCTCAGAAGCTTTCTTTGATCTTCCTGATTAAGTTAGCTAGGTGTTTCTCTTGTAGGTTCCCGAAGCCCCCAGCATGCCCTTCTGCCACACAGTTGGATTTACTGCTGGATTCTCAGCACAGGCTCTGACCCCAATCAGGTCCTGGTCTAGGTGGGGAAACCTGAGTCGAGTTCAGGAAGTCGTCCTGGACTTAACCTCTCGGCCCAGTTATGACATTCATTGCCTACAAGAGCAGATACTGGCTGTGACCATCTCAGCAAGCAAACACTGGCAGATAGCAAGAGAAATCCCGAAAGGTCTGGGCTCCCAAAGAAGCTCTGAGTGTTACTCCTGCCGGAGCTGACATTTGAACCCTTGCCATGTCTGTCCAGTCACCTGGCTTTCAGTACTTCTCTCAGAGCATCTTCTTTCCTTTTGCAGATCAGCGGTTTGAGTGCTACGTTTGCAGAGATTTTCTTGGAGATAATCCAAAGTAATCTTCCTGAAGGAGTCAGATTGTCAGTGAGGGAGGTAGGTGCTGGTCTGTGATGAGGCCCCTGGTGGCCCACCTGCGCTCTAAATGCAGATAAGCAAATCTAGACTGGCTGGCTTTGGAAACAACAAAGGCATGTGGTCAGTAATCAGGAAGGATGTACAGGCTGCTCTACTGTGGTCCTTACTCTGGCTCTTCCAGTGCATCAGGGACGATGCTCTCTAGACCACGGGAGCTGAACTAGATTCCAGCAACCAGATGCTAGGGGTGAGTGCATTGCACCCCAGAATTCCCTCACTTCAGGGGGTTGTGTAGCAAAAGCAATATTATTTAAGATCACATACAGTGTAATTAATCAGAACACAAATAGGGAAATGTGCTTTAGAGGGAAGGTTCCTGGGTCTTCATAGTTTGACTGTGGCTTGACTGAATGTAATCAGTAAAGAATGCCAGTTCCTGTTGTGGCTCAGCAGAAAACGAATCTGACTAGCATCCATGAGGACGCAGGCTCAATCCCTGGCTTCACTCAGTGGGTTAAGGATCCAGCGTTGCTGTGAGCTGTGGTGTAGGTCGCAGATGTGGCTTGGATCCCGCGTCGCTGTGTCTCTGGTGTAGGCCAGCAGCTACAGCTCCGATTCGACCCCTAGCCTGGGAACTTCCATATGTCTCCGGTGCAGCCCTAAAAAGACAAAAAAAAAGAAAAAGAATGCCAGTCAGAACTTCCTGTGTAGTGTAGGATTAAGGATCTGGTGTTGCTGCAACTGTAGCAAGGATTTTATCCCTGGCCTGGGAACTTCCACATGCCTTCGTTGCAGAAAAAGAAAAGAAAAGCCAGTCAGAAGAAAGTTTAGCATGAAAAACTTGGAACACATTAGGAACTTCAAGGGAACTATATCCAATCTCTTGTGATAGACCATTATGGAAGATAATATGAGAAAAAGAATATATGCATGTATTCTAAAAAGACCAAAAATAAGAAAAGAAAAATTAACCACCACACACACACAATTAGGAACTTGAGCCTAAATACTGAGTATTTGGGTCCAGTTGCCGTGGCAACCCTTGTTATGACACACATGCCTCAGGTCACTTTAGACTGTCTGTTATTTCCTATTGGAAATGGGGAATTTTGACATTCTCTCTTTTTTAAAGTGCTTCTGTTGTGATACGTATAGCATTTTGACGTTAGTTCCTTATATATCTGTCTTCTCTCACCAGACTATGACTTCATTTAAGGCAGGGAGGAAGTCCAATTCAACTTTGAATCCTGGGTACCTAATACAAGTCTGGTACATAGTAGATACTCAGTAAAAGTTGGTTGAATCTAAATCATTCTCTACAGGGCTGGCTGATGGAATTTTTGCTGATGCTGGTATATTTGAGTAACTGAGAGCTCTATCGTAATTCCCTCTTTTTCTTCTCAGCACACAGAAGAAGACTTCAAGGGAAGGTTCAAAGCTCGGCCAGAACTGGAAGAACTGTTAGCCAAGTTGAACTAGCTCATTGCAGGACCTCGCATTCCAGCATTGGTGATATCGAGTGTCAGGGGGAAGAGCTTCCTTGGCGGCCCAAGTTAAGCAGGAGACTACTCTGACCGTTGTTATCATAAATTCCCATCTGCACAGCCAGGAATGTCTCCCCCCTTGTGTGGAGGAGCACCTGCCAATTGTCACCACTTTCCTTTGAGCCAGCCCTAGTTTCCTTCTCCTAATAAAATCTGCTGCTGAATGTGTGTGTGTGTGTGTGTGTGTGTGTGTGTGAGAGAGAGAGAGAGTGAGAGGGAGGCGGTCAGTCCATCCTGTGGAGTATCTTTAAGGGCTTTGATTTTCTCTTAGCCTGGTGCCTTAGCACCCAAACACGTTCCCCCTTCAGTATTTCTCCAATTAGAGTGAACTCATCCTTTAAACCAGTTTGGCATGGAGTCCCTTTAGTGAAACAGATGATCTTAAGTAAACTCTCTGTGGATAGAAACCATATGAAAGGAGATTTTGTATATTAAAAAAAAAATTCCACATAGAATCAGGGTCTGTGTGTAAGTGAAAAAATTTAGTTTGTCGGGTAGTGAGCGACTTGTTGTAAGTGTGCAGGTAGATGTTACATGACTGCAAACTGGGGTTATCTGGAATGAGTTTAACCAAAGAATTGAGGGTTGATTTTGATGAGGTGTCAGAAAACTGAGCTTGTGAGTTTTATTCCACCACCTGCCTATTTGCTTTTTAAAAGTAATTTGGGGAGTTCCTGTTGTGGCTCAGTAGTGAATGAATCCAACTAGAAACCATGAGGTTGTGGGTTCGATCCCTGGCCTCACTCAGTGGGTTACGGATCTTGCGTTGCTGTGTGGTGTAGGTCACAGACACGGCTTGTATCTGGCATTGCTGTGGTGTGGGCTGGTGGCTACAGCTCCAGTTTGACCCCTAGACTGGGAACCTCCATATGCTGTGGGTACAGCCCTAAAAATACCAAAAAAAAAAAAAAAAAAAAAATGCTTCTCTGAATTTAAACTGAAGGCTCAGCCAGCCAGGACTTCCAAGTGAACCCCACTGGGAGCATGGGCAGAATTTGCCAGGTGAGGACTGATATTTTGGTTGCAAAATCATTCGTTGCTGAGTTTCCTTTAGAGAAGACGAAAGAGCACCAGTTAATGGATGAGTGTAAGGTTGGGGGATGTGTAGTGACTTGATAAAAAGAAAAATAAATGCATGTACAGATACACACACACACACACACACACTTCCATATTACACGGGCAATGTCATGTGGACCCCCTTTAGGAACCTGGAATACAAGGGTATTTTCCAGTTTCCCATCTTTCCTTGTTATCAGTTTGCGAAAGCAAAATATAGGGTTTCATAAATTGATGAGATATTAGAGCTGAAGGACCTTGGGATCCAGCAGCCTAATCTCTTTTAACAAGTGCAGGTTAGGGGCCCAGGAAAGGCAGTGCTTTCTTCAAGGTCACTGTGCAACTCACTGCTAGAGCTGGGAGCAGGATTCAGATCTCTTGATTCCCAGTTCATTCCCTTTCCATTACATCACTGAGGGATGAGTCAAGCGTATCCCTTAAACAGGAGGCAGCTGGGTTCTGTCACCTTGGAGCTCCTGTGTCACTGACCTAGTTGGTGATGTATGCTGTCACCAGAGTCAAAGAGCTTTTGTTGCTCATGATTAGTCTGCCCTGAAACAAATGGGAAATGCTCATAATGCTTATCCTGGTAAAAGGGACAGAGAGATTCTGAGTTACAGAACAATTATGAGCTTCATTTGACTCTAGAGAAATGAATTTCCCTAGGATCACGTGGCAGTGAAATCAGATCAAATGGAAGGCCCGTCTCCTGGCTCTAGGTTGAAAAGACTCCTCTCCTTCCCTGAGACAACCTGTTATAAAGAAAAGAGGCAGATAAACCTGAGCTATTCCTAATTTCTGTATTTATTAGTTTTGAGGCCTCGCATGAGTTATTTTAACCTCATTAAACCTCAGTTTTCTCATCTATAAAATGGGGATAGTACCTTTTTAGGAGCTTGAAATGAAGATATATAAAGTCAGCTAGCATGTGCTCAAGTAAATGTTAGAATACCTTCTCATCTTAAAATGATTATTTTTTCATTGAGCTATAATTTATATATAGTGAAACACACAGGTCTTGTGTATATTTTAAAATGCAGTCACTATGAAACCTACACTTCTATCAAGATAAAGAACATTTCCCGGAGTTCCCTGGTGGCTCAGTGGGTTAAAGATCTGGCATTTTCAAAAAGAAGAAAAAACCAAAAACAAAAAATGAAAAAAAAAAAAAAGATCTGGCATTTTCACTGCTCTGGCTGGGATCACTGCTATGGGATGGGTTCAGTCCCTGGCCTAGGAACTTCCTCATGCCACAGCTGCAGCCAAAAAGAAAAAAAAAAGAAAATGTTTCCATCTCGCTGAAAGTTCCCTTACATTCTTTCACAGTCATTCTTCCCAGAAACAACCACTAATCTCATTGCTATTGCCACAGATTAGCTTTGGCTACCTGGTACAATATAATATATATATTCATAGAGTACGTGCCCCTTTGTGTCTGACTTTATTCATTTGTTCTGATATTTTATCTGCATTGTTGCATGTATCCATAGTTCATTCCTTCAGCATACTTTTAGTTTTGAACCCAGTTAGGGTTAAACTATGCCTAGTACTGCTGAAAAAACAAAAGGGCTGGGAGGAGAGAAGAAAGAAAAGGTCAATGGGTTAGGAATCAAAGTAGCTGGGTTCTAGTGTTGGCTCTATCAATACCTAATCTTTGAGATAATCTGTTTTAGTCTTTATTTACAGGTGTGTTAACTGATCCAGGAGGGACAGAGACTTGTCCCAGGGATCGCTGCAAGTCACTCAATTTCTGGTACAGTACAGATTACTGAAATTTTGAGAAATGAAAATGAAATTAAAAAAAAATTTTTTTTAATTTTTTTAAATTTTAAAAGGAGTTCCGTCGTGGGTCAGCAGAAATGAATCTGACTAGCATCCATGAGAATGCAGGTTCGATCCCTGGCCTCGCTCATTGGGTTAAGGATCCAGTGTTGCTGTAGCTGTGGTGTAGGCCGGCAGCTGTAGCTCCGATTCTACCCCTACCCTGGGAACCTCCACATGCTGGGAGTGGGGCCCTAAAAAAAATATATATGGAAATATGGTTGATTTACGATGTTGTGTTAACTTCTACCATACAACTAAGTGACTCAATTACACATATATATGTATATATATATGTACATTCTTTTTCATATTTTTTTTTTTTTTTTTGCTTTTTAGGGCTGCACCTGAAGCACATGGAAGTTTCCAGGCTAGGGGTGAAATTGGAGCTGCAGGTGCCAGCCACAGCAATGCCAGATCTGAGCCTTGTCTGCCATCTACACCACAGTGCAGCAATGCCGGATCCCTGACCCACTGAGCAAGGCCAGGGTTTGAACCCATATCCTCATGGATTCTAGTTGGATTTGTTTCCATCGCGAATTCCTTTCATATTTTTTTCCATTATGGTTTATCACAGGATATTGAAAATAGTTCCCTGTGCTATACAGCACAGCCTTGTTTATCCATCCTATATATGAGTTTGCATCTGTTAATCTCAAAGTTGTGATTCACCCCTCTCCCAACTCACCTACCCCTTGGCAACAAGTCTGTTCTTTATGTCTGTGAGTCTGTTTCTGTTCTGTAGATAGGTTCTTTTGTGCCATATTTTAAATTCCACATATAAGTGATATCATACGGTATTTGTCTTTCTGATTTACTTTGCTTAGTATGATAATCTCTGGGTCCATCCACATTGTTGCAAAAGGCAGTTTCCTTTTTTATAGCTGCATAGTATTCCATTGTGTATATATGCCACATCTTTTTCCATGCAGCTGTCAGTGGACATTTAGGTTGTTTCTCTGTGTTGGCTACTGTGAATAGTGCTACTATGAATACAGGGGTGCAGGTATACTTTTGAATTATAGTTTTGTCCTGATAGATGCCCTGGAGTAAGATTGCTAGATCATTTTATTTATTTTATTTATTTATTTATTTTGTCTTTCTGCCTTTATCTAGAGCCGCACCCGCGGCATATGGAGGTTCCCAGGCTAGGGGTCTAACAGGAGCTGTAGCCGCCGGCCTTCGCCACAGCCACAGCAACGCCGGATCCGAGCCGCGTCTGCAACCTACACCACAGCTCACAGCAACGCCAGATCCTTAACCCACTGAGCAAGGCCAGGGATCAAACCCGTAACCTCATGGTTCTTAGTCGGATTCGTTAACCACAGAGCCACGAAGGGAACTCCAAGATTGCTGGATCATATGGCAACTCTGTTTTTAGTTTTTTGAGGTACCTCCATGTTCTCCATAGTGGCTGTACCAATTTACATTCCCACCAACAGTATAGGAGGTTTCCCTCTTCTCCACACCCTCTCCAGCACTTGTTATTTACAGACCTTTTAATGATGGCCGTTCTGACTGGTATGAGGTGGTAGCTCATTATAATTTTGGTTTGCCTAGAAAAAGATTTTTATGTAGATCAGAAACTTTCAAGAAGGACTGAATGCCCAAGTTAAATGGGCAATTTTCCTAGTGAAGGCCAGTGAATTCCTCTTCTTCAAGTATTAGTGCCTTTCCTCTGACTGAGGTTGCCTTGTTCCTCCACCATTGAGCCTAAAATTGACAGCTGTGGATTCTGAAAGGGTATATTTTAGTTCCAGTGAAATAAATAGAACCCAGATATTTTGGTCATTCGGTCACCATAGCAATGCTCAGAGACCCCAGACCCCCCTGTGTGTAAGATGTAAAGTGTCCTTAGGGAGGAAAAGCTCCCTGAGCATGCATTGGACATGTCTGGACCTAGACCTACGGGCAAGGCACTACAGACAGAAGCGGTCAAGTGTGTCTTTTGCTTGTTCAATCTGTACTTTGATCTCTTTGTGCCATTTTTGTCTTCAAATGTCTGATCTCCTTGGAGAATGTTAAATGATTTATTTAGTTTTTATACTCCCCCTGGAATAACTTTCATTCTCAGACATTTCAGGTTTAGGCAATCAGCTCTGTATTTAGACAGAATAACCAGGCTCTGAAAGACATCCAGGTTCTGAGGAATGAAAACTCTTCGGAAGATGCTGCTAGAGAAGGAGAGAATCTCTCCTACTTCCTCTGCCTGCTGGAGCACAGCGAGGAAACCTGGACTCGCTTCGTTCTCCTTGAATTTCTAAAGTCAGCAACCCAGGACTTGGTCTGGCAACTTTACCTGAAGGAGGGGGGTGGGAGGAGTATCTTATTACTCATCCAGTGAAACACATTGCACTGCACCTTTGCACTGAGCACAGGCTACGTCCCCAGCCAAGGACCTTGCAGGGAAAAGCCAGATCATGAGTCTGCCCGAGGCCTAGCCAAGGGCACCCAGCCAGCAGGCCTCTCCACTCACTTCTGGTACCAAGTCTCTGCAGAAGTAGGTATAGATTGTACAGGGACCGGCCCGGATCACCCTCAATTCCAGTTCTGTGGCTGTGGGCTGTAGACTTAAAAGACTAAAAACAATCTTAATCTAGAATGCTGTGGGCAACTGACACTGGTTAATTTTCTTTTTATAAAGCACTAAAGAAAAGGTAATATTTACACAGTAAATATGGTTACTTCCTGTGTGTTAAACACCATACTAGGCACTGGATGCTTGTGAGAAAGGACAGAGCAAAGAATAGCACAGGCTTTAGAACAAGACACACTTAAGAGTCTGATCTCCTCTGTAAAAGGGAATTGTGAGGATTAAATGAGATAGTGAAACTCAGGACAGTGACTAGCATACAATAATCATGATGATAATAGCTGTCATTTAGTGAATGCTTATTATGTACCAGATGCTGTTTCTAAATTCTTAACCAGTATTAACTCATCCTTTCAAAACTCCTATGAGAAGGATCTACATTTATTAGTTTGGATGCCTATGAGGCAGGTATTATGACTGTATTTTTTTTTTAAACTTTTTTGGCCTCCCCGAAGGCATATGGAAATTCCTGGGCCAAGGATTGAATCCGAGCCAAGAGCTGCAAGCTCCGCCACAGCTGAGCAATTCTGGATCCTTAACCTACTGTGCCAGGCCAGGGATCAAACCATCACCCCCACAGAGACAAGCCAGGTCATTAATCCACTGCAACACAGGGGGAACTCCTGACTGTATTTTTACCCAAAGAAAACACAGATCCTGAGGTGTTAAGTAATTTGCCCCCAGTCACACAGCTAGTAAGTGGCATAGTGGGATCTGAAAGCAGCACAGGGATAGAGCTCAGACTCTTGAACCAGACAGCCTGGGTTAAATGTTCCATATGGATGAGTTAAAATAGTTCAATAAAGGCTAACATTTTATCACCAGGTATTTATATATTACCTCTCATTTAAATTTCTTAGCATGACTGTTAAATAGGAATTATTCCCATTTACTTGAGGAAACTTGAGGGGCAGTAGACCCTTTGCCCAAACACGTTCTTTTGACCCAGTGAGTGTTAGCTCCCTGAGTCCTCCAAACCTGCTCCCTCCACTTAGCTGCTTTGAAAGCCATTCCGCCTGCTAGGGAGGTCCTTCCGCCTCTCCCTTGGCTAGACTCCCCTGCCCCCTCCCCCCATGGCCTATTATTTCTATTTTGTTTTATTTTTTCTTTTTAGGGCCACATCTCTGGCATATGGAGGTTCCCAGGCTAGGGGTCCAATTTGGAGCTATAGCTGCTGGCCTACACCACCACCACAGCAATGTGGAATCTGAGCAGTGTCTGCGACCTCCACCACAGCTCACGGCAGTGCCAGATCCTTAACCCACCGAGCGAGGCCAGGAATCGAACCCAAGTCCTCATGGGTACTAGTCGGGTTCCTTATTACTGAGCCACAACAAGAACTCCCTATTTTATTTTTCATTTTTTTGGCTCTGCCCATGGCACATGGAAGTTCTTGGGCCAGGGTTCAAACCCATGCCACAGCAGTAACCAGGGACACAGCAGTGACAATGCCACAACCTTAACCCACTAAGCCACCAGGAACTGTATTTCTATATGTAAGTACATTCCTGTTGTACTTCTGCAGATACACAAACAAACTGAATGTACAAACAAATATAGTCTTTACTGATGGTGCTTTACATTGTGACCGTACACTCACTGTTTTAACTATGCTGCAGCGACCGCAGCAGTCCAGTCACTGTCATAACCGTGCTGCAGCGACTGTAACAGTCCAGTCAGTGTCATAACCGTGCTGCGGTGACCGCAGCAGTCCAGTCACTGTCATAACCGTGCTGCAGCGACCGTAACAGTCCAGTCAGTGTCATAACCATACTGCAGCGACCGTAACAGTCCAGTCAGTGTCATAACCGTGCTGCAGCGACCGTAACAGTCCAGTCACTGTCATAACCGTACTGCAGCGACTGTAACAGTCCAGTCACTGTCATAACCGTGCTGCAGCGACTGTAACAGTCCAGTCACTGTCATAACCGTGCTGCAGCGACCGTTAACGGTCCAGTCACTGTCATAACCGTGCTGCGGTGACCGCAACAGCCCAGTCACTGTCACAACCGTGCTGCAGCGACCGTAACAGTCCAGTCAGTGTCATAACCGTGCTGCAGCGACCGTAACAGTCCAGTCACTGTCATAACCGTGCTGCGGTGACCGCAACAGTCCAGTCACTGTCACAACCGTGCTGCAGCGACCGTAACAGTCCAGTCAGTGTCATAACCGTGCTGCGGTGACCGTAACAGCCCAGTCACTGTCATAACCGTGCTGCAGCGACCGTAACAGTCCAGTCACTGTCATAACCGTACTGCAGCGACCGTTAACGGTCCAGTCAGTGTCATAACCGTGCTGCGGTGACCGCAGCAGTCCAGTCACTGTCACAACCGTGCTGCAGTGAATGTAACAGTCCAGTCACCGTCATAACCGTGCTGCAGTGAATGTAAGAGTATATATATCTTGTAGGATGTTTAGGAGGACTCCTAAAAGAGGAATCCTGTTGAATTATTTAACGTAGTTGTAGATCTCACCAAGTTGCCCTGAAAAACTCAACTAATTGACTATCTTCTCAATGGTGTGAATGTGTCTGTTTCTCTCCATCCCCCCAGTACTGGTCATTATATTTTTAATTTTTGCCAGTAGGATCGTCTAATAGTACTCTGTTTTCTGTTTTTCTTTTTTAGCATATGGAGCACCTGGGGCAGGGATCAGATCCAAGCTGCAGCTGTGACCCTAATGCCGGATCCTTAACCCACTGTGCAGGGCCAGGGATAGAACCCGTGTCCCAGTGCTCCAAAGACACTGCTGATCCCCCCTGTGCCACAGTGAGATCTCCAGTACTTTGTTTTTAAAATCAGTGTTTCTCTGATTATAAGTGATACAGAGTAGAGTTCCTTTTTCCTAAGCATTGGAGCCATATTTAACTTCGTTCGCTTTTCAGTTGGGCTGTTTGGTCTTTCTTACTGATTTCTAGGTACTTTTTATTTGTTAGGGATGGTAATTCTTTCTGCTATATGTGCTACAAATAGGTAATGTCTACTTCATCTTTCAGTGTCATCTAACTCCCTTCTCTTGAGATTCTTGTTAACAGGAGTTCCCGCCGTGGCTCAGCAGAAACGAATCTGACTAGTATCCATAAGGATACAGGTTCGATCTCTGGCCTCGCTCAGTGGGTTAAGGATCCGGCGTTGCCATGAGCTGTGATGCAGTTCGCAGATGCGGCTTGGATCTGGTGTTGCTGTTGGTGTGGTGCAGGCCAGTGACTATAGCTCTGATTCAACCCCTAGCCTGGGAACCTCCATATGACATAGGTGCAGCCCTAAAAAGACCAAAAAAAAAAAAAAAGAAAATCTGACAGCTGCAGTCCACACAGATGACCCACAGCACTGGGCATATATGGCCCAAGAGAGATTCATCTATAGATATGATATATCTACATATATATGTATATGTATATGTATATGTATATGTATATGTATATGTGTATATATATATATATCCCAAAACAAAGGCTCAAACTAGTTTTAGGACCTACATTTCAGATTTGTTCTTCTAATATATACATGCTCAAGAATGTTACTGACGAGAGCATATGTCCCTTTGCATTCCAGCTTTGTAACAAGGGTAACTCTCCCAACTCCCCACCCCCAAAGCCTTACAAAGCTAGACAGCAACAGACTGCAGTTCCAGGGAAGAAAAATGAAAAGCGGTGGCAAGTGTTGTGAACTGGAAAACACAAACACCTAAAAGAAATTGTTATTTAGCTCCAGCACATTGTTCTTAAGTAGGAATATATACTCCATGTTGACAGGATTTTCACTTTTCAAAAACTGAAAACCTACATTATGTTAAATGTTACTTCTATGTTACCTTTTTTTTTTTTGTCTTTTTAGGGCTGCACCTGTGGCATATGGAGGTTCCCAGGCTAGGGGTTGAATCAGAGCTACAGCTGACAGCCTGTACCACAGCCACAGCAACGGGAGATCCGAGCTGCATCTGCGACCTACACCACAGGTCATGGCAATGTCAGATCCTTAACCCACTGAGCGAGGCCAGGGATGGAACCTGCAACCTCATGGTTCCTACTCAGATTTGTTTCCACCGCACCAGGAGGGGAACTCCTCTGTTACCCTTTAAGGAACTAAATGTTACTTTTATGTTACTGTTTTATTGTTTTTGTTTTTTTTGCTTTTTAGGACCACACAGGAGGCATATGGAGGTTCCCAGGCTAGGGGTTGAATCAGAGCTGTAGCCGCTGGCCACAGCCACAGCCACAGCAACACCAGATCCAAGCCATGTCTGCAACCTACAGTACAGCTCACAGCAACCCACTGAGCGAGGCCAGGGATCAAACCTGTGTCCTCATGGATATTAGTCAGATTCTTTTCCACTGAACCACAATAGGAACTCCAATGTTATGTTAAATGTACTTTTTAAATGTCAAGCCAACATTGTATGTTTTCTGGGTTGGGAACATGGTGAGGTCAGACTGGTCATTCAACAGAGTCTGGCATGACAGGCACTTAGTGTTTCCTTTCCCATTTGCTTTCTTCTTTCTATTAGACTGACTGAAACATCCAGAACAACTGTTGAAAGTTAAGTTCATTTACATCATTGTCAGGAATTAAGTTAGTTGTTCTAGTGTTGTTTCTCTCTCAAACCAGACTAAAGCAACATGAAGGCAGAGATCATATTTTCATCATCACAATTTCCAACACGGTGCCTGGCACAAGAGAAGGTCTCAGAAAAACTTGATGGTTCTGAACCAATGACTGAATAAATGAAGAAATGATTAGGTAACCGATCTACTTTTAGATTGTGAATTTACTTTAAAATTAAATGTCCAAAGAATCAGCTCGGTACTTAGCAAACTGACTCAAGACGTGGGGCGAACATCGCTCAACCCCACTCCTTGTTTTATGTGGCAAATACTGGTCAATATTTATATTGGTGGCACATAATAGGTAAGGATGTGTGGGATCTCAGTGTGATAATACGACTGCTCTTTATGGCAGTCATGCCCAAACCCATGACTATCTGGCTGTCAACTCCAGGCCCAAAGACTGTCCCCAAGTCTCACACTTCTTGGCCCACACCTCCACCGTTTAGGACTTCTTCTTGCCATGATCTCCGGATGCTCGTTTCTGCAGGGCCTCCTCTGGGGATAAATGGTTAGGAGTCTCAATGGTGGGCACCGCTCTGCTCCTTCCTCCTCTGCAGTTCCTCCCGTCGCCTCGCCTGCTGTTTACTCATGCAGTCCTTGAAGGCCTGCACCTGTGGCTGGCACTGTCGCCAGTCCTGGTGCTGGGCCATGCACTCCTGCACTGCATAGTGGGAAGCAGCACAGCCAGAGCGGGAGATCAGCTGATCCAATGGGTCCTCCTCTTCATCTTCCTTCTTCACTTGTCGGGACCAGGTATGGCCTTGAGTAGACATCTTTGGGAGTCTCTAGAACATCAACGGAGACAAGGTTACATTTGATACAGTCCCTCTGTTAAAAATAACACTGACCACTGCATTGTTATAGCTTATTTATGCATGTGTCCCCTTGAAAATTGTAAGCTATGTGAGGATAGATACTGGATCTGATTCACCTTGGTACCCCCAGCCCTAGGCCTGGCAGAGAGCTGGCCTACAGAATGGTTCGAACTAAACATAATGAGATAAAGTATGTGAAAATGCTTAGTTCAGGACTAAAAGCTCTAATGGCTTCTACTAATAGAATATGAATTTGGTGAAATGTCACCTTTCTGGGAAGCTATCTTTTTTCTCCTATTGGATAAGTTATCTTTTTTCTCCAACTGGGCTTATTTTATGGCTGGATAACAACAAAATTTAACACCTGGGAGAGTACCCATCTATGGGTAGGGTTTAACATATAGGAGGGATGGAGAGAACTGTGTGGCTGTAGCATAGAGCATAGAGGGTCCAGGACAGGAAATGAGTCTGTGAGGTATGAGGCTACTTAATGTGAGCTGTAACTTCCCAGAGTGTGTGAGCACAATCATCTGCTTCCTGACACCAAGCACAAGGTAGCATACAGAAGGAGCTTAAGAAAGGTGAAGAGAAATGACATGGGCCTTTGTAACAACCACAGGCTGTAAATGAGCTAAAACTCCTTAATGCCTCTCCTGGGTCTCTGATTCACTCAACAAATGATCACTGAGTACCTATCAGGTACCCAGCAATATGCTAGAGTTGAAGATACAAGAGTGACCAAGACAGAGGCAGTTCCTGCCTTTATGGAGTTTACAAGCTAGACAAGTAAACAGGTTGTTTGCTTGTGTACAGAAAGCTAAGACTGGGGGAGTTCCCGTCATGGCGCAGTGGAAACGAATCTGACTCGGAACCACGAGGCTGTGGGTTTGATCCCTGGCATCGCTCAGTGGGTTAAGGATCTGGCATTGCTGTGAGCTGTGGTATAGGTTGCAGATGCGGCTCAGATCTTGCATTGCTGTGGCTCTGGTGTAGGCTGGCAGCTACAGCTCCGATTAGACCCCTAGCCCTGGAACCTCCATGTGCTGCCAGTGCAGCCCTAAAAAGGACAAAAGACAAAAAAAGAAAAGAAAACTAAGATTGGGAACAGAGTAGAGGAATACCTAATCCAGACAAGGGCAGCACTAGGCAGGTGAAGGCTTCCTGGAGAAAGTGATTTCTAAACTGAGACCTGAAGGATGAATATGAGTTGGCCAGAGATATAAAGAACATTCCTGTTCAGTGGAAGAAAACGGTGGGGTTTTGAGACGGAATTTGTCATGAGAGGAACTGAAAGTTCTACATGACGAGAAAATAGGTCTGAGAACAGGAAAATTAATGAAATTGGTGAGATGAGAAAGTATCTAATCATAGCAAGGCTTTGCTAATCATGTTAAGGTGTTGAGAGGGCAACTGGGAAATCACTAGAAAGATTTAAGCACTCTAGCCCTACAAAAAACCCATTTGCTTTGGAGGCAGCATAACCTAAGGGAGAGGAGGAAAATGGGCTTTGAAAAGAGACTTGGATTGTAAACTTAGCCTTGTCACAGACTCATTGGGTGACTGAGCAAATTACTTAATCTCTCTTAAAAAAGAGAAAATACCTATTTTTATAGGTATTATCTATACCTCACAGGATTGTTTAAAGACTGAGATAATTCATGTAAGGAGTCTGGGACGTCCAAAGAGTTCAACAAATGACAGCTCCTATTACTATACATGTTTCCTCTTCCTAAAAACACTGTTAGCTCTTTAATGGCAAGAGGCAAACCTCTTAGAACAAGTACAGTGGGAAGAACAGTGCCTTGGCTCCTAAGCCATGAAATCCAGGTTCCAGTACGGGCACCTTGCCTTACTATGCCACGCCTTAGCATGCACTCTTTTTTAGCTTCCTTCTAAGGCAATATTTAACTCGCAGAGTTACTGTACGGATTAATATGCTGATAAGTGATACGTGCTTGGGCTACAACAGGACTCGAATAAATGCTGCCTTTTCTTTCCCCACCACAACCCGGTTTCCGTCTTTCCTGGATTAAAAAGAGGAAGACTTTTGCTCAGGGAAGTCTCGATGATAGTCAACTCGTTCGCGGAGGTCAACGTGGACTAGGAAGGTATGGAAAGGATGGAAAAGCAGAGAAATCCAGGTGGCAAAGCCACTTAAGGGGCCTCTCCCCACCGCAGAGCGTACGCATGCGCGCGCGCAGCCGCCGAGCACATCCCCCGTTGCGCCCAATGTGCTTCACCGCGCTAGGACTTGGTACACAGTGCTCACCCAACAGGCGACAAGAGAACCCAAACGCGCCCTCCTGCACAACAGCGTCAATTTTGCAAGCGATTGGAACTCTTCCGACCCTCCGGTCAGGAACAAGCCTACTGTGAGATGCACGCGTCTGTAAAGGGATAGGGAAGGGAAGAGAGCCCACCGCGTATTTCATTGGTGGCCTCTTGGTGTAGATCCCGCCCTTCGTTCTCCACGCAACGCCTTCGGGGGACACCCACTTCCGGGATAGAGCGGAAGAGGCGGGCTGGTGGAGGAGGGGTCAAGATGGCGGCACCTTTGAGGATTCAGAGCGACTGGGCTCAAGCCCTCAGGTGATTCCAAGTCCAAGACCGGGACCTAGGAGGCGGGTAGTGGATGTTACCTTTACGTTAAGGAGACCCATGCCCGACCCAAGATATCCATGGGAGTTACTTTATCAGTTGCTGAGGAAACTGGGTCTCGAAAAATGTTTCAGACCCTCATGGTCACTTTTTCATTCTCAGAAAAGCCAGGCTGAGACCAAGGAAACTCCTGTGCTCCGTGCGATCCCAGAGGCAGAATAGGATCAATGAGTTAGAAAAAGACAGACAAATGGGAGGCAGGAACTCTCTTTGCCAAGTGGTCATGGTCATTTAGCAAATATTTATTGGTCCTCAGCTATTTGCAAAAGTCCGAGTACTCACCACTGCCACATTAACTTTGAGTGTGTGATGGAATCTTTGCATTCTCTTTGGCCCTTAATGGTATGTTAGTTATGTTTTATAGTTCCATTAACGAAACAGTGTAATGCCTACCTTGTCTAGACTCTGACATAGATCAATATTTAGTGGAGTTCAGCTGTGTTCTTGAAACTTAAGGAGTGGTTCCCGCTCTTGGGAACCTAACAGCCTAATTGGAAATACACAGCAAACCATTTATTCATTTAACATATACTTATTGGTCATATACTGTGTAAGTTATGGTGGGCACCAGAGTGAGTGCAGCAGTGTTATGGCTTTTTTTTTTTTTTTTTTAAATGGCTGCCCCCGCTGCATTTGGAAGCTCCCTGGCCAGGGGCTGAATCCTAGCTGCAGCAGCTGTAGGGTATGCTGCTGCTGCAACACTGGATTCTTCAACCCACTGGGTCACAGTAGGAACTCAGGCAGCTCTTATTACTAATAAGTTCTTCAAATTGAAACAGTAGTTAAGATTAATAAAACATAGTCTCCTGTGTTTAAGAAACTTACAGCTTACTAGGTGGGCTAAAATAAAAGTTACTATAACACAGAATGTGTCATAGGAAGAAAAATGACATTTATTGAGGGCCACCAAGTGCCTTTGAGAGAACACAGTCCAGAATCAGGAAGTAACTTGCCCAAGATTTTGCAGCTAATAAGTATTTCATCAAATATTTGATGAAATATTTGAGCTTCGTTGAATCAATAGATCTATGCATTAAACGCTTAATCCCCAGATATTTCTTCAGCAAATAGACAGTTTGTCTATGCCTGTATGAGATTTTAGATTAGATCATGTCAAAGTACTGTGGCCAAAGTAGAAATTGTAGTCGTTCTCACCTGCATCAGTAGCATCCTTTTTGACACTGAATGAGCCTGAGTGCGTTTTTTGTCTCTCTTCATAGGAAGGATGAAGGGGAGGCCTGGCTGAGCTGTCACCCCCCAGGTAATGTCCTGAAATCTATATGCCCTCCCTTTAGAGAAAGTATTTACTACCCCTAGAAGAGAGCTTCCTGTTTTCTGCTGGCCCAAACTCCTTGCATAGTGTCCAGAGTCTTCAAATGTTCTTCATTCTGTGTTGTGTTGGTGTTATACTAACTCCGTTCTAGGGGAAAGCCTTCAGATTAGTTTTTAATCTGGAAGTCACAGGCTTATTCATGGAGACATTGTTGATGCATTTAATCAGATTCTTAGCCTTATATTTTTTTGTACTCTAATCATTTATATAGCTTCAGTAATCATTTATATAGCTTCCTGATTATGTTTCTAGATCTATAGCTGTAGTTCTGACCTCTCTTCAAATTCAAGAGATTAGTTGTCTGCTAAATATTTCTGCTTAAAGCTCTCATAATCGTCTTGAGTTTTTCAAATCCAAAACCTGAAGCTGAGCACTTCTGTTGTCAAACAGGTTCTCTTTCTTGATTTTCTCAGTTTTCTGTTTTTAATTACAGTATAGTTGGTTTACAGTGTTGTGTCAGTTGATTTTCACAGTTTTTAGGTTACCACCATTCTAGGATCAGAGTAAAAAACCTGGTCACTTCATCCTGGTGTAGTTAGTTCCAAGCTATGTCATTGTTCGTCTCAGTGACATTTGTCTTATTCCCACCCGTTGGTTTGCAGTCACTGTGGTAACATTAAAATTTTTTTTCCTTCTAAATTTGTGAGAAAGTTTTGTTTCGCTGTTATTTTTCATTTCAGAGACTTTTGATGGCTTTATATAAATATATTCTATTTCAATGAGAAATAGAAGTTTTTTTAAACTATGGTTAATTTACAATGTTGTGCAAACTTCTGCTGTACAGCAAAGTGACCCACTCATACATATATATACATTCTTTTTCTCATATCATCCCCTACCATCTTCTATCCCAAGAGATTGGACACAGTTCCCTGTGTTATACAATATGACCTCATTGCTTATCCATTCTAAATGTAATAGTTTGCATCTCCTAACCTACCCCAAACTCCCAGTCCATTCCATCTCCCCCCTTTCCCTTTGGCATCCACAAGTCTGTTCTCTACATCTGTGAGTCCGTTTCTGTTTTGTGGATAGGTTCATCAGATTCCCCATACAAGTGGTATATGGTGTTCGTCTTTCTCTGAGAAATAGAGTTTTAGGAGTTCCTATCGTGGCTCAGCAGTAACAAACCTGACTAGTAACCAGGAGGATGTGGGTTTGATCCCTGGCCTCTCTCATTCGGTTAGGGATCCGGCATTGCTGTGAGCTGTGGTGTAGGTCGCAGACACGGTTCAGGTTCTGCTTGGTGTGGCTGTGGTGTAGGCTGGCAGCTGCAGCTCTGATTTGACCCCTAGCCTGGGAAATTCCATATGGGTGTAGCCCTAAAATGTGAAAATAAAAATAAATAAAAATACACAGTTTTAAAGAGCGTGTTCTTTTGAGAAAATTGGTGCTGCATCGAAGATAGGATTGTGGCTAGAAGGATCAAAATCAGGTTTTTTTCATTTTATTTTTAAAAATGGGAGCTAATTGGAGAGCAATTAAACTGTCGGTTTAGGAGAGTTCCCGTCATGGCTCAGTGGTTTACGAATCCGACTAGGAACCATGAGACTGCGGGTTCGATCCCTGGCCTTGCTCAGTGGCTTAAGGATCTGGCGTTGTCGTTAGCTGTGGTGTAGGTTGTCAGCGTGGCTAGGATCCTGCGTTGCTGTGGCTGTGGCATAGCCTGGCGGCTACAGCTCCAATTGGACCCCTAGCCTGGGAACCTCTGTATGCTGCGGGTGAGGCCCTAGAAAAGGCAAAAAGAAAAAAGAATAAAATGAAATATAGGTTTAGGCAGAAAAGAGGACTAACTACAAAATCAGTGTGTTGGAGGAGAGAGAAGGAAATTGAATTAAATCTGAAAGACTAAGATAAAAGAAGATGAGGGTGAGTATAGATGTAGATAAATATGTAGACAAGGATGTGGAAGTTTGAGAGTATCTTGGAGCCTCGGTTTTCTTTGTGCTGTTGGAAGTAGGGTCAACTCTTAAGAAAGAGGGTTTTTGTTTTCCCCAAAATAACAGGGTTTTTTTGTTGGGGGTTTTGTTTTTTGTTTTTTTGTTTTTGTCTTTTTAGGGCTGAACCCATGGCATATGGAAGTTTCCAGGCTAGCGGTCAAATCAGGGCTGTAACTGCCAGCAATGTAGGATCTGAGCAGTATCTGCAGTCTACACCATAGCTCACAGCAATGCCAGATCGTTAACCCACTGAGTGAGGCCAGGGCTCGAACCCGAATCCTCATGGATACTAGTTGGATTCATTACCGCTAAGCCACAATGGGAAATCCCTAAAATAGCAGTTTTACTGAAATAAAATGTGTGCTATGTTCTAGATGCTTTACATACATTATTTCTGCTTCTCGTAACAGTCAAGTAGGTACTATTAGGATTCTAATTTTTTTTTGTTGTTTGTTTTTCCATACCCTTGGCATGTGGAGTTCCCAGGCCAGGGATTGAACCTGTGCCACAGCAGTGACTCAAGCTGAAGTAGTGACAATGTCAGGTCCTTAACCTGCTGAGCCACCAGGGAACTCATAATTTCTTTTTTTTTAGGTAATAGTAATTAAAATACAATTCACATATGATAAGGTTTCCACTTTTAAAGTGTAAATTCAGTGGATTTTCGTGTATTTAGAGAGTTGTATGTCTATAACCAATAACTAATTCCACACTTGTTTTCTTTTTTTTTTGTCTTTTTAGGGCCTAACCCAGCATGTGGAAGTTTTCGAGCAGGGGGGTCGAGTTGGAGCTGCAGCTGCCGCCTACACCACAGCCGTTGCAACTCAGGATCTGAGCCGTGTCTGTGACCTACACTGCAGCTCACAGCAATGCCAGATCCTTAACCTACTAAGCAAGGCCAGGGATCAAACCTGTATCCTTAAGGATACTATGTTGCGGGGTCTTAACCTGCTGAGCTACATGGGAACTCATATCTTTCTTTCTAGGCCCTACGTTAAGTCCCACCCTCCCTAGGAAGCTCTCCCACTCTGTGAATTCTTGATGGTTTTTACTTCCCTCTTACTCCTAGAGTTTCAGTTTGATGCAACAGTTACTTACTGAATAATTTGTAGTACCTGCTAGTTTCTCAACTCAAAGACTTCAGTCAGGTGTGGCACCAGAAATGTAAACAGGGTGTTATGGGCTGTTATAGAAGTGAATGTATAAAGTGCAGAAGAAGAGTAGAAGAGAACGTTTTAACTCCCTCTACCAGTCGCTTATGTTTATGTGTAGGATACTGTCTTATTTCGCCGAGGTCACTACAAAAGCAGAGTCCTTTTCAAGCAAAATTTATAGGTTACTGAAGCTTAACTCCTCACTATTTATTATGTGTATATACTACCGATAAATGCATATGTATTTGTGTTCTTCATTTTTTCATTCTGAGAGAATTCCATTTCACAGCCAGTAAAACTGAGGTTGAGATTACTCTAAAGGCTTTCTCTACACGTATTAGGTTGTATCTCAAAATCTCTATTCTTCCCTTTTAGCCCTTGAGTATATTCTCTCCAGGTTAGATTCACCTAGGCTAGCGCTCTTTCCACGTCCCCTCACTTGTAACACAAATACCTGCTTGTCTTTCATGAGCCAGTTTCCTCCCATCTATACAAATGCCTGAATTGGGTCTTCAAGGAGAAAAATATGTAATTCTTTTTTTTTTTTTGTCTTTTGTCGTTTTTTTTTGGGCCGCTCCCACGGCATGTGGAGGTTCCCAGGCTAGGGAGCTAATCAGAGCTATAGCTGCCGGCCTATGCCAGAGCCACTGCAACGCGGGATCCGAGCCGTGTCTGCAACCTAAACCACAGCTCACGGCAATGCCAGATCCTTAACCCACTGAGCGAGGCCAGGGATTGAACTCGCAACCTCATGGTTCATAGTCAGATTCGTTTCCGCTGAGCCATGATGGGATCTCCAAAATATGTAATTCTTATTTTCTTGAGACATGCTTTTTTGTTCTATATAGGAAAACCAACTTTGTATGGCAGCCTAACTTGTCAAGGAATTGGCCTTGATGGCATCCCAGAGGTTATAGCTTCGGAAGGATTTATTGTGAATGAAATAAACAAGGTAGGTTTTTTATGCTTTCTAGCTGGTACCATGTCCAAAGCTATGCTAGTACCTATGTATCTACTTTAAATATTTATACTGTTATCTGCATTTCAATGTCATCTCCATTTCATTGGTACAATAGTCATGGTTTTTGCTGCCTTTGAATGTCAAGTTTTATTTTTCTTTTATACTTAGAAGTGTTTTTAGACACAAACTTCCTCTTACCTCACTTATACTAGAGCTGTCCAACAGATGAATAATGTGAGTCACATGTGTAATTTTTATTTATTTTTATTTGTTTATTCTTTTGCTGTTTTGTGGCTGCACCCTTGGCATATGGAGGTTCCCAGGCTAGGGGTCAAATAAGAGCTGCAACTGCCGGCCTACACCACAGTCACAGCAACACCAGATCTGAGCCGTGTCTGTGACCTACACCACAGCTCATGGCAACTCCAGATCCTTAACCCACTGAATGAGGCTGGGAATCAAACCCGCATCCTCATGGATCCTAGTAGGGCTTGTTAACGGCTGAACTGAAGGGAACTCCAACATACGCAATTTTTTTCATTGAAGTATGGTTAATTTACCATATTTCCTTATTTATTTATTTATTTTTTGTCTTTTTGCCTTTTCTAGGTCTGCACCGTGGCATATGGAGGTTCCCAGGCTAAGGGTCTAATCAGAACTGTAGCCTCCAGCCTACGCCACAGTGACAGCAACCCGGGATCTGAGCCGTGTCTGCAACCTACACCATAGCTCACAACAATGCCGGATCCTTAACCCACTGAACGAGGCCAGGGATCAAACCCGCAACCTCATGCTTCCTAGTCGGATTCATTAACCACTGTGCCACAACGGGAACTCGTACAATATTTCAAGTGTACTGCTAAGTGATTCAGTTATACATACATATATGATCTTTTTCAGATTCTTTTCCATTATAGATTATTACAATGTACTGAATATAGTTCTCTGTGCTCTACAGTCCTTTTTGTTTATCTATTTTATATATAGCAGTACATATGCACGTATGTAATTTTAAATTTTCTAGTAACCACATGAGAAAGATAAACAGGCGAGAAAATCCTGTGACACAGCAGGGTGAGGATCCCACATCACTACAGCTGTGGTACACATCACAGCTGTAGCATGGGTTCGATCCCTAGCCCGGGACTTCCATATGCCATCGGTGTGGCCAAAAAAAGAAAAACAGGTGAAATTAGATTTTTTATTTTTTTATATTTGGCCACACCCATGGCATGTGGAAGCTCCCAGGCCAAGGATCAAACCTCTGCTGCAGTTATGAGCTGTGCCACAGCTGTGGCAGTGCTGGCTCCTTGACCGGCTACACCGCATGGGAACTTCCAAAATTAATTTTAATAATGTATTTTATTTAACCCAGTATATCTAAAATATTATTTCAACCTGTAATTAATGTAAAAATTCTGGAGTTGCTATTGTGGCTCAGCAGTTAATGAATCTGACTAGCATCCATGAGGGTGCAGGTTGGATCCCTGGCATCGCTCAATGGGTTAAGGATCCGGCGTTGCCATGAGCTGTGGTGTAGGTCACAGATGTGGCTTGAATCCGGCGTTGCTGTGACCGTGATGTAGACCAGTAGCTACAGCTCTGTTTAGATCCCTAGCCTGGGAACCTCCATATGCCACTGGTGTGGCCCTAAAATAAAAAGGCAAAAATAAAAAGAGAGAGGTTCATTAACCCCTAATCAAAGCTAGTTAGACTATGTCATAACTGAAACCCAGTTCTGTTAACTTCAAGTATAATGCCATCTTGCAAGCCTACATTTTTCATTGGTGTTTTGCTAGTATCCAACTACAGCCTGGGTGCTGACTTCCTTTCTTCCCTTTGTACTCAGGCCCTGATTCAGTTCTTATCTCTTCCAACATCATTGCTAATTTCTGCTATGTATCTACTGGGTCAGACAGTAAGTGCTTATGGTTGAGCATTCATTGGTTTCTAACTGTCATGACTCACTTTGCTATTTCATGTTGAGACATTGTTCTGTTAAACAAATCTGTCATTATGCTTAAAAACCTAACCCCGAACAATAAAAAGTTTGAATTTTATCTTAACGTGGAGTACTCACACTTCCCCCTCACACTGAGTTTTGTCTCTTTTGATATCTCCTGCAGCTTTTCTTTAAAATATTTTCATTAACACGTGATTCTCCACTGTTCACATTTTTGGAAATTCAACATTTATATTCCTTCATAGTCTGTTTATAGATTGAAGGTTGATTTGCAGGATTGATAAGCAGGAGAAAACCACTGCTTCTTGAAATCTTTTACATAATTAGCCCCAAAGAAATAAAGTCTTCTTGAGAGCAAACTCAGTTCTTACAGAGGCCCAAATATTAATATTTCAGAGCCCTTTATGTCCTTGCTTGGAGAATTTAGCCAGGAGAATTTAGCTGACACTTTAGTTTCGGGTACAGGAGACAATTCCAAATCTGGGTCAGCTCCCTTGAAGCTGTATGGTCTTCGTCATGCAGTTAGAAGCAAAAACTCATTTAATAAAAGGCCTGCAGGCAGCCAGGCATAGATATGCTGGCTAAGAAAGTGCTGTTTGTAAAGATAATCTAATTGTCTTTCTAAAGGAGTAGAAGCCCTGTAATAAGGGCATATTGATTATCAGTGATGAGGCTATTATATCTTTGAAACTGTTCTTTCTAATGTCCTGTGAGGACTGTGCTTGTTATGCATAGATTAGCCTTATAAAGAGGTTCAGAAAATTTTTTTTTTTTTTGGTCTTTTTGCCTTTTCTAGGGCCACAGTTGTGGCATATGGAGGTTCCCAGGCTAGGGGTTGAATCGGAGCTGTAGCCACCAGCCTACGCCGTAGCCACAGCAACGCCAGATGCGAGCCGTGTCTGTGACCTACACCACAGCTCACGGCAATGCCAGATCGTTGACCCTGAGCAAGGCCAGGGATTGAACCCACAACCTCGTGGTTCCTAGTCAGATTCGTTAACCACTGAGCCACGATGGGAACTCCCAGAAAATATTGATTATTGAAGATATTATTGTCCAGCAGAATTTCCAGAAACTTTGATGTACTACTGCAGAAGAGACAACAGGTTAGGGCCATTTGGTGAGAGCAGCTCCTTGGTGCTGTGTAGGAGATGTTCACTTAGGGGATAGTGTTGATATTCTGCCAGTTAGACTGAAGGATATTCATGATGCGAGAATCCTGGAGGAGGTGTTTACCGGGCCTTGTATACCTCTATACATGCTGCCTTGAAACACCGACATACTTACCTTAAATGGTTACAAAGTCTACTTCAGTAAGTTGTGTCCTTGAATCTAACATCTGATCCTAGGTGTAGTTTACTGCTATGTCACTGGTGCCGTCTTGCTACAGTCGCTAAAATATAGATGATACTGACCAGGCAGAACATACGGGGAACCGTAGGCCAGTTGTACGATGATGGCCCGTCTGTGAACATGTGTAGTCAGTTTAAGTCCTCGGTGAGAATGGACACCTCAGGCCTGACCAGAGCCGGTACACTGAATGCGTGTGCCGTGATTTCCTCTACTGCTTTCTTACTGTGGTAATTATACATGTCCATAGTCTAACATTTTTCCTGAAAGTTTTAAGAGGCAGCAGGTTTACTTTTAGACTAGTCTTTTTGGCCCTGCGCCTGGAGGCTGGTGCTGTTTCTGTTTATCCTGTTTCTTGCCCCACTTCTAACTGAGGGTACTGGTAGTTTTTCTTCTGAAAATTAATATTCTCAAGTATGTCATCTGTGTCTTATTGTCAGTTTGTCTTCTGTGGGACAGTTTATTTTGACATAAAAACATAAGAACTCAAAAGGGACTGCTGATCTCTAGGGGAGTGTAGTTTTGTGGTTGGGAAAGGAGGATTAGAGAGAATACCCTTGAAAGGTAAGAGTTTTCTTTCATCCTAATGTTTCCTTTAAGAAGCTTTAATTCCTTTGGAGTAGATTTACTGATAGACATCATCTTTCCTTCTCTGTTTAGAAAAGCATTCATATTTCATGTCCAAAGGAAAATGCGTCTTCACAGTTTTTGGCACCATATACTACTTTTTCAAGAATTCATGCAAAGAGTGTAAGTACTTTGTTTTTTTGTTTTGTTTTGTCTTTTTAGGGCCACACCTACAGTATATGGAGGTTCCCAGGCTAGGGGTCTAATCAGAGCTGTAGCCGCCAGCCTACACCACAGCCACAGCAACGCCAGATCTGAGCCACGTCTGCGACCTACACCACAGCTCATGGCAGTGTTGGATCCTTAACCCACTGTGCGAGGCCAGGGATCGAACCCACGACCTCATGGTTCCTAGTTGGATTCGTTTCCACTGCGCCACGACAGAACTCCAAGAGTGTAAGTACTTTGATAAAATAAGGGGAAAATGTAAGAGCATGTTAATTTTTCATTTATCTACTTGTCTAATTGTATAAACATATTCATAATTATGTGTTTTTCATTTACTTTGCATTATATGACAGAACAACTGATGAAGTATGGTATGTTTGGCAAAACTGGTACTTGGGTACTTTTATTGTTTTTTTTTTTTTTTTTTTTGTCATTTTGCCTTTATGTGGAGCTGCACCTGTGGCATATGGAGGTTCCCAGGCTAGGGGTCTAACAGGAGCTGTAGCTGCCGGCCTTTGCCACAGCCACAGCAACGTGGGATCTGAGCCGCGTCTGCAACCTACACCACAGCTCACGGCAATGCCGGATCCTTAACCCACTGAGCAAGGCCAGGGATCGAACCCGGAACCTCATGGTTCTTAGTCGGATTCGTTAACAACTGAGCCATGAAGGGAACTCCTACTTTTATTGTTTAAGTCCACTCACTGGTGGTCTCTTTTTTATTTCTTTTTTATTGAAGTATAATTGACTTACAATGTTGTGTTAATTTCTATACTCACTGGTAATCTCAGAGCAGAGCTACTTACTGTCTTTTGAATAATAATAGTAGGTGCTGTTTGCATAATTTGCCACTGCTCTTATTTCTGTCCCTTTGCCTACAGGATGGAGCATTTTCTCAAAATTCCAAGTATAGCATATTGAGGGGTATTTTTCTTTCCGTTTTTTTTTTTTTTTTTTTGGGCTGCACCTGCCGCATATGGAAGTTCTCAGGCCAGGGGTCATGGAATTGGAGCTGCAGCTGCTGGCCTATGCCACAGCCACGGCAATGCCAGATCTGAGCTGCGCCTGCCACCTATGCCGTAGCCCGAGGAAATGCTGGATCCTGGGATCCTTAGCTTACTGAGTGAGGCCAGGGATTGAACCCACATGCTCATGGATACTAGTTAGATTTGTTTCCACTGAACCGCAGTGGGCATGCTGAGGAGTAATTCTCAAAAGTCTTTGTGATGAAATCCTTTCTAGTACCATAGACATTTTGGAAACAGAAATGTGAAATAAGTTGATAAACTGATTATATTAAAGCTTCCTGCTTTTTATTGTGTGGTACATTTTGAAAAATACCTTTTTTTTTTACCCTGATTCCAAAATAAATATATATTTAGTGGTGAAAATTTAGGAAATATAAAAGTGTATGAAAATCACTTGATATTTCTATAATCTATAGATAACTATTGTAAGCCTTTGTTTTACAATACTTATTAATAATAATGATAGTAATTTTACCATTCACAACAACATGGGTAGACTTGGAGAGTATTATGCTAAGTGAAATAATTCAGACAAGAAAGACAAATACTGTATGATATCACTTATATGTGTAATCTGAAAAGTAAAACTAGTGAATAAAACCAAAAGGGAAGAGACTTACAGATGTAGAGAATAAACTAGTGGTTACCAGTGAGGGGAGGGAGGAGAGCAGGGGCAAGTTAGGGTTAGGGGTACAAACTACTACATATAAAACAGAGAAGCTGTAGGATATGTTTCACAGTAAAGGGAATATGGCCACTATTTTATAATAACTATAAATGGACTATAACCTTTAAAAATTGTGACTCACTGTGTTATATATCTATAACATTTTATTTAACTGCATCTCAATTTTTAAAGTAAAATAATAATCATAGTAGTAATATCTAACATTTATTGATTGCCTGCTATGTGCCAGCACCATGCTGAGCTTTACATATCATTATTTTACCCAATCCCTCCAAACTTTTTTCTTTAAATATTTTACAATAATAGGTTTTTACAGTACATGCTGTTTTATAACTTTTTATTCCTTAATAATATATAATGTATATCATTCTATGTTTATTTTAAGAGTTGCATAGTACTCCATTGTCTGACTTTATTATAATTTATTTTTCTAATCTCACACTCCTGGACATTCAGTTATTTCTAGTTTCATGACTTCATACTTTGATGATATAGCTAACCCTTTACTCACAAAGATAAGAAGAAATTAGAATACGTTTATAAAAGTAGAGTTGCTGAGTCATAGGGAATGTAAATTATAAGGATTTCTGTATGTTCTAACTGCCTTCTGCTTCACTGATTTACTGAATCACGTGTTGCCCTGCATTTCCTCTGCAAACCTTCTGAGTCATGTCCGCAGCACTTTTGCAGGTTTTAAGGTCTCTGAGGTCTGTATCCTGACACTGCAGGTTAAGGTGGATGATTACAGGGGTCAGTTACGATGCCAGTTTGTCTTTGAAAACTAAATTGATTGCTTTGTAGATACTTGATAAGGAGGATCTTTTTCAAAACCTGCCATTTTAGTTTATGTGGACAAGATAAAAATAAAATATAAGGAGTAAGTTTTTTTTTTTAAACACTGCATGAATTTGTGCTTATATTGCTTTGTAACTATGACTAAAAATTTGCTTTGCTTTAAAGAATCTGGAAGTTGTGTACTTTTAGTTACAGTTTATTATAGGAAAGTCAAGGTAAAGCTTCCTGTAGTAATTAGTGAATTTTAATATACATTTATATATTTTGAGTTAAAATAAAATGTAAATATTTATGTATCATTTTTTAATATCTCCTATGTAACTGAATTTTTTTTTGTCTTTTTGCCTTATCTAGAGCCGCGCTCGCGGCATATGGAGTTTCCCAGGCTAGGGGTCTAACAGGAGCTGTAGCTGCTGGCCTTCACCACAGCCACAGCAACACGGGATCCGAGCCACATCTGCAACCTACACCACAGGATAGGTTGCAACGCCGGATCCTTAACCCACTGAGCAAGGCCACGGATCGAACCCGCAACCTCATGGTTTTTAGTCGGATTCGTTAACCACTGAGTCACGATGGGAACTCCAAGTAACTGAATTTTTGATTAATTGACCTATTACTAGACCCTGCCCACTAAGAGCGCTCCTTATTATTTATTTATTTATTTTTTATTTTGGTTTTTAAGGCCGCACCCACAACATATGGAGGTTCCCAGGCTAGGGGTCAAATCGGAGTTGTAGCTGCTGGCCTACACTGCAGCCATAGCAAGGCAGGATCCGAGCCGCATCTGCAACCTATACTACAGCTTGCGGCAACGGCAGATCCTTAATCCACTGAGCGAGACCAGGGGTGGAACCCTCAACCTCATGGTTCCTAGTCCCAGGTTCTTTTCCCCCTGAGCCACAACGGGAACTCCAGAGCTCTCATTATATTAAGGGTATTGAACCTTTGCCATATTTTTGCAGATTGTTGTTGCTAACTTATTAATTGTTATTTGGTTTTGGTCTCTTTTAACATATTAGATGTTTAAATTTCTAGATAATAAAACCTATGAATTTATGGTGATTGCCTTTGGGATCCTCCTTAGGGTAGTCCGAGGTTTTATATATATTTACTTTTAATTTCACAGCATAATGGGTAAGAGCAGGGACTCTAGAGATAGGCTCTTTGGATTTGACCCCCTGGTTTCGAATTTTGGTTCTGCTACTTACTGTGTGACCCTAGGCCAGGTACTTAACTTCCCTGTGCTATAGGTTCCTTATCTGCAAAATGGAAATAAAAATAATATTTATCTCTTAGGCTTATTATGAGGATTGAAGCAATTAGAATTGGGCCTGGAACATGACAAGCACAATATGTATTTGTTAAATAAAATTATAAATACAGTATTTTCTTTGAATTTTTATTTTATTTTTTACATTTCAAACTCTATTTTTGTTATTTTGTTTGAACCAGGGGTCTAACTTAATTCTTTTGAAATAATATAGCGTGTCACAGCTCTACAAAATAATCTATCCTTTATCTCGAGGACTTGAACCCTCATCTTTATCCAGTATTTAAAATTGCCCTGGAGTTCCCGTCGTGGCTCAGTGGTTAACAAATCTGACTAGGAACCATGAGGTTGTGGGTTTGATCCCTGGCCTTGGTCAGTGGGTTAAGGATCCAGCGTTGCTGTGAGCTGTGGTGTAGGTCGCAGACGCGGCTCGGATCCCGCGTGGCTGTGGCGAAGGCCAGCAGCTACAGCTCCTGTTAGACCCCTAGCCTGGGAACCTCCACATGCCATGTGTGCGGCCCTACATAGGGCAAAAAGACAAAAACTAAAATTAAATTAAATTGCCCCATTGATCTCTCTGTTCTTCTGCTTAAAGATCTAAGGAATCAGTCTTTAACTTTAGACTCAGACCCAGATTTGTGACCTGGCTCTGCTGTGTTACCTTGGGGAGATTAGTTAACTACCTCTTAAACCTCAGATTTCTCATCTGAAAAATAGAACCAGTACTTACAGATTTTTGAATGGATCACATGAGAGTGGTGTCTGTTACATAATGGCACATAATAGTTATTCAGTAAATTTTAGTTTTCTTTCCTCTTTTTCTTTAATAAAAATATGGAGGAGGGAGATAGTTGGTATTACCTGTAATCTGTTTTTTTTTGTTGTTGTTTTTTTTGTTTGTGTGCTTTTTTTTTTTTTAAGGGCTGCGCCAGGGCACATGGAGGTTACTAGGCTAGGGGGCAAATTGAAACTGTACCTGCCAACCTACACCACAGCCACAGCAAACCAGGATCCAAGCTGCATCTGTGACCTACACTGCAACTCATCGCAATGCCTGATCCTTAACCCACTGAGCAAGTCCAGGGATCTAACTCGCATCCTCATGGATATTAGTTGGATTCGTTTCCACTGCGCCACAACTTTTTCTTTTTTTAAATAATGGTTGTTTTTTCATTATAGCTGGTTTACAGTGTTCTGTCAGTTTTCTACTGGGCAGTGTCGTGACCCGGTTACACATACATGTATAGATTCATCAGAAGTGATGGGACAAAATTCCCGGTGCTATCTATACAGCAGGATCTCATGTTCTGTTACTTTGGAAGAAATCAATAGTTCAGACTTAATTACTTTTTCAGTCTAGGAACTAGGGCCTCAAAAATATGTTACCGAGATAGATAACACGATATCACTATCCCCTCCATAGAGAGTGTATTGACTGAGAGAATACAAAACAGTGTATCAGAGTTCCTCAACCATTGACATTTTAAGCTGAATAATTCTTTTTTTTTTTTTTAATGGCCACACTCAGAGCATATGGAAATTCCTGGGCCAGGTATTGAATCTGAGCCGCACCTAATATGTGCTGAGACTGTGACAAACTGATCCTTTAACCCTCTGGGGCCAGAGATCAAATCATAGCCTCCATGGTGACCTGAGCCACTGCAATCAGATTCTTAACCCACTGTGCCACAGCAGGAACTCCTGTATAATTCTCTTTTTTTTTTTTTCTTTTTACAGCTACACCTGCAGCATATGGAAGTTCCCAGGCTAATATCTGTGACCTGTGCCACAGGCTGCAGCAACGCCAGATCCCTAACCCACTAAGCAAGGCCAGGGATTAAACCTGCATCCTCACAGACACTATGTCAGGTTCTTAACCAGCTGAACCATGTAAGGAACTCCTCCCCGGTAATGTTGTTGGTTTTTTTTTTTTTTGTAGGGGGCTGTTCTATGCATTGTAGGATATTTAACAGCATCCCTGACCTCTGTCTACAAGTTGTCAGTGGGACACTGCCCCCAGCTGTGACAACTAAAAATGCTTACAGACATTGCCAGATGTCCCCCAGGAACAAATTGGTCCTGGTTGACAGCCGCTGCAGTACATCAACACAGAACTGAAGGGAGTTCCTGTCGTGTTTCAAGCGGAAACGAACCCGACTAGCATCAGTGAGGACACAGGTTTGATCCCTGGCCTCATTCAGTGGGCTAAGGATCCGGTGTTGCCGTGAACGGTGGTGTAGGTTGCAGGCACGGCTTGGATCCTGCATCACTATGGCTGTGGTGTAGGCCAGCAGCTACAGCTCTGATTCAATCCCTAGCCCGGGAACCTCCATATGCCACTGGTGTGGCCCTAAAAAAAAAAGAGAGACCAAAAAAACCCAAAACACAGAGCTGAAGACCCTGGAGAGGCAGTGAGGACTCCTTGACAGAGTTAGGACCACTTAGCTTTTGAGGAGTAGGTCATTTTTAAAAAATTGTTAATTGTTACTTCATTTCTTATTCTCCTTTTCTCTTAATTTGAGCTCATTATTACGTGATTACCCATTTACTAATCATCTGCTGTATTCCAGATACTCTTCTGGGCAGTGGGGTTGTAGCAATGGATAGAACTGTGATGTAGAGCCTCAGTTCTAGGGGTGTGAGAAGGGCAGGATTTGCCAGTGACTTGGATGTGAGTGAGGTGTGAGAGGAAATTAGGACTTGGGAAAATTCCAAAAATTTTGGCTTGAGAATTGGGTGGGATTGTGGTGTTGTTTACTAATTGGGCAACACATAGTTGTATTGGTAGGGAACGGGGGAAATAAGAGTTCTCTTTGGGACATACTAAGTTTGAGGTACCCACCAAATGTAGATGCCTAACAGGCAGTTCGATAAATGTCGCCTGATTCAGGAAAGAGGCTGGGCTGTATTGCTTGTTTCCAATCTGTTAGGAGGTATTTGTTGAGTAGTTACTACGCACGTAGCCTGTGACTTGTGTAAGAAATTAGTAGATTTGGTCCTGACACCTACAGAGCTCATAGCTGGGGAGCCAGAATAGAGTTGAAGTTGACAATGCCAGTAGTCAGTTTTAAGACCCAGGATTAGGGTGGTAGCAGGGGTCACAGAGAAGAAAGATAGTTGTGAGAGATGTCTCCTACCTAGAATGTGGAGGCAGTGTCCCCAGCGAAAAGCTAGGAGTGGAATGGGATTATTAGGAGGAGCAAATGAATCAGTGTATTTGAAAATATTTTATAAATGATAAAGCAGGCTGTAAATGTTAACTATTGTCGTAATCTTTAAAGGAACTACAATTAACAGTCATTTTATTGAGAAACTAAAATAAAAAAGAAAAAAGTCTTAGTGTTAGAGTTGACCATATATCCCTTTATGTCTTGCCAAACCTATTCATTATGGCTTGATTGGCATAGAAATGTAAAATGGAAGGTTGAATAACTAAGGCCAAATTTCCTACAGTTTTATTAATAATTTAGGTCATATGAGAATCATGGTTACTGAGTATATAACTGGGACTACATATCTCTGTCCTGCATTTCTGGAATATTTGGAGTTGGGTGTTTTTTGTTTTGTTTTGTTTTTGTCTTTTTTTAGGGCCGTACCCGCTGCATATGGAAGTTCCCAGGCTGGGGGTCTAATCGCAGCTACAGCTGCCAGCCTGGCTACAGCCACAGCAATGCCAGATCGAGGCCGCATCTGCAACCTACACTGCAGTTTTCGACAACACCAGATCCTTAACCCACTGAGAAAGGCCAGGGATCAAACCCACATCCTCATGGTTACTAGTTTGGGATCTTAATCTGCTGAGCCACAACAGGAACTCCTAGAGGTGGGTGTTTTTTAATTAAAATGGGGTATCGGGTATGCATGTGTATTGAAATTGTGTAAGTGAATCTGACTTATTCTGAAATACATACACACGTTCGCATGTACAGTTAAGGTTTGGAGTTCCCGTCATGGCTAAGTGGTTAATGAATCCGACTAGGAACCATGAGGTTGCAGGTTCGATCCCTGGCCTCGCTCAGTGGTTTAAGGATCCAGCGTGGCCATGAGCTGTGGTGTAGGTTGCAGATGCGGCTCGGATCCCGCGTTGCTGTGGCTGTGGCGAAGGCCGGCAGCTACAGCTCCTGTTAGACCCCTAGCCTGGGAACCTCCATATGCTGCGGGTGCGGCCCTAGATAAGGCAAAAAGACAGAAAAAACAAAAACAATTAAGGTTTTATAGAGGGAACGTAAACTGGAAGTATCTTTGCTTTTTCTTGAACCCTTGTGATGCGTCTTTGAAGTCTGTCTTTTGTGTAAGTGGATTCCTAAGAATTAGGAGAGATGGGAGTTCCTGTTGTGGCTCATCGGATTGAGATTCCCAACTAGTACCCAGGTGGATGCAGGTTTGATCCCTGTACTCACTCAGTGAGATAACGATCCGGCATTGCTGCGAGCTATAGTGTAGGTCGCAGATTGGGTATTGCTGTGGCTGTGGTGTAGGCTGACAGCTACAGCTCCGGTTCAAACCCTAGCCAGAGAACTTCCATATGCAGCAAGTGTGGCCCTAAAAAAAAAAAAAAGTTATCTTAATTTTATTTAAAAATTTCTTTTTAGTTTTTGGCCATGCCCACAGCATGCCCAGGCTAGGGACAAACCGTGCCGCAGCAGTGACCTGAGCCACAGCAGTGCTTGATAATGGCAGATCCTTAACCTCTAGGCCACCAGGGAACTCCTTAATTTTAAAATAGCAAAAGATGGAAACTGTGGAAATGGTTTGGGAATAGATAAATATTTAGCTGAAGCAGGACATTATAGATGACAGCAAGAATATCTTCTCTTTTCAAGAAATAAAGGGTTTTGGCTCTAGCCTTGTTGGGGGATCAGTGATGGTAACTCAGCCTTCAGGTGAAACACATGTCCTTGGTGTTGGGAAGCAGAGGCTTGACAAAAGGGGAGCAGTGTACAGCATATTTCAAAGGAAGAAGAGCATTTCATTATTTGTAACACTGATTGTTTTGTCTTTTGAACAGATAACATGCCTGGACATTTCCAGCGGAGGAGGCCTTGGGGTGTCTTCTAGTATCGATGGGAGCATGAAAATCTGGCAGGCTTCCAATGGAGAGCTCAGAGTAAAGGCTTTGTTTACACTTTTAGGGCACATTAAGGGTGGTCTGAGAAATTTTAGACTGGGCTGTGGAAAGAAGAGTGGCCCATTGTGAAAATGTAGGAATACTGCACTTCAGTTGATCTTTGTTCTTCTGCTTGTTCACCTGAGCACCATGCTCGAGCTTGGTGAATTGCCAGAAAAAACTTGGGGCTGAAACAGTGGAAGAGCCAAGCTAGTGAATGAGTGGATGGTCCCTTGGTCTGGACTGCCTTCAGTGATCCATTTCTAAGACACGGTAGCTAGATTCCTGACACTGACTGTATGACTGAGCCCCCCAACCTGAACGGAGCAGAGGACTTTAAGAAAAGATGGGTAAAAGAGTCCCCAAGCTTCCTCAGCTCCTTATGTGTCGACTTTCGGATGGCTGTGAGCCATGGAGTTCAGACCCACAACATCTGTAGCCAAAGCCCAGGAGAAGGAACCAGCAGCCCTTAAAACACTGGTAGGCAGATGAACTAAAGAGTCTTTGGGCCTCTTTCATTTTAAAATCCAGCCTGTAGATATTTCATTTAAGGGACCAAGGATATGGGAGGTAACAGAAAATCAAGGGATGGACAAAAGAACTAGCATGGAATTTTCTTTTGTTTTTCCAGAGAGTATTGGAAGGACATGTGTTTGATGTGAATTGTTGCAGGTTTTTCCCATCAGGCCTCGTGGTTCTGAGTGGGGGAATGGATGCCCAGCTGAAGATCTGGTCAGCTGAAGATGCTAGCTGCGTAGTGACCTTTAAAGGTCACAAAGGAGGTATGAAGAGTGATTTCTCCTAAGGGCTTCTCTAATAATCCCCAGATAACAATCACCAGAAAGATACAGAACCTAGTTATACACAAAAACACAAATAATTGGAGTTCCTGTCGTGGTGCAGTGGTTAATGAATCCCACTGGGAACCATGAGGTTGAGGGTTCGATCCCTGGCCTTGCTCAGTGGGTTAACGATCCAGTGTTACCATGAGCTGTGGTCGCAGATGTGGCTCCGATCTGGCATTGCTGTTCCTCTGGCGTAGGTCGGCGGCTGCAGCTCCGATTTGACCCCTAGCCTGGGAACCTCCATATGCTGCGGGTACTGCCCTAAAAAGGAAAAAAAAAGAAAAAACCCACAATTCATTCATTCAACTGGCCATTTAGATGAACCGATATTTCCCCAAGGATTAGAAATTCCTTTCCTGGTCAGTCTTGTTATTGCTATCTAGAACTAACTGCCTTATATAAATAATTGTTTTCCACAATTGATAAGGGGGAAGAGCCTTTTATAGGAGATTATCTGCCTGTGTGCTAGGAGAGAGAGAGAGGTGCCCACTTTTTCTCTTCAGTCCTTTAGCTGAGGTGATAATAAAAGCTGGGTTGCAAATAGCTGCATCACCAGACATCATATAGAGCTTGGTACTAACTTGATTCCAATGGATTTAAATTGCAGTTCAAATTTTTTGAATGGATGAGCCATGTAACCGGTTGATACCAGATAGTAAAGACAGAGTGAGAACATCTTCCCTCTGTAACTGATTGGTTGGTTGGTTAGTAAAAAGTGTAATTTAGAGATGTTTTATCCTTAATTTGGAGTGTTAAAATCATGTGATAAATATGCCATTTTTATTTTGACAAGCTTGGATGTTTTTGAAACTATAGTAACATCTCCAAATAATTTTTTAGCTTGATCCCTTCTTTGGAACCATAAGACACATCATCTATACCACTCATTTGGGAATTGTGTATTACCCTGTACTTATGATTTGAGGCAGTGTTTTTGCTTTGTTATTATATTATAAATAATAGTCTTTTTGTGTCCTTTTTTTTTCTTTTTTTGGCCGTATCCACTGCACGTGGAAGTTCCTGGGTCAGGGACTGAACCTACGCTACAGCAGGGACCCAAGCCACTGCAGTGACAATGTCAGATCCTTTACCTGTTGTGTGACAAGAGAACTCCAGCTATATTATAAGTAATTTGTGTGTAGAGGTTGATTTTTAAGTTTTTTTTTGTTTGCAGCTATGCCTGCAGCATATGAAAGTTCCAGGCCAGGGAGTGAATCCAAGCTGCATCCGCGGCCACACCAGATATTTTAACCCACTGTACCCGGCCAGGTTCGAACCTGCCCTTCCACAGTGACCTGAGCCGCTGCAGTTGGATTCTTTTTTTCTTTTTTTTTTTTTTGGTTAATTTTTAGGGCCGTACCTGTGGCATATGGAAGTTCCCAGGCTAGGGGTCAAATCGGAGCTGTAGCCACAGGCCAGTGCCACAGCCACAGCAACGCGGGATCCAAGCCACATCTGTGACCTATACCACAGCTCACGGCAACGCCGGATCCCTAACCCACTGAGCGAGGCCAGGCATCGAACCTGCATCCTCATGAATACTAGTTGGATTTGTTAACCACTGAGCCACAACCCGAACTCCAGTTTGAAGTTTTTTAATTGTTCAGGCCCTTTAATTAGGTTGGTGAATTCGGAAATACATATTTATAATCTTAATTATTTGTAAGAATCGCCAATTATTTCATAGTCTGAAAATAGAGACCAAATGAAATACCGTTTCAGTTGGTTGAGTTTTTTGTTCAGCAATCGTGAAAGATGCTGACACTGGAGAAACTGATTGGATTTTCAGCATTTGGTGCATTCTTTTCAAATTCATGTACTTTCTTTGAAATAGGATCTGCTATCTCCAAGTAATGGTAAGCGCTTCAAGGCTCTAAATAGAGTAAACTTGTTAAAAACCTGTCTGTAAATATGAAATTTGTGCTGTTTCTTACTTATTTTAGTCATAGTTTCACCTGACATTCTTATTTCCCAGACTTTGGCCAAGAAAATTTATATGTGATTCCACTGAATCTTTTCTTGAATGCAAGTGATTTTTTTGTTGTTTGCTGTTTTGTTTTCATTTGATTTATATGTGGCTGTTTGGTTTGATATCTAAAGCCACTGCAGCTCTGTTAAGCCTTACCTGTGGCTAAGGCATTCCTGCTACTTTCATACCTCCTTTTTTTCCTTTCTTTTTTTTTGGCCACCCCAAGGCATATGGAACTCCCAGGCCAGGGATCAGATCTGAGATGTACATGCGACCTACGCCATAGCTGCGACAATGCCAGATCCTTTAACCCACTGTGCTGGCCAGCGAGCGAACCTGCACCCTGGCGCCGCAAAGACACAGCCCTTCTCATTGAGCCACAGCAGGAACTCCTTATAGCTTCTTCTTAAAGTAGTTCCTCACAAGGTTCCTGCTCCTTTAAGGCTTCTTTTTCTTTATTCTTGTCGTCTAAGAGAGAAGAGACCCACACTAGGTGCTACCATGTTGTCCATAACATTTTACTAGAGAGGGGGTGATAATTTTCTACTCTACTTTGATAAAAATGGAAAACTTTCTAGATGGCTCTTCTCTACTGATTATTACTTGAAATCTGTACACAGCTAATATCATTCACAGCTCCCTAGCCTCAGCTTTAGCATATTTCTCAGAACTTTTTTTCTGTAAAGCATGCATTACTTCCATGGAACTCAATGACATTTTTAAATAGCAGTTAGAGAGAAGGGATATAAATTAGGAGTTTGAGATTAACATATGTACACTACAGTATATAAAACAGATAAACAACAAAGACCTACTCTATAGTGCAGGGAACTATATTCGATATCTTATAACCTATAATGGAAAATAAAATCTGAAGAAGTATATATATGTGTATATATATATTTATATATATATATAACCGAATCACTTTACTGTATGCTTGAAACTAACACATCATGGATTAACTATACTTCAACTTAAAAAAAAATAGCAGTTAGAACTTTCCAGTAAAGGTATAAATAGATCTTTAGTCTTTTGGTTGTTTAGTAAGAGCTGAAGGCCCTTTCTTGCTTTTTTTGTTTTTTCTTCTCTCCCAGCTGTGCCTGTCGCATATGGAAGTTTCCAGGCCAGGGACTGAATCTGCACTACAGCAGTGACGACACTGGATCCTTAACCTGCTAGGCCAGCAGAGAACTCCTGAAGACCCTTTCTAATGTTCCTATTAGTGATTCCTCGAGATTCTTAAAAGATCTAAGATCCTTTTCCAGCTAGAAGGCTGAATGTATTATGGAGATAGAGTGGAAAGGTGGTTTTTTCTTTTTGTCTTTTTAGGGCCGCACCAGCAGCATATGGAGGTTGCCAGGCTAGGGGTCCAAATGGAGCTGTAGCTCCCAGCCTACGCCGCAGCCACAGCCACAGCAACGCCAAATCCGAACCGCATCTGTGACCTGCACCACAGCTCACGGCAATGCTAGATCCTTAACACACTGAGGGAGGCCAGGGATCGAACCTGCGTCCTCATGGATACTAGTCAGATTCGTTTCCTCTGAGTCACAACAGGAACTCCAAGCTGGTTTTTCTTAACTCAAGAGTTCTTTACAATTACGAAATATGTTGTAAATTAGATACATGAAATAGCAGTAAGCATGCTGCCTCCCTAGGTCTGCTTCTGAGGGGAAAAGATCTCTTTTACAACCTTATCTACAAGATCTTTATCCAGTGACTATATAAGTATGAGGATTATATTTTATTTTTCAAACAACTATAACCAGCTCTATAGATTGGATTCAGTTTTTATTTTAAATTGGATATATTTTGGAGACTTATTTTGTGAATTAAGTTCCACCTGAGTTGTCTCTCTACTATATCTTCTTATTTTTTTTTTTCTTTTTTTTGTCTTTTTGCCTTTATGTAGAGCCGCACCCATGGCATATGGAGGTTCCCAGGCTAGGGGTCTAACAGGAGCTGTAGCTGCCGGCCTTCGCCACAGCCACAGCAACGCGGGATCTGAGCCACGTCTGCAACCTACACCACGGCTCACGGCAATGCCAGATCCTTAACCCACTGAGCAAGGCCAGGGATCGAACCCGCAACCTCATGGTTCCTAGTCGGATTCATTAACCACTGAGCCACGAAGGGAACTCCCATAAATTCTAATTTAGGCCCTAAACTGGCTACTTTTTCAATACGGCTTTTTTTTTTTTTTTTTTTTTGCTTTTTTAGGGCTGCACCCACAGCATATGGAGGTTCCCAGGCTAGGGGTCCAATCGGAGCTACAGCTGCTGGCCTACACCACAGTCACAGCAACGCTGATCCAAGCTGCATCTGTGACCTGTACCACAGCTCACAGCAATGCCAGATCCTTAACCCACAGAGTGAGGCCAGGGGTCAAACCTGCAACCTTATGGTTTCTAGTCGGATTCGTTTCCACTGTGCCACGACAGGAACTCCAACACTCTGGATCTTATGTGATCTTTTTTAGCAGGCAGTGCCCTGTCAAGATATGACACAGAGGCTGGGAGATCTGTGTGTTCAGCTTCCTGCTGGGCTGCTCTAACACTGCTCCGACAAAAATGGAGCAGTGGCTCACACTACTTCTTTGCAGACAGGCGAGGTAGAAGCCCAGCTTCCGCTTGACCCTGCTGACACTTGTCTGATGAAAGTGGGCACCAACTTGCCTCACCTAAACTTGCACCACTTCCTTACCTACCAGTGGGCTTTTCAGCTCATGCCCTGCTGGCTGCCTCTAGAGGAGGGCTTGGGAAAAGTAGAGTGCTGCTTCCTGCTCCCTCCTGTCTTGCCTCTCTCTCCCTGTTGCTTCCGGGTGAGGATAGAGGCTCAGCTCCCCACTGGACCCAGTAACAGTAACCTCTGGGCCTGGTCAGGGTCATTGTGGCTGTGTGGGGGGAATGGGAGTGCTGCCTCCAGCTTCCATGGGAGGTGGGGTAGACCACTGAAACTTTGAGGTAGGGGAGGCAGCAGTTTTTCCGTTGCTGTTTGAGTAAGATGAATATTGCTAAAAAGTCTTTCTGTTCTGTTAGGCCACCCTTTTTACAGTCTTGTGCCTAGGGCAACGGACTTTTCTTGGAGTTGTTAGGTTGTTATTTTGTTTGTTTTTAATTTGTGCCTCTTTTGTTTTTTAATCAGCTCTACATTAAAGGCTTCTGTATTGTCCTGTTTAGGGTATAAGGAAGGCCTCATTGCCCTATTCTTCCAAGTCCTGAGGTCCCTAGGTGGACTGCCTTCTTTACATCTTTCAGCTTTCCTATGTTTGTTGCCTTATATCCAGTTTTGTTTTGTTTTTTTCAGTTGTAAGGGGAAGGACCCGGAGGAATGGGGATACTCCATCTTGGCCAGACCAGAATTCGTACCCTTTTTTACAATGAGACCAACCCTTTCAGCTAGTTCTCAATGATAGCAGCAGGATCTTTCAAGACAGTGATTTTTCAAACTAACTATTTAAGGTGTCTACCTAACTTTTGTTTAAAAAACAGGTTTTAAAACCAAAATAAAAACTTGAAAACCTCTGCTCTAGAACATGCCACTAAAAATTAAATCCAGAGCTTCTTTTTCCTTGTCTGGCTCTCACAGCCAGTCTTTGAACCACTGGGAAGCAGGGACTCTGTTGTATTTGTTTCTCTGGCACTTGAATGTACCCAGCTTGTAGTATTTACTGTACTTGCTTGTGAAGGAATAGAGTCATTCACGCAGATCTTTCGCTGCCCTTGTAGTTCCTATACTATCCACTTCATCTTAGGGTCTTTTCTTTTTTTCCTCTGCCAGGTATCCTAGATACAGCTATTGTTGAGAGGGGGAAGAATGTGGTGTCTGGTTCTCGAGATGGGACAGCACGACTTTGGGATTGTGGACGCTCAGCCTGCCTGGGAGTCATTGCAGACTGTGATTGTTCCATCAATGGAGTGGCTGTGGGTGCTGCAGACAACTCTATAAACCTCGGCTCTCCTGAGCAGGTACCCAGTAAGTTGATGACAGTTATGAATTTATTTTGTTCCTTAGACTCCTTCAGTGTTTGCCTTAGTTTCTTCTTTTCTTCTTTGTTCTTTCCTGCTCTGAAGCTGGTATTTCTATTTTTACCATAAGATTAATATTTATTGCATATCTACTATGTTTCTGTTGCTTTGGAATCTACAAAGGAAGTATATGTTTTAGTTACTCCATTTGAGTAAGTACCACCTTACTCAGTTTAGCAGATAAGACTAATGCCTATAAAACAACAGCAATTTTGGCTGAAATGACTTAGTGAATTACTTAACGCAAAAATAATGAAAGAAGATAGTGTTTTAGGTTAGTGTAGATGAGAAAGTTGTGAAAAAAAGTTGTCTTGAACCTTGGAGGATGGATTCAAGTTGAACAGACAGGAATGGGAAGGATAGGAGAGTGGGGATTCGGGCAGTGGTAGAGGTAGGGGCAGTTCACGTTAAAAGAGTATGGAGGTGGAGTTCCCGTCGTGGCTCAGCAGAAATGAATCTGACTGGCATCCATGAAGACGCAGGTTCAATCCCTGGCCTTGCTCAGTGGGTTAAGGATCTGGCATTGCCGTGAGCTGTGGTGTAGGTTGCAGACGTGCCTCAGATCTGATGTTGCTGTTGCTGTGGCTGTGGCGTAGGCTGGCAGCTATAGCTCCAATTTGACCCCCTAGCCTGGGAGCATCCATGTGCTGTGGGTGCGGCCCTAAAAAGAAGAAAGTACAGGGTTCTCAAACCTCAGACCCTGCACCCACCCCTGTTACCAGCATCCTACCGTGAGAGCGGTACATTTGTTAAAATTGATAAACTTGCAGGGTTCCATTGTGACATAGCAGATTAAGACTCTGACTGCCTCAGCTCAGGTCACTACTGTGAGGTGGGTTTGATCCCTGGCCAAGGAACTTCCATATGCCGCAGACACAGCCCCCCAAATAATGATAAACTTGCACTGACACGTCATTATCTCTTAAAGTTCAAGGCTTACATTAGGACTTGTTGATGGTTTTTTGGTTGTTGTTCGTTTGTTTTTAAGGCTGTACCTGTGGCACATGGAAGTTCCTGGGCTGGGGATCAAAGCAGAGCTGCAGCTGCAGCCTGTGCAACAGCCATGACAATGCCAGATCGGATCTGCCTCTGACACCTACACCACAGCTTGCGGCAATGCTGAATCATTAACCCACTGAGCAAAGCCAGGGATCGAACCCACATCCTTACGGATGCTAGTTAGGTTCTTAACCTGCTGAGCCACAACAGGAAATCCTAGGATTCATTCTTGTACATTTTATGGGTTTGGACAAAAGTTTAATAACATGTGTCTATCATTATAGTATCATGCAAAAGTTTTACTGCTTGAAAAATTCCTTTTGCTCTACCAGTTTGTCCCTTTCTCTCCTAGAACCCTTGGCAACCACTGCTATTTTTACTGTCTTTATGCTTTTGCCTTTTCTCGAATGTTGCAGTTGAAATCATAAACTGTGTAGCCTTTTTAGATTGGCTTCTTTTGCTTAGGAAGAAGCTTTTAAGGTTCCTCCATGTCCTTTCAAGCCTTGATGGCCCATTTCTTTTTAGCATTGAACAGTTTTCACTTGTCTGGGTATACCTCAGTTTATTTATTTGTTCATCTACTGAAGGACATCTTTGTTGTTTCCAAATTTAACAATTATGAATAAAGCTGCTCTAAGTACCCCTGTGCAGTTTTTTGTGTGGACCTTAGGTTTTCAGTTCATTTGGGTTAATTTTGCCCCTCACTTTGGACAGACTACAGGTACTTTCGTCACGCTCTTAAACTTCCCATATAGATGCACTGTGGTCCAAGAACTAAAACTGTTGTGACTACCCCGCATTCCCTAGCCCTTCTTGGGGAATTAATGGATTGTTTCCCAAAGGGTGATACATGTGCGGTTAATGGTAAATAAGATCATTTTAAGGAGTTCCCTGGTGGCTCAGTGGGTTAAGGATCTGGCATTATTACTGCTGTGGCCAGGTTGCTGCTATGGCATGGGTTCAGTCTCTGGCCCAGGAACTAATACATGCTGCAGGCGCAGCCAAAAGAAAAAAAGATTTCAGGCTGTACACATTTTAAATAGTTACATGTTAATACACTGTTCACTTCAAAGCCAAGATTTCATATTTATTTAAAATAAGGTTGAGCTTTTAAAAATTAGTTGGTTTAAAGTAATTTAAATAAAAAGATACTTGTCTTCTCTAATTCCTCACTTCCCACTTACTCTTCAGCCCATCCTAGCATGGTTTGTCCCCAGCTACTTAACGGCAGCAGCTCTTGTCAAGAGTGACAAGTGACTCCGCGTTGTGTGATCCAGTGTTACTTCTCTGGGCTGGTCTTTCTGAATTCTCAGTAGGACGTAACACAGTAAACTTCCCTTCAACACACTTTTCTTTCTTGGCTTCTATAACCACACTGCACTGCTTTTCTTTCTGTCTTATTGGCTGCTGCTTCTTAATCTCCTTTAATAAGCCCCGTTTTCTCTCTTTAAATGTTGGAGGGCGCTCAGCTCTACAGTTTCTCCCTATGTGATCTCGTCATTGCTTTGACTTCAGATATTGTATTTAGCTGGTGATTTCCAAAAGCATATCTTTTTTTTTTTTTTTTAGGGCTCCACCTACAGCATATGGAGTTCCCAGGTTAGGGATCAAATCAGAGCTGTAGCCGCCAGCCTATACCACAGCCACAGCAATGTGAGATCTGAGCTGCATCTGTGACCTATACTGCAGCTCACAGCAATGCTGGATCCTTAACCCACTGAGCGAGGCCAGGGATCGAACCTGCATCCTCATGGTTGCTAGTCAGATTTGTTTCCACTGAGGCACGATGGGAACTCCCCCAAAAGCATATCTAAAGCATAGATTTTTCACTTGCATTTCAGACTATTTAGATGTCTAGTAGCTTGAATTTACCTACCCGAAATCTGTTTTTCCTCATCGCAGTAAATGGCATTACCTACCATGTCCTTGCTCAAATCCAAAGCCTGAGGTTCATTCAAGATCCACTCCCACCTTTCCTCATGTCCACATCAGCAGTCTGCGATTTCTACCTTCAAAATGATTGTTTCTCATTTTTCCACCTCACCCTATCCCTCCAGCTCTCCTTTCCTCCTGCCAGAATCTTGATCTAATCTACCATTATCTGTTGCCGGCACTATTCTGTGATCCATTCTTCTCTTAGTAACCATTGTGGTCATTTAAAAAACATAGATCAAGTTGTATCGTTCTCTGTCGCTACTCTCCTCTGGTGGTCTCCTTTTATACATGCATTTGGCCCTCTGTATCCTTGGGTTCCTCATTTAGAACAAGATCCGCAGTTGGTTGAATCTGCGGGTGTGGAACCCTCAGATACGAAGGGCAAACTATGGGGATGTGAGCATCTGTGGATTTTGGTGTCTATGGTGGGTCCTGGAAGCAATTCCCCTTGGATAATGACGGATAACCTTAGGTTAAAATCCTAACCCCTACCGTGGCTTATTACAGACACATGCTTTTTAACCCCTACAGTCCTATCCAGCCTCATATTATACCACCCTCTGCTAGGTCCCTTGTGTTTCAGCCACAGGTCTCTGTTCTTTCAGCACAACAGACTTTACTAGCCTCCTGGGCTTTGCCTTCTTCTCTTAGTCTGGAATATTCCTCCTAAAACTCTACCTGACTGGCTTCTGTTTACCATTCAGGTCTCAGTTGAAAAGGGACCTCAGAGTTCCTGTTGTGGCTCAGCAGGTTAAGAACCTGACTAGTAACCATGAGGATGTGGGTTCAGTCCCTGGCCTCACTCACTGGGTTTTGGATCCAGTGTTGCTATGACTGTGGTATAGGCCTGCAGTTGCAGCTCCGATTCAACCCTAGCCCCAGGAGGTGCGGCCCTGCAGCAGGTGCGGCCCTAAAAAGAAAAAAAAAGGTGGACTTCATGAAACCTTTATAAAGCTGAAGCTTAAATATTTTGTTTTGTTTTTTTTGGCTGAGCCTGAGGCGTGCAAAAGTTCCTGGGCTAGAAATTGAACATGAGCTGCAGTAGTGACAGAATCCTGAGTCTTTAACCCTCAGGCCACCAGGGAACTCCAATGTTTAAATTTGAAATTTCCTTCCCCTACTCATTTCCCCACCATCTACTCACTTTTCGTCATGTTTTCCTATTTTATTTATTTACTTATTTTTGGCCTCACCCAAGGCATGTGGAACTTCCTGGGCCAAATGATTCAACCTGTGCCTTAGCAGTGACCTGAGCCATTGCAGTGACAGTGCCAGATTCTTAACCCACAGAGCTACATGGGAACTCCATGTTTTCCCATTTTATTTCCTTTGTAGAACTCATCACTGTCTGAAAATCTCCTACCTGTTTGCTTATTTTTGTTTCCTTTTCTTTCTTCCTTTCTTTCTCTCTCTCTCTCTCTCTCTCTCCCCCTCTCCCCCTTCCTTCCTTCCTTCCTTTTTCTTTCTTTCTATCTCTTTCTCTTTCCTTTTTTTTTCTTTTGATGGCCGTACCTGCAGCATATGGAAGTTCTTGGGCTAGGGATAGAATGGGAGCTGCAGCTGCTGGGCTACACCACAGTCACAGCCATGCCAGATCCAAACCTTGTCTTTGACCTATGCCACAGCTCATGGCAGCACCAGATTCTTAACCCACTGAGTGAGGCCAGGGATTGAACCTGCATCCTCATAGATCCTAGTTGGATTCTTATCCTGCTGAGCCACAACAGGAACTCCCGAGAGCATTTTATTTTTGAAATATGTATTTGTCTATTATTGTCTAGAGCAGAACAGTTATTAATTACTTTACTCTCATACATGTACTTATTTAACAAACTTTTTTTTTTTAACGGAATGCCCACTCCATTGCATGTACCACACACCTAGCTACTGAGTTTATGTAAGTGAGAGATACAGTCCTTGCTCTTGTTTTCTCTTTTTGTGGCCATGCCTACAGCTTGGAAGTTCCCAGGCCAGGGGTTGAATCCGAGCTGCAACTGCAACATGTGCTGCACCTGTGGCAGTGCTGGATACTTTAACCCACTGCACGGGGTGGGGATGGGACATGCACCTCTGCAGCAACCTGAGCCACTGCAGTCGGATTCTTAGTGGGAACTCCACTGTCTCCTGTTTCTGCTACAATCCTAGAGAGTGAGGACCTGGTCCCTTAATAAATACTTGTTTAGTAAATGAATAAATTCATTTCCTCCAGGCCATAAGAGCCATGAAGGCAGAGGCAGTTTTGTTCAACATTATACTCCTGCTCCGCTTATGCTATCTTTCCATATTTTTACAAAGGACTTAATATTTTAAAGTTGAGTTTACTGAAGAATATGTTCTATACAGTAGAAGTCATCCTTTTTAATTATTATTTATTTATTTATTTATTTATTTTGTCTTTTGTCATGTTTAGGGCTTGCACCCACAGCATGTGGGAGTTCCCAGGCTAGGGGTCTAATCGGAGCTACAGCTGCCAGCCTACACCACAGCCACAGCAATGAGGGATCTGAGCGCATTTGTGACTTACACCACAGCTCACAGCAATGCCGAATCCTTAACCCACTGAGCGAGGCCAGGGATCGAACCCACAACCTCATGGTTCCTAGCTGTATTCGTTAACCACTGTGCCACAACGGGAACTCCAAAAGTCATCCTTTTTAATTGCAGTTCTGTGAGTTTTGACAAATGTATATAGTCATATAAACAGTAGTCAAGATATGGAATGTGATAAATGTTTTTTGTTTTTTTGCTTTTTAGGGCCACACATGTGGCATATGGATGTTTCCAGGCTAGGGGGTGAAACAGCTGCAGCTACGGCCTGCGCCACAGCCACAGCAACATGGGATCCAAGCTGCATGTGTGACCTACACCACAGCTCACAGCAGTGCTGGATACTTAAAACCCACGTCCTCATGGATACTAGTTCAGTTCATCACCGCTAAGCCACAGTGGGAACTCCAACAAACGTTTTTTAAAATTTAAAAGCAGATCACAACAGAACAATTCAGTAAACAACCATCAATAATAGTTGTGCTTTCTGGGTACAGCCAGCTGATCCGCTAGCCCATTATTGACATAACTTATCTGTCATGCAGGTGAACGGGAGGTTGGAACAGAGTCAAAAATGCTGCTGTTGGCCCGGGAAGATAAGAAACTTCAGTGTATGGGACTGCAGAGCAGGCAGCCGGCAAGTGGTTCTTCTGTGACCTCTGAACTTTCGTGCAACCTGGGTCACCCTGATTCTTGAAAAACTGTTCCGAAAACCTTTCTACGTTCTCCCTGTGTTCTTTTGAGGAAGCTGCATGAGTGAGAAACAGTACAGTATAGTGATTAAGATTATGGGATATGGAATAAGGGCAGCATTCAGATCCTAGCTCTCCCTAATGGCTGTGGCATTGGACGGGTTACATAAACTCTCTGAGCCTCGGTTCCCTCATCACTAAACTGGGCATAGTGGGACTTACCACATAGGGTTATGTGATGAGATTAGATGTCCTACTGCTTTGTAGACCTTGATCAAGTCACCTCCCTCTGGACCTAAGTGTGCTGTGTATAAAATGATGAGATTCATAGTCTCCCTTTTACCTGTAAGGTAATGGGAAGATTTTCTGAGTAAATGACTCACGCATTCAGGACTCTAAACCAATTAATGACCAGAATGTCTTTTATAGAATAAATTAGTTGGATTTTCTTCTTCATTCACTGAGGTTTTGCCCATCAGACTGTGCTCGTAATTAAACTCCAAGTTCTGGGGTTCCCGTCATGGCGAAGCTGAAACGACTAGGAACCATGAGAATGCGGGTTCAATCCCTGGCCTCACTCAGTGGCTTAAGGATCTGGCATTGCTGTGAGCTGTGGTGTAAGTCACAAATGCAGCTCAGATCCCTTATTGCTGTGGCTGTGGTGTAGGCCAGCAGCTGTAGCTCCGATTAGACCCCTAGCCTGGGAACTTCCATATGCTGCAGGTGCAGCCCTAAAAAAAAGGAAAAACAAAAAACTCCAAGTTCCTTGAGGTTAGATTTTATAAATTTTTTTTCCAGCTCCTGTCATCATCAGCCAAACAGCTTTAATGATTTGGTTTGGCTACAGGCTTTATATTTGCATTTCATCTTACTATTTTGTTGTGCTGGTGATGTTCCTATTTTCAGAATTTGCTCTGGGAAAATCACTTCTTTTTTTTATCATTTTGCCTTTGCACTCTGAATTTCCATGCTTTTACTTCCAAAGGGAAATCGGGGGTCTTTGTTTTGTTTCTTTTTTAGAATTTTTGAGGGAGAAATTAACATTTTGAACTAACAGTAAGGAATAAATAAAAACCTGATTTGGTTTTCTTTTTTAGGTACGTGGGGCGAATTATGATTCTTTAAATTGCCACTTTTAAGTTTTTTTGTTTTCTTCAAAAGATTATTAGTAGTGACATGAAGAAAACATAAATGTGTGACTTGCAAGTGTTTATCAAATGCAGGATTGAACTGAAAAGAGGAAAAAGAAAGATTTTTGGGAGTTCCCTTCATGGCTCAGTGGTTAACGATCTGACTAGCAAGTTCGATCCCTGGCCTCACTCAGTGGGTTAAGGAGTCTAGCGTTGCCGTGAGCTGTGGTGTAGGTCACAGATGCAGCTCGGATTCCATGTTGCTGTGTCTGTGGCATAGACTGGCAGCTGCTGCAGCTTTGATTCAACCCCCTACTGGGAACTTCCATATGCTTTGGGTGCGGCCCTAAAAAGCAAAAAAAAAGGGAAAGAGTTTTGGTGTTGAGGATCCCATTAGTCAGTGTGTTGAGGGTAAATAGTGTGAAAACTGCTACCTCAGATTACAGTATTATGTATCCTGCTCCCGTCCCCAGCCAGCCTCAGGTTCCTAAAATCCTGGGAGTGCCTCCTCAGTTGCTGGTGAATACTTGGTTTAGATCGGGAGTGCTTAAAGAGGGAAGAAAGAAATTCTCTCTAAAAATAGTAAAATTATCCTTTTCTTGGTGCCTCTTTATTCCTAAAAACATTAATCCTTAAATAGCATCTTTGTCTCCTACTTGTTCCCAGGTGTTCCTCTTCATTGGCTCAGATGCCTTCAACTGCTGTACTTTTCTCTCTGGCTTCTTGCTGTTGGCTGGGACACAGGATGGAAACATTTATCAGCTGGATGTGAGGAGTCCAAGGTGAGTCACCATCGCTTGCACGATGCAGGTCTTCTACAGAGTGGAAATTTTGATTGGCTTTCACAGTGACTTAGCCTAGATGTTTACTGGATCAGGGTTATGTTTTTTCATTTATAAAGGTTCTCCAGTGTGAATTGTCTGATTGTTCTTATTAGTCCTGGAATCACAATGAAAGGTAATTTGATTCATAGTCATAACTGTCATGGTTGCTTTGGAAGTTAAGCTTAAATAGTGAACTAACATATCACTTACAATGATTGTGTAAACTTAACTTTAAGGAGCTTAGTAATTTTCTCCATGGTATTAGATCTGGGTTGGCCTAAGATTGATCATTTTTAGTGCAGGTAAACCAGCTCTGATTGTTTATTTGGCTTTGATCATAACCTGTCTAAAATAGGTTATGGAGCTCCATGATGGGAGCTCCTCTCCCAGGATTTAACAACTTCTGCAATTCTGGCCCTTCCTGCTTCTGTTTCCTTCCTTTGTTCAACTGGTATTTATTGAATGGCTTCATGAAGACTCTGGGAGTTCCCACTGTGGTTCAGTGGGCTAAGAACCTGACATAGTGTCCGCAAGGGTGTGGTTATATCCCTGGCCTCGCTCAGTGGGTTAAGGATCTGGCATTGCCACAAGCTGCAGTGTAGGTCACAGATGCAGCTTGGTTCCATTGTTGCTGCGGCTGTGGCTTAGGCCTACAGCTCAGCTCGGGTTGAACCCCTAGCCTGGGTGCTTACGTGTACTGCAGGTGCGGCCATAAAAAGGAGGGAAAAAAAAGCTGCAGACTGCCATTGAGGCATTCGCAGTCTAACACTAAATATAGACAATTAAAGACTGTTGTGATACAAAATAGTCAGTGATGTGCAGGGCTACGCATAGGAACTTGAGGAAGCACCAAGAAGAAAGAGAAGGTGAGACTGCTTCCTCGGGGATATGAGGCTTTAATTGCATCTTGTTCAGTATAAAATTACCAAGTAAAGAAGGACCTGCCTTAGGTAGAAGAGCATCTAGAGAAGCGAGAAGGACCTGCCTTAGGTAGAAGAGCCTCTAGAGAAGTGAGAAGGACCTGCCTTAGTTAGAAGAGCCTCTAGAGAAGTGTGAAGGCATGTCAGAGTGTGGCACTCTAAGGGATCTCCACGTAGTTCAGTAAGGCATGTATGTACCCTGCCAACAGAGCAGTGATGAGAAGTGATGCCAGATAGGAAAACAGGAATTTGCTTAGAAAGAACTTACATACCATCCCAAGGAGATTGGACTTGATTCCAAGAGCAGGGAAAAACTTTCAACTAAAGAGTGACTAGCTTATACTTTTTGTTTCATAATTTAAGTTACTTGATTTTTGTACTTGTTTTTGCCTCCATAGAGATAGGGAATCTGATCAATATTATAATATCACTTGTGAAATTGATTGCCTCATTTTGCAGTCCTGAAAATTTTGATATTTCACAACTTTCTATAAGTAAAAAGATTAACATGTTGTTAATATTGTTATCTTAAACCCTGTCAGGCCTTTACTAAAAACTGGAGATATTGGTGGTGCTTTGTTCATTCAGCTCAATAACATGTCTAGAGACATGGTTAGATTGACTCCAAAGTTTTTAACAGGTCTGTCGTTTAAAGATCTTGCCGGGAAAGAACCATATGAATGTTTAATCTCTGTCCACATTTGTCCCGTGTGCTGTTATTTGGTTATTACTGAATGTTGAATATAGCCAACCATTGCTTTTGAATGTAAAATTGCCCCATCTATTCTGAATCCTAGGGCTCCAGTACAAGTCATCCACAGATCAGGAGCACCTGTTCTGTCCCTGCTGAGTTTCAGAGATGGATTCATTGCTAGCCAAGGTGAGTCCGGGGGCCGGTTGAGGGACGTGATTCTACGCAGTCAGTTAAAGACAGGTCTATGTTCCTGGTCTGGCGGAGCTAGCGGTGTAGTCCTCCACGACTCTTTGGCATATTATGCCTTTCAAATAGAGTTTAACGTCCTGCTTGTAACTGTCTATTCCCCTCTTCAGTCTGAGCTCCTTGAAAGTAGTAACTGTGCCTTATTTATCATGTTGTCCCCAGCATTTAGTTCATTGCTTACAATGTAGCCGGTTCTCAGTAAACACTGGTAGAATAAATATACTGGCCCTTATTGCAAAACATTGAGGATTCAGTGATGAATTAGTCACAGTCTGCTCTAAAGGAGCTCACAGTAAGGCAGACAGACACGCGAACCTGTGACTGCGTTTAGTCTGATAAGGGCTACAGCAGAAGACTGGGAACGCGGGAGACAGCTAACCTGAGAGTTAGGAGTGCTACAGGGTGGTCTTCTTGGACCAGGCGACATGTGATATGGATATTTTATCAACTGGAGATGTAGAGATGAACATTGAAGGCCAAAGCTATAGTGTGTACGAGTCATAGATGAGTGAGGAAGGGTCTGTCACTTACTGGGTGCCTGCTGTGTGGTAGGAGCTGTGTGAGCGACAGCATTACATACGTGGTCTGGGTGAGGTGAGTACCTCGGTGCAGCCAGTACAAAATATTTGGAATGGAGTTTGGGAGCGGAATTGGGGGAAATGCACTGAAGGAGGTGCTCATTAAGGGACACTTAATCCTCAGAGGATTGAGGGAGGTGAGGAGGACTGGTTACAGGTCTCCACGCCTTACCTGAGGATCTCAGTGAATCATTTAGGATGTTTCTGGTTGTTGGTAACATAACATCCATCTGAAAATGGCTTCAATAATTAGGAAAGTATACTACTTACTTAACAAGACATTCAGGTTTATGGTGATTCCACATTAGATTCATTAATGATATGAAAATGAAGTCAAAGAGGAGACTAAGACAGAAACTAAGCAGACGACTAAGTATCCTCGATTATCTCCAGAACTCTGAAGACTTGCGAAATCCAAAAAAGTATACACTGAATGGAGTTCCCATCGTGGCTCAGTGGTTAACGAATCCGACTGGGAATCATGAGGTTGCGGGTTCAATCCGTGCCCTTGCTCAGTGGGTTAAGGATCCAGCATTGCCGTGAGCTGTGGTGTGGGTTGCAAACGTAGCTTGGATCCCGCGTTGCTGTGGCTGTGGTGAAGGCCAGCAGCTGCAGCTCCTGTTAGACCCCTAGCCTGGGAACCTCCATATGCCGCGGGTACGGCCCTAGATAAGGGGAAAAAAAAAAGACAAAAAAGTATACACTGAAGCTGGCTGAGGGGCATATGAAAACTTTCTGAACTATCTTTATAACTTATTTATAAGTCTGAAATTATTCTAAAAATATTTTTTAAATTTAAAAAATGAATACAACCTTTAACAAGGAACAAAGAAATAAAATCAAGAACCCAGCCTTTCCCCATCTTTTGACACTCTCCTCCCTAGCATCCTGGCTGTTATCCTCAGGCTTGTTCCCTCAAGGTCACAGTGCAATATAGCTGCAGCAAGTCTCATCATTACATAACATAGATGCTGATTCCTTCTTAAGAATGAGGAACATTTCCTCAGAAGCAGCCCAACAGACTTACTCTCATACCTCATTGGCCAGAATTATATCATGCATGCCATGCCCAGAAGACCTGAATAGACATTTCTCCAGAGAAGATATACAGATGGCCAACAGGCACATGAAAATATGCTCAGGATTGCTAATTATTTGAAAAATGCAAATCAAATCCACAATGAAGTATCACCTCACACTGGTCAGAATAACCATCGTCAAAATGTCTGTAAATAATAAACGTTGTGGATATGGAGAAAAGCGAACCCTTCTGCACTTTTGGTGGGAATATAAATTGATGCAGCTACTCTGGAAAACAGTATAGAGTTTCTTTAAAAAAACTAGAGGGGTGTCCGTTGTGGTGCAGCAGAAGTGAATCCAAGTAGGAACCATGAAGTTGCAGGTTCAATCCCTGGCCTCGCTCAGTGTGTTAAGGATCTGGTGTTGCTGTAAGCTGTGGTGTAGGTCACAGATGCAGCTCAGATCTGATGTTGCTGTGGCTGTGGCACAGGCTGGCAGCTACAGCTCCGATTGGACCCCTAGCCAGGGAACCTCCATATGCCACGAGTGCGGCCCTAAAAAGCAAAACAACAACAACAAAAACCCCACTAGAAATAGAGCTACCATATAATCCAGCAATCTCACCCCTGGGGATACATCTGAAAAAGATGAAAACTATAATGTGGGAGTTCCTGTCGTGGCTCAGCAGAAACAAATCTAACTAGCATTCATCAGGACACAGGTTTGATCCCTGGCCTTGCCCAGTGGGTTAAGGATCTGGTGTTGCCATGAACTGTGGGGTAGGTCGCAGACATGGCTCAGATCTGGCATTGCTATGGTCGTGGCATTGCCAGCGGCTACAGCTCTGATTTGACCCCTAGCCTGGGAACCTCCATATGCTGCGGGTACGGCCCTAGAAAGCAAAAACCAGAACAAAACTAAACAGAAGCCCAATAATTTGAAAAGATAAATGTACCCCAATGTTTATAGCAGCACTATTTACAAAAGTCAAAGCATGGAAACAACCCAAGTGCCCATCAACAGACGACTGGTTTAAGAAGATGTGGTGTGTATATATATATAAATAATGGAATATTAGCCATAAACAAGAATGAAATATTGCCATTTGTGGTAACATGGATGGACCTAGAGAATATTATACTAAGTTAAGTAAGTCAGAAAAAAAAAATGTGACATCACTTACACATGAAATCAAAAAAAATATTGCAAGTGAATCTGTTTACAAAACAGAAACAGATTCCCAGACATAGAAAACAATAATAGGCAACCAGCAGTGTCTGGATTTCCATGGCCATCTCTCTGATATAGGTAGGAACCTTTCATCCCTGTCAAAACTGATGCCTTGGGAGTTCCCACTGGGGCACAATAGCATCAGTATCTCTGCAGCTCCAGGACACAGGTTCGGTCCCCTGACTGGCACAGTGGGTTAAGGATCCAGTGTTGCTGCAGTTGTGTTGTAAGTCACAACTACAGCTCAGATCTGACGTCTGGCCTGGAAACTATGCTGCAGGGTGGCTGAAAAAAAAAAAAAATTGATGCCTTGGAGTTTGCTGGTGTCCTAGCAGTTAAGGATTTGGCCTTGTCACTGCTGTGGCTCAGGTTCAGTCCCTGGCGTTCAGTCCCTGGCTTGGGAACATCTGCATGCTCAGGTGCGGCCACAAACAAAAAACGGATGCCTTGTTTCCCTAGTCCTTCTCCTTTATCATTTCCCAGCCATAGCAAAGAGTAATTAGGAATATATAGACCTAATTTTTAGTTCTCTGTACTCCCTCTCTCTCAGTCTGTTTCTCCCTTACACTGGTGATGCAGTGGTACTCTTTTATGAAACCTTAATAAGAGAACAGCTAGCATAAGCTTGTGACAGCTTCCCTTGTTGCTGATGCCATCACTCGTTATGATATTATTTCTTCGATTACCTTTGCTGCCATGCCACACTCTTCCCTTGAAATCTCTGCGCTGTGCCCTCCATCCCCATCCCTCTGCTCAAGCTGCTCTCTTGTTTTTTTCTTTCTTCTTCTTTCTCTCTCTCTCTCTCTTTTTTTTTTTTTTTGCTTTTAAGGGCCACATGGCATATGGAAGTTCCTAGGCTAGGAGTCAGATCAGCACTACAGCTGCTGGCCTATGCCACAGCCACAGCAATGCGGGTTCCAGTCCATATCTGCAACCTACACCCACAGCTCATGGTAACGCCAGATTGCCAACCCACTGAGCAAGGCCAGGGATTGAACCTGCATCCTCATCGTTACTAGTTGGGTTCCTTTCTGCTGTACCAGAATGGGAACTCCCTCAAACTGACCTCTTGAAGGCCACCAATGATGAACCTCTTGCCAGGTCTAGTGGCCTTTTATGGGTACAGACCTGTCTTGTCCATTAGTCCCTAAATTTCTTGAGGGCAGGTGCTGTGTGTCCTCTGTATCCCAGCTCTTGCACAGGACTAAAGAATCACAGCAAATGTTTGTTGAATGAGTGAGAACATATTTTTCGTCCTCAATTCTGTTATATTATTTCCTTCTTATTCAACATAGTTTTGGAGGCCCTAGCCACAGCTCTAAGAGAAGAAAGGAATCCAAGTTGGAAAAAAAAGTAAAACTATTACTGTTTGCAGATTACATGATACTATACCTAGAAAATTCTAAAGATGCTACCAGAAAAATGTTAGACTCATCAATGAATTTAGTAAAGTTGCAGGAAACAAAATTAATGTAGAAATTGATTGCATCTCTATATACTAACAATTGAAAGATTAGAAAGAGAAATTAGAGAAACAGTCCAATTTACCATCGCATCAAAAAGATTTACATACCTAGGAATAAACCTACCTAAAGAGATAAAAGACCTATACACTGAAAACTATAAGATGCTGATGAAAGAAATCGAAGACAACACAAAGAGATGGAAAAATGTACCATGCTCTTGGATCGGAAGAATCAATATTGTCAAAACGACTGTAATTCCCAAGGCTGTCTACAGTTTCAGTGCAACCCCTTTCAGGTTACCAATGACGTTCTTCACGTAACTATAACAAAATATATTAAAATTTATGTAGAAACACAAAGGACCCCAAATAGGCAAAGTAATATTGAAAAAGAAAAACAGAAGTGGAGGAATCATGCTTCCCAACTTCAGACTATACTACAAAACTACAGTAATCAAAACACTATGGTACTGGCATAAAAATGGAAATACAGATCAGTGGAATAGGCTAGAAAGCCCAGAAATAAACCCAAGCACATATGGCCAACTAATCTATGACAAAGGAGTCAAGAACATACAGTGGAGGAAAGACAGTCTCTTCAATAAGTGCTACTGGGAAAACTGGACAGCTACACGTAAATTAGAACATTCTCTAACACCATACACAAAACTAAACTCAAAATGGATTAAAGACCTAAACATAAGGCGAGATACAATAAAACTCCTAGAGGAAAACATAGGCAGAACACTCTTTGACATAAATCACAGAATATCTTGTTTGATCCACCTCCTTGAATAATTGCAATGAAAACAAAAATAAACCAGTGGGATCTAATTAAACTTAAAAGCTTTTGCACAGCAAAGGAAACCATAAAACAACAACAACAAAAATAACCCACAGAATGGGAGAAAATCGTTGCAAATGATGCAACCAACAAGCGCTTAATCTCGAAAATATACAAACACCTCATACAACTCTACAATAAGAAAACAACCCAGTCAAAAAATAGGCAGACCTAAATACACATTTCTTCAAAGAAGATATACAGATGACCAGTAGGTACATGAAAATATGCTCAAGGAGTTCCCATCGTACCTCAGCGGGTTACGAACCCAACTAGGATCCATGAGGATGTGGGTTCGATCCCTGGCCTCGCTTAGTGGGTTAAGGATCCAGCATTGCCATGAGCTGTGGTGTAGGTCACAGACGCTGCTTGGAAAAAAAAAAGGGAAAAGAAAAGATGCTCATCATCACTAATTATTAGAGAAATGCACTCAAAACTATTAGGTACTAGCTCACGCCAGTCAGAATGGCTATCATTAATAAGTCTGCACATAACAAATACTGGAGAAGAGAGAGGAGAGGCTGGACTGGGAGTTTCTGGTTAGTAGCTGCAAACTGCTACATTCAGAATGGGTAAGCAGTGAGGTCCTATTGTATGTAATAGCACAGGGAATTATATCCAAACTCTTGGGCTAGAACATGATAGAAGATAATTTGGGGGAAAGAATGTATATATATTTATGGCTGGGTCACTTTGCTGTACAGCAGCAATTGGCACAACACTGTAAATCAACTATACTTATTTTTTTCTGATATCATTTACTTTTTTATATATAATGATTTTTGTTTTTTCCATTATAGCTGATTTACAGTGTTCTGTCAATTTTCTACTGCACAGCAAGGTGACCCAGTCACACATACATGTATACATTCATTTTTCTCACATTATCATGCTCCAAGACATAGTTCCCAGTGCTATACAGCAGGATCCCATTGCGTATCCATTCCAGAGGCTATAGTTTGCATCTCTTAACCCCAAATTCCCAGTCCCTCCCACTCCCTCCTCCCCCCTCTTGGCAACCACAAGTCTGTTCTCCATGTCCATGATTTTCTTTTCTGTGGAAAGGTTCATTTGTGCCCTATATTAGATTCCAGATATAACAATACTTATTTAAAAAAAAGAAAAACTTGTTAGCTCCTGAAGTTCCCATATGGCTCTGTGGTTAAGTATCTGTCATTGTTACTGCTGTGGCTTGGGTCTCTGCTATGATGTGGATTTGAACCCTGGCCTCGGAACTTCCACATGCCAGAGATGCAGTTAAAAACAGCAACAACAAAAAACCTGTTAACTCCTTTGACCGTGGATACTGATTAATCTCCTCATCATTCACTTTCACCAGTTACTGCTCCGTTCCCTGATTTCCCTGGAATCAGGGAACGGAGTATAATTCATGGTATACTGTAGGTTCTCAAGTTGTTTGTTGAACTTGAACCCTTTTGCTATTGCTGCTATTGTTGCCATCCCTCTGCCAGAAATATTTCCTAGTTTAGCCTTTGTCCTTTTATCTTTTCTTCTCCATGCTTCCTCAAGGACTGACTGTTCTCATGGTTTTGGCTATTCATGATTAGAATGCATAGCTCTAGCCCTGACCTCCTTCTTAGCCCTTATTTAGGGGGATGGTGGGGGGTAGTTGCATGATGTAGAAAAAGTACAGATTTTGGACCCAAAACCGGCAATCTAATCTATGAGTTTAAATCCTTATTCCATCAGTCACTTTTAGATTCATTTATATGAAATTCTTAATATATGGTCATTTTGATCTATAAAAATGTCAGTTTTATATGGCTTGATCTAATAATTGTACAACCTTTGGTAAACCACTTTTCTAAGTCTCAGTTTCCTTAGAGATAAAATATGTAAAATACTTGGGAGTTCCCATCCTGCTCAGTGGTAACGAATCTGACTAGTATCCATGAGGATACAGGTTTGATCCCTGGCCTTGCTCAGTGGATCAGGGATCCAGCATTGCCACGAGCTATGGTGTAGGTCACAGAAGTTGGCCTGGATCCTGTGTGGCTGTGGCTGTGGCTGTGGCATAGGCCAGTAGCTGCAGCTCCAGTTTGACCCCTAGCCTGGGAACTTCCATATGCTGTGTGTGCAGCTCCTACAAAAAAGCAAAAAAAAAAAAGGTAAAATATTTAACATAAAGTAGACATTCTATGAAGGATAGTTTTTTCTTCCTCTTGTGACTACCCCTTGCCCTATAAGCCCTCCTGAACAGTGTTTCTTATCATCATGGTCCAGTGACAAGGCATACACTCATCAAAAGTGGAATCCTGCTATAGGGAAAGACACGTGGAACTGTCAAAGGAGCAGTTAATGTTAGGAGAGGAAAGGTTTACCACGTGAGATGTTAGACTTGGCTTCTTAGAGGGAATGAAAATAAAGCTGGGACTTAATCAAGTAGATAGGATTTGTGTATAGAAACTTGAGTGCAGAAGAAGCACTATGGTAATAATACTTTTTTGAAAGGAGAGAAAAGAAACTCAACAGTACAGGTCGCTTTTCCATGCTGGAGTAATAATGGTGAGAAACTAACAGAAGTTATGGTTGGTTTCCCACTCTGGCTTAAAATGAGATTTTGAGACAGGAGGGATGTAAACTTCTAAGCTAGAGCCATGTTGCAGCACATGAGAAGCCTGTGTTCCTTGGTGGCAGCTTAGCATCCTTGAGAACCAAGCCATTTAGGCCACCCAGGACTCTATTTCTTACCTCCTTTGTCCTACCTTTAGGTGCCTTTTTTTTTTTTTCCACACCTGCAACTTTTGGAAGTTTCTGGGCCAGGGATCCAAACCACAGCAGTGACAACGCTAGATCCTTAACTGCCAGGCCACCAGGGAACTGCTTAGGGCATTTTAAAAATATTTACATCTCTGTTGCACATGGAGTGGGCATAGTGAAGGGTAACATGTTGAGAAGAGCTAACCTCTGGCCCTTCTACTTTTTGTGGCTCTTTTCTACTGGAAAGAAGGAAAGGCATAATTTCTGGTATTAATATCTAAAGGCAAAAGAAGTAAAACTGTAACTCACTTTTCAGAGGACAGAACTGAGACCGATTAAAGTTATCAGGAGCCACATTTCAGTTCAGTATAAGGAAAAACATTCTGTTTTGTAAGAACAGAGAGGTAGCAAGCACCATTAACTCCGGATGGACCAGCTTGGGCTGGCTGGCTGCTCCACAAGCACTATTAACTCTAGATGGACCAGCTTGCGCTGGCTGGCTGCTCCACAAGCACCATTAACTCTGGATGGACCGGCTTGGGCTGGCTGGCTGCTCTGCAAGGCGCCATAGAAGGATTTGTGTACTGGTTTATGAAATTGGTTGACATACAGTTTTGGATTTCCAAAATTAAAGTTTTTCAGGGAGTTCCCGTTGTGGCACAGTGGTTAGCGAACTCATCTAGCATCCATGAGGACACTGGTTTGATCCCTGGCCTCGCTCAGTGGGTTAAGGATCCGGCATTGCCATGAACTGTGGTATAGGTCGCAGACTTGGCTCGGATCTGGTGTTGCTGTGCTTGTGGCGTAGGCTGGCGGCTACAGCTCCAATCGGACCCCTGGTCTGGGAACTTCTGTATACCGCAGGTGCGGTCCTAAAAAGAAAAATTAAAAAAAAAAAAAAAAAGTTTTTCAGGTTTCCAAAATGTTTGAAAAGGCTGATTAGGAGTTCCCTAGTGGCTCAGTAGTTTAAGGATCCGGCATGGTCACCACTGTGGCTCTGGTTACAGCTATAGTGCAGGTTTGATCCTTGGCCCAGGAACTTTTGCATGCTGTAGGCCACAGTCTAAAGAAAAAAACGGAAAGGCTAGGGCCACAGCTCACAGCAATGCCAGATCCTTAATCCACTGAGTAAGGCCAGGGATCAAACCACAACTTTATGGATACTGGTTGGAATCGTTTCCACTGAGCCATGATGGGAACTCCTGGGCATAGTTTTCTTAAGGAAAACACTTAAACACTTATATAGGCAAATTCTGTGTTAAAAATCATATATCAGGAGTTCCCATCGTGGCTCAGTGGTTAACGAATCTGACTAGGAACCATAAGGATGCGGGTTCGATCCCTGGCCTTGCTTAGTGGGTTAAGGATCCGGCGTTGCCGTGAGCTGTGGTGTAAGTTGCAGGCGCGGCTCGGATCCCACGTTGCTGTGGCTGTGGCTGTGGCGAAGGCCGGCAGCTACAGCCCCTGTTAGACCCCTAGCCTGGGAACCTCCATATGCCGTAGGTGCGGCCCTGGATAAGGCAAAAAGACCAAAAAAAAAAAAATAAAATAAAAATAAAAATCATATATCAAACAGATATATGAGCCTGCAGTTGCTTGCTCTGTGCCCTTGGCAATTATTGCTTATCAAAGATAACTCTCCTTCCCACTGAGCTTATATTTGGCCTTCAGATCATTTTAAGCCCCATGTTTTAGGGAGGAACTGTAGGTCCTCATATTTGGGCCACATAATGAGATCTGTCTGCCATTCTGAGTCTTAGGACAGTCTTCTTTAGGCTAGTGATATACAGAAACAAGCTAAAATTTTGAGAGTTCTGTAGTGGCCTAGCAGTTAAGGATTCAGTGTCATCACTGCTGTGGCTCGAGTCACTGTCCTGGTGTGGGTTTGATCCCTGGCCCTTGGAACGTCCTCATACCCTGGGAGCAACCAAAAAAAAAATTATGTACACACACACACACACACACACACACACACACACACAGAGGGAGGGAGGAGGAAAGGGAGAGAGACTTTCCCATTGTGGCTCAGTGGGTTAGGAATCCCACTAGTATCCATGAGGATGTGGATTCAGTCCCTGGCCTCAGTGGGTTAAGGATCCAGCGTTGCCCCTCAAGCTGTGGTGTAGATCGCAGATGTGGCTCAGATCTGGCGTTGCTGTGGCTGTGGTGTAGACCAGCAGCTGCAGTTCTGGTTAGACCCCTAGCCCAGGGACTTCTATATGTACCCAAAATAAATAAATAAATAAATATATATATATACATATATTTATATATATATATTTATTTAAAGAGAGAGATTTTGTTTGTTTTTAACACGTTTTGCATGTAGCTTTTTCTTCAATAATCTAAGTTTTCTTTTTGCCTTTTAGGTGATGGAAGCTGCTTCATTGTCCAGCAAGACTTAGACTATGTCATTGAGCTCACTGGGGCTGACTGTGACCCTGTGTACAAGGTACAAACCTGAGTGGAGACAGCCTCGGTGATTCCCACCTGGCATCTGGGGCTTCTGAAGGGACTGAATCCAACTACTTTGTGGTTATTAGGAGTAGTAGTACTTGGAGAGAGTACTGTTACGGGTAATGTAGTACTTGGGGTGGGAGAGAAAGAAATCAGAATTTTGAGTCAGAAGTAACCTCATCACTTACTGGCTCTCAAAACATGAAAAATCACTTCACCTCCTCAGTCTGTCAGTTCAGCTATAAAAGAGGGTAACAATGAGATAATGCATACGAAAGCTGTTCGTATATTTTAAATATTCTATACATATTAGCTGTTACTATTATTAAAGTTCAAGACTAATTGCCTCATTTGATTAGAGTAGAAAGATAAAAATGAAAAGGGAAGTAATACTTATTGACCAGATATTGGGCTGGGTGTTTTACATATATTGTCTTAGTAATTAATTGTTATTCTTTACCAAAGTTATCAGTATTGTCCTATTTTTTCTTACAGTTTTTAAAAAGTTATAAAATTGATCAACTATACTTCAGGTTTTTTTAAGTTACATAATTAACACATACGTATAAAAATTTAAACAATATAGAATTGTACAGACTTAAAAGTCCCCTTTAGGACTTTTATTTGGGAGTTCCCTTCATGGCACAGTGGAAACGAATCTGACTGGGAACCATGAGGTTGCAGGTTTGATCCCTGGCCTTGCTCAGTGGGTTACGGATCTGGCTGTTGCCGTGAGCTGTGGTGTATGTCTGACACGGCTTGGATCCCACGTTGCTACGGCTCTGGTGTAGGTCAGCGGCTACAGCTCCGATTGGATCCCTAGCCTAGGAACCTCCATATGCCACAGGTGCGGCCCCATTCTTTTTACTGAAGTAGCTAGAATCAATAGTTTGGCATATATTTTTTAAGACAGTTTTTGGAGAATTTGCACTTACATCTTTATGTATTTATGTTAGCTTTATCTTTAATCTCTACATAATTGGGATTATTCACATTATTCTATATTTTGTTCTAAGACTTGGTTTTTGGTTTTTTTTTTCTTAATATCTTGGAGTTCTTTCCAGACAAATGCTTGCAGATATGCTCCATTTTTTAAAATGCCTGCATAGTGTTCTATGTTGTGGATTAACATATTATCTTCATTTTACAAATGAAGAAACAGGCCCAGAGGGGTTGAGAAAGTTGCCCTAGGTCATGCAGCTACATACTAGCAAACTTGTGATTAAACTAACTCCAAAATTCATGCTATTTCCATTAAAGTAGTGGTTCTTAACCTTCTTTGCGTCTCAGACTGCTTTGAGAATTTGATGAAATCCTCTTGAGAAAAAAGGTTACATACTGAGAGCTTCTTTTTATACAATTTTATGAGATTCAAAAATACCCAGCTCCATCTATGGACCGTCTCCTCCCCAGGTACAGACCCTCTGCACTAAACCATCATAATCCTAGTAGGTTTACTTTCCACTTGGCCACTTAGTTTCTCTGTTTTGTAGTCATGGTCATGAGTGCCCTTGATTCTGGCCTACCTTTTTTTTTGTCTTTTTTAGGGCCATAACTGGAAGTTCCCACACGAGGGATTGAATGGGAGCTGCAGCTGCTGGCCTATGCCACAGCCACAGCAATGCCAGATCCGAGCTGCAGCCTCCAGCCTGTGCCACAGCCACATCAATGCCAGATCCAAGCTGCAGCTGCCAGCCTGTGCCACAGCCACATCAATGCCAGATCCAAGCTGCAGCTGCCAGCCTATGCCACAGCCACAGCAATGCCAGATCCGAGCTGCAGCTGCCAGCCTGTGCCATAGCCACAGCCACAGCAGTGCCAGATTCGAGCTGCATCTGCAACCTACACTGCAGCTTGCATCAACACTGAATCCTTAACCCACTGACCAAAGCCACACATCGAACCCACATCCTCATGGATACTAGTCGGGTTCATAACCCACTGAGCCACTATGGGAACTCCTGGCCTGCCATTTAAAAAATACATATTGTAGGAGTTCCCATTGTGCCATAGTGGTTAACGAATCCGACTAGGAACCATGAGGTTGCGAGTTCAATCCCTGGCCTTGGTCAGTGGGTTAATGATCCGGCGTTGCCGTGAGCTGTGGTGTAGGTCGCAGACGCGGCTTGGATCCCGTGTTGCTGTGCCCCTGGTGTAGGCCGGCGGCTGTAGCTCCGATTCGACCCCTAGCCTGGGAATCTCCACATGCCACGGATGCAGCCCTAAAAAAAAAATACATATCATAGATGTAATTCTTCTCTTTTCTTTGGAGTCAGTAAAGCTTCTCAGACTCTTGTATTAATGGGGGTCGATGGCAAGGCTCTGTCTTTCTGAAATGGAAGAACCCAGGCTTCCTTTGAACTGTGAACTCTTGTGTTCCAGGTAGCCACGTGGGAAAAGCAGATCTATACATGCTGTCGGGATGGTCTCGTGCGACGCTATCAGCTCTCTGACCTCTAACCCCTTGGGAAGAGGAGTCCCAGTTATGAAAAAGATTGACCATGCTGAACGTGAACAGAAACATCCTCAAGGATCATGGAAGGACCATGAGTGCCCGTTACTGAATGAGCACTGTTTGGAAGTCACAGAAAGTTAGCTGCAGTGGCCCATGTGAAACTATCATTCCATGGCAAGGCCCACCTTAAACTGAGTAGGAAGCTCACATGTGCTCCCTGTATCTGTCCCAGCTTCTTCCTGTATAAACAGCCCAGTGGCACAGAGCAAGGATATGGACGCTTACAGTGAGATCTCACACCAGTTATGTAAAATGTTTACAAGGACCCAAGGACTAAAGCCTGTTCTGTGGAGGAAATAAATATGTTTGGAGAAGTCTGAATTTGAGAGACTTTGTTAAATATTCTTTCTCCAGCAAAAAGTCGGGCAAGTGGATGGAATTCCTTTCTCAGGCACTTTCCTATAAGGAAAGATTCTTACAGAGGTGGGGTGACCAACTGTCCCTGTTTTCCTTGAACTGAGGGGTTTTCTGCTACATGAGACCTTCTGCCCCAGGCAGACTGATGTGCTTCGTGAGCCTCCATACAGGTGATGAAGGTGAGTTGTACACTGTAAGGGTAGCACTGTCAAAGCCTGGTCCCTGGGGCAGCTGCATCAGCTTCACCTGGAACTTGTTAGAAATAGAAATTCTTGGATCTACCTCAGACTTAAGTCAGAAATTCTATGGTTGGAGCCTACAATCAATATTTTAATAAGGAGTTCCTGTCATGGCGCAGCCGTTAACGAATCTGACTAGGAACCATGAAGTTGCGGGTTCGATCCCTGGCCTCGCTCAGTGGGTTAACAATCTGGCGTTGCCATGAGCTGTGGTGTAGGTCACAGACGCGGCTTGGATCTGGCGTTGCTGTGGCTGTGGCTTAGGCTGGCATCTGTAGCTCCAATTAGACCCCTAGCCTGGGAACCTCCATATGCCATGGGTGTGGCCCTAAAAAGGTAAAATAAATAAATAAAAATTTAAAAAGACTTAAAAAAATATTTTAATAAGCCTTCCAGGTGATTCTGATGCCTGCTAAGGTTTGAGACCTTGAGACCTCTCTTTAGATGACCAAGGACGCTTTAGTCATAGGTAGAACCCAGAGCTCGGGAGTGGCAAGACTGGTCTATAGGAGATGAGGCTGGAGAGGTTGGCAGGGTCCACAGAGTGAAAATGACAGGTAAGGAGCTTGGATTTCACTTGGTTGGCCATGGGGAGCCACAGAAGGGCTTTAAGCAAGGGTACAACCTGGGTGTCTCCTTTTTTTTTCCCCAAACATAAAAATGGAATCATAGTGCGTATATTCCATGATTTATTTTCACTTACTGTCTCTGAGTTCTTTCCATCTCAGAACATTTAGACCTTCCTCCTATTTAGTAATTTCCAGAGTATGAATACCTTATCATTTGTACATTTAGAAATGATTTCCTTTTTTTTTTATCTGCATTGGCAGCATTATGGAAACTCCAAAGCTGCAGGCTTACACCACAGCCGAAGCAGCACCAGATCCTTAACCCAGTGAGTGAAGCCAGGTATCAAACCTGCATCCTCATGGACACTATGCCAGGTTCTTAAACTGCTGAGGCAAAACAGGGACTCCAAGAAAAGGTTTCTTGCTTGAACTGGGCTTTGTAGGCTAAGATTAGGATTTATTTAAAAGAAGGAGATAATTCCTGGCTGGGGTAATAGTATGATTAACAATTGTTTCGTTTTTGTTTTTGTTTTTTGGCTGTGCCTGGGCATGTGGAAATTCCCAGGCCAGGGATTGAACCCACACCACAGCAGCAGCCCAAGTCACAGCAGTGACAACGCCAGATCCTTAACCCACTGTGCCACAAGAGAACTCCTACAGAGTTCTTTAAGACTGATGGTGAGACTTCAAGAGGTGGAGTGATTTGCTCAGGGTCATAGAAAATAAGAAATTGAACACAGTTTATCTTAACTTTGAATCCCATTTTTTCCGTCATGTTGCTTATGCCCAAACCAATTAAAAATAAAATACTATAGGAGTGTCTGTTGTGGTTCAGCAGGTTAAGAACCTGACTAGTATCCATGAGGGTGTGGGTTTGACCCCTGGCCTCACTCAGTGAGTTAAGGATCCAGCCATATTGCAAGCTGCAGTATAGGTTGCAGATGTGGCTCAGGTGTGGCATTGCTGTGGCCGTGGCCGTAGCTGGCAGCTGCAGCTCCAGTTCAGCCCCTAGCTTGGAAACTTCCATATGCTGCAGATGCAGCCCTAAAAAAGGAAGAAAAAAAATACTGTAATTCGTTGGATATCTACTGAATATCTGTTCTGTCCTAGGTACTGTATTTAAATATTTAATCTTTATAACACCCTTAAAAAAGAAATGGTATTATTCCTGTTTTACAGACAAGGAAACTGAGGCTCAAGAAATTAAGTGCCAGGGCCTTGATTTGGACCTTGCCCAGTCTGTCTCTGAGGCCCATGTTCCTTCCACTACCCAGTGGGGCAACTAGACCTCAGGACTGGAGCATATAAGGAGTGATTTGTGATATGGTCGGGTAGACTCAAAAGCACATATTTCAGAACTCAGAAACATTGACTCCTAGGAGGTCCAGGGGGAACCTCTAAAAAGTCAAATTACCAAAACAGGATGAGGAAGGATACAGCCGAATTCTCACAGCCAGTGTCTCTCTGAGTTCCTTTTCCAGGACTCACTGTTCTCCATTCCCAGCACATTCATGAGCCCGTTTTCACAGGTCGCCAGAGTTGATATCCTGGTCGTTATGGCTCAGTGACCCTTGACAGCTATCCTGAAATCCAGCCCCAAAGAGAAGGAGCAGAGGCTAACTTTCAGGTACCCTAAAGCCTTGTCTACTGTGAATGCTGTAATCCCCAGTTTGCAGTAAAGCTGTTTTTCCTTTTGGGTTGAGGAGTGCGTTCTGGGTAAGGAAGAGTGGACAACCCCCGCTGAAGCACTACAGACCCAGTGAAGTTCTGTGCTGGACCTCGTTTCTTGGCTTTCAGATGCCTCCTTGTGACTTTTTGTGAGAAGTGCCTATTTTTCAGATCTGAAAAGCTGCCAGTGGCATCAGCTATTGAACATATACTGTGTGCTAGGCACAGTCCCCTCCATAGCCTTGCAAAGAAAAGTTTATTTTTCTTGAACAAGTCTCTTTGTGGGTATATTTTATATTTTTTCTAATATACTTTTTAGTTTGAAATAAGTTCTAACTTTCAGAAAAGCTGTAAGAAGGGTTCAAAATATTCCAGTATATCTGCACCCAGATCTCCTAGTTGATAACTTACTATGTTTGCTTTTTCATTCTCTCTCTCTTTGTTTATATATATACACGTGTATTCATATATGTATTTTTATATGTGTATACATATGTTTATACAGAGGTTATATGTGCTCTATATTTTTTCTGAGTCACTTCAGAATAATACAGAAATGTTACGTCTGCTTACCTTTATGTCTTCTTTTTTTTTTTTTTGCCTTATCTAGGGCTGCACCCACGGCATATGGAGGTTCCCAGGCTAGGGGTCTAACAGGAGCTGTAGCTGCCGGCCTTCGCCACAGCCACAGCAACGCGGGATCCGAGCCGCGTCTGCAACCTACACTACAGCTCACGGCAACGCCGGATCCTTAACCCACTGAGCAAGGCCAGGGATCGAACCCGCAACCTCATGGTTCCTAGTCGGATTTGTTAACCAC
>PVHT020000037.1:7738131-7788876 GCA_004024745.2 Catagonus wagneri | reverse complement strand
CGGCATATGGAGGTTCCCAGGCTAGGGGTCTAACAGGAGCTGTAGCTGCCGGCCTTCGCCACAGCCACAGCAACGCGGGATCCGAGCCGCGTCTGCAACCTACACTACAGCTCACGGCAACGCCGGATCCTTAACCCACTGAGCAAGGCCAGGGATCGAACCCGCAACCTCATGGTTCCTAGTCGGATTTGTTAACCACTGCGCCACGACGGGAACTCCACGTCTGCTTACCTTTAAATGCAGCGGTGTGGGGCCCCCACCGTGCTGCAGTGGTAACATGGATCATGTGCTTTCGTCCTGTCTCCGGACCCCACTCAGATTTTGCTGTTGGTCCCAACAATGGCCTTTATAATCCCTCTTTCCTTTGTGGTTCAGGATCTAATCCCTTTATTGCCTTTATTTGCCTTCCGTCTGGAGTACATCCTCGAGGAGACTAGTCGGATTCGTTTCTGCTGCACCACAACAGGAGCTTCCCGCCACAGTCTTTTAATCCATTCATTAGTTGATGGACATTTGGGTTGTTTCCACTTTTTAGCTATTATGGATAATGCTCCTGTGAGCAAATGTGCAAGTTTTTGTGTGAAGGTATGTTTTTAGCTCTCCTGGGTATATACTGAACAGTGAAACTGCTTAGTCACACGGGAACTTCGTGTTTAATATTTTGAGAGACTGCCAGCTGTGTTCCAAAGTGGCTGTATCACTTTACATTCCCACCAGAAATGTCTAAGGGTTCTGATTTCTCCATGTTCTTGCCAACACTTGTTTTTTTTTTTTTTTAGGGCCGCACTCGCAGCATATGGAGGTTCCCAGGCTAGCTTGAATCAGAGCTGTAGCTGCCAGCCTACACCACAGCCACAGCAACGTGGGATCTGAGCTGCCTCTGCGACCTACACCACAGCTCACGGCAATGCCAGATCCTTAACCCACTGAGCAATACCAAGGATCGAACCCACAACCTCATGGTTCCTAGTCTGATTCAGTTCCGCTGAGCCACAACGGGAACCCCCCCAACACTTGTTTTTTGTCCATCCTTTTTTTTTTTATAGTCAGGCAAGGTAAGTGGGTTAATATGGTGTCCCACGATTATCCACAGCAAAGTTAATACGTATTTGTGGGGGGAGCTACTTTGAGACTATCTACATATCCTATTCTTCATCAGCCTTGCATCAACTAATTTTAGCATTCTTTAATGATTTCTGTCTGAATCAGTTATTCCTGTGATAATTGCCAAATGGGGATTTTCTGTTATTCTTTTTACATTTATAATCATCATTCTGCATTTTCCCTTCTCCCCCATTTATTTATTTATTGACTTATTCATCCTAGACAAATTAGTATAGATTACTCATGGACTCGTGTTTTAGTCTGTGGACTATAAGCTATTATTACTGTTATTTAGTTTGATATTTAAATTGTCCAGGTTAAGGAGTTCCTATTGTGATGCAGCAGAAACGAATCCGACTAGGAACCTTGAGGTTGCGGGTTTGATCCCTGGGCTCATTCAGTAGGTTAAGGATCTGGCTTTGCTGTGAGCTGTATTGTAGGTTGCGGATGCACCTCGGATCTGGTGTTGCAGTGGCTATGGCGTAGGCCGGCGGCTACAGCTCTGATTCATCCCCTAGCCTGGGAACCTCCATATGTCATGGGTGTGGTCCTAAAAAGCAAAAAAAAAAAAAAAAAAAAAAAGTCTGGGTTGGACCAGTGGGAGATTCGTCAAGCTGGATCTTATGTTCTCTTGGCATGTTTCCATCGTTCTTTGAACTCTTCCATGTTTTCCGGTACCACAAGGTATTGCTTCAGGTTGTGCTTTCCCACCCTAACCCTGGAATTGATCATTTGTCTAAATAGCCCTAGTTGTCCTTTTAGTGAGAAATGGTGTTCAGAAACCAAGATCTGGTCACGGATATGCTCTTTACTCCTGGGATATTATTGCTTCCGGGCCCTATCAGTAGACAGTACGTATACACGTCTCTCTACAGCCATCACTCTGTGTGTATTAAAATCATAGAAGTTCCCTTGTGGCTCAGGGAGTTAAGGATCCAAAGAAAAAAAAGGTTGTCAGGTTCACACTGATGTCTCCAACTCCAGTCCAGTTCCACAGGGTTCATTCCAGGTGTCCGCATTTATACCTCCTTTCTCTGGCAGTGAGAGTATATTCACCTATGTGCTCAATACCTCTGCGAGTAACCAGTCTGCCAGCCACCTAGGCTGCCTTCTGTCCTTTCACTGAGGCCCCTGCACCTGTGATATTCCTCAGATAGTCTCTTCCTTCCTCTCTGTTCACCTCAGCCAGTACCATGCTGAGCAGGGCCTTCCGCGAACCTTCTGAGTTTCATTTTGGAAAGGAGAAGCTGCACCCACAGCGTATGACAGTTTCTGGGCCAAGGATCAAATCCAAGCCGCACCTGCGACCTACACCACAGCTACAGCAATGCTGAATCCTTAACCCACTGTGCCACAGCAGGAACTCCTGAGTTTAATTTTTAATAACATTTTTTATAATAAGAGTAAAACAAATGGCCAACACACAAGAAAGATGCTCAGTTGCAGTAGTTAAATAACACAAATTAAGTCTGTAAGAAAGCTCAGAAATGTGCCAAATATAACGAGTAGTTTCATATTTTTATTTCACAACTAGGCACCTGTAGCTGAGAAATAGTTTTACGGTCATAAAACTCGTAGCTAACAAAAAGGATTTGGTTCTGACTCTACTGCCTCAGTGCTGAGGGAGCATTGGTCATGGGTACCATTAAAAAATGGTAAGAGGACAAGTTCCTAGGTGAAAGGGGTTTGTATTTTATGTTAGCAGCAGAGACAGAAAAGAAAACAAAGAGTCACAAATTTTTTTTTTAAAGAGTAGCTTGATGGAAAAATGGGCAAAAGAAGTAAATAAGCATTTCACAAATGAGGAAAAGCAAATGTCCAATAAGCATGAAAAAACATGTCCCAAGAAATGCAAATTAAAATCCACAACGAGATGCTGTTTCACACTTATATTGGCAAATGTTTAAAAACTTGACCTCAAGAATTGGTGAGAATGTAGAGCAAAAAGGAACCCTCCCACACAGCTGTTTGGCCATTGTGAGTTAGAGTCACCACATCAGAAAACTGTCTGATGTCACCTTGCAGAGCTGGAGCACGTGTCCACATGCTCAGCATCAGCAAAGAATGTGATACAACCTCTGTGATGATGAAGTCACACACACACACACACAGTCTGCATAAACGATACCATTTATACAATAATTAAAACACGAAGAGGTAAATATGTTGTTTGGGATACAAGTGCAGTGGTGTGTGGACCTGGCTTGTGCCAGCTTGAGAGAAAGTGGCAGATGCTTCAAATCGGGGCCCAGCCTGTTAACCACTGGCCGGTGCACCACTGAATACGTGCACAGTAGTGAAACAAAGAAACACAAGAGAATAATAAACAGGGAGGAGCGCATGGGGACAATAGTCCCTCAGTAACAAATGTTCTAATGCTACTATTTTATGCATGTCAATTATTTCATAACAAAAAAATAAATAATTAGGAGTTAGCTGGGTTAAAGCCAGGGTCAGTGGTGGGTATGGCGGGGAGGGTCTGAGCAGAGGTGACCACATAGGTAAATGTGAGAGCAACTGCAGGTGCTTCGGTGCATTCTGACAGGCGGGCAGAGTGTGAGGTCAGAGCAGATCCCTGAGCACCCGGGTGCTGGGCTAAACAGCTTGGGTTAGCTCTGGGCAGTAAGTGGAGTGACGTCTTGGCAGGGCAGAGACAGGGCGGCAGGATAGCGAGGAAGCCACAGTGGCCTTGCTGAAAGGAGAAACCAGAGCAAGCCCATGGCAGGACTTCCTCCCGTGGCTCAGCGGTAGCAAACCCAACTAGTATCCATGAGGAAGCGGGTCAAAGTCATTGGAAAGAGTTTGAGAAACAGTTGGAGCCAAGAGGGGCCTAAGGAACTAAGAACAATGTGCTATCGTGGATTGAATCTTGGGACTGAAATAACAACAATAATCACAACAGCATTAGTTTAAACACTAGGAAATCTGAATATTGAAGTATGGAGCTGTGCTATAAACGGTGTCTCGATGGTGGTTCTTTTTTGTGACAGATACACCACATTCTTATATGTGACTTGTTAATGATAGGGGAAACCAGGGGTGGGGTGTATGGGAACTTCACTGTCTTTACAACTTTTCTGAAGATCTAAAAGCATCCTAAAACAAAGATCTATTTTTAAAAACTAGCCAAATGTGGAGTCCCTGCTGTGGTGATGTGGGTTTAGAATCTGACTGCAGTGGCTCAGGTCGCTGAGGAGGCCCAGGTTCGACCCCCAGCCTGGTGCGATGGGTTAAGGCTCCGGTATTGCTGCAGCTGTGGTGTAGCTCAGATTCGATCCCTGGCCTGGGACTTTCCATATGCTGTGGGTGTGGCCATAAAATTAAAAAGAAACTAGCCAAATGTATTCTGAAAAAAATTTTTTTTTGGCTGAGTCCATGGCATGGATAAGTTCCAGGGCCAGGGACTGAACCCGCAACACAGCAGTGACAGTGCTGGATCCTTAACCCACTGAGCCACCAGGGGCTTTTTGTTTTTTTTTTTTTTAAACTTCTAACTACAACTAATTGCTACTCTCCTTAAAAGCTCTCTGATTTCTTTTCTCTCTCTCTCTCTCTTTTTTTTTTTTTTGTCTTTTTTGTCTTTTTAGGGCCACACCCGCAGCATATGCAAGTTCCCAGGCTAGGGGTCAAATCAGAGCTACAGCTGCTGGCCTATGCCACAGCCATAGCAACATGGGATCTGAACTGTGTCTGTGACCTACACCACAACTCACTGCAATGCCAGATCCTTAACCCACTGAACACGGCCAGGGGTCAAACCCGTGTCCTCATGGATGCTAGTTGGGTTTGTTAACCACGGGACCACGACGGGAACTCCAAAAACCCTCTGATTTCTGAGTCGAGTGACCCTTATCCAGCTCACAGAATCAGTCCCAGTTCTCAGTTCTTTCATTCACTTTTCTGTGAGGCAGAGCTGAGAAGGCAGTTTTCTTAGGAAGGACTACAACTCCCAGAGTGCCCCTGTGCGGTTGTCAGGAGCAACCAAGGAATGCAGACTAACAGACCTGCTGGAGCCAGGACTATCCACCACTGACAACCAGCCAGCCATGGGCCAGGATTATTACGCTGTGCTCCAGATCACTCGCAATTCAGAGGATGCCCAGATCAAGAATGCGTAAGTTGGGACGGAAGTGAGACTTTTGGGTTGTGCTGGGGCAGGGCCCCACCCTCCTCTCTTCCAAACTGAACTTTCCCACACAGCTTAGGGCAGGCAATGTACACTATATTCCTTTTCTTGCTTCTCACACACCTACATCCCGTCTTTTGCTGGGTCAGGGCTCCCGGTCCACCATCCTTTCACCCTGTCTGCTCTCCTGCATGCCTCCATTTTCCTGCAATAAAATTGGGAAAAGGAGCTTTTATCTTTAATATTCTGGAGACCCAGAGGATTGTGAACTGGAGAGTGGCCTAGCCAAACGGATGTATTACAGGTTTTATTCTGGCTGTCACATGGGGTTATGGCGCTGAATAAATTACATCTCTGAATAGTTTCATCAGTCTGTGGACTTTTTTTTTTTAATTTTTTTTGCCTTTTGTCATTTTTATTTTTTTTTAGGGCTGCATCCCCAGCATGTGGAGGTTCCCAGCTACAGCTGCCAGCCTCTGCCACGGCCACAGCAACGCGGGATCCGAGCCGCATCTGCGACCTACACCACAGCTCACGGCAACGCCGGATCCTTAACCCACTGGCGAGGCCAGGGATCAAACCCTCAGCCTCATGGTTCCTAGTCTGATTCGTTTCTGCCGAGCCACAATGGGAACTCCAAGTCTGTGGACTTTGTGGTATTTTTAATATGTAGGACAGAACTCCACACATTTTTCCGAAAAGAAAATGCTTTTTGATGAGTGTTTACCGTGCACCTACTTAATGGGTTCCATATAATCTCGGCAGCTGAAGATATAATCGTGAGTCAGAGAGATGTGCACTTTAGTTTTGTTTGTGAATACAGATGTTGGTTGAGTAAGTCACAGCAGGCTTGATAAGCATTACAAAAGGGGACGTGCAGTGTATGTGGAAACTGTATTGGAAGGAGAGAGACCCCTTCAGAGGCCATTGTGATAATCAAGACAAAAGATGAGGCTTGAAGCAGGGCAATGAGCTGGAGAGAGAAGAGATAATGGGCTTGGCTATTAATTGGATCATTGGCGGGTAAGGAAAAAGGAATCTAGGACAATTCAGTTAAGGTTGGGTAGTGATAACAGCTACACTGAATTGTGTGAATGCTGTTCTGAGGACCTTCCAACATTATTTTATTTAATTCTCACAACAGCCCTGAGAGGCAAGTAGGTCCTGTCTGTAAGGCTCCCAAGGGCAGAACCAGGGCCTTCGTGGATGGAGGCAGAGTCGCAGGATAGCAGACCCAGCTCAGTAAAAGGAAGCATTGCCTAAAACTCAGGTGGTCCCCCTGTGAGATGGGCTGCCTTTGAGGGACAGTGAGTGCACGTCAGTCACTTCCTCACTGCACGTGGTGCTGGGGACTGAGGACAGAGAGAACTGGATGCAGCAATGGGAGGAAGTCGGGCTGGGGGGAGTGGCAGACCCATCAACTGGAGCACTACGTGCTGAGTACCAGGATCAAAGGCACGGGGCGTGCAGTAAGGGGAGTCTAACACAGAATGCAAGCTGCTGTTAGGAAAGGCTTCCCAAAGGGGGCGACCCCTGAGCTGAATGTGGAAAGACGGATAAATATTTCCTGAGAGGTGATGGAAGGGGCTGAAGAGGGGCGAGCGACCCAGGTGAAGGGAGGAGAATGTCAAAGGCATGAGCCGTGGAGCGTGCAGAGTTGGAGCCTGGAAAAAAGGGCAGGAGAGGTCGTGGGAACAGGGAGGGAGAGCTGTGAGTGAGAAGGGCAGAGAGAGGAGTCCCCATTGTGACAAGCTCAGAACCACGAGGATGCAAATCCGATGCCTGGCCTCGCTCAGTGGGTTAAGGATCCGGCGTTGCCATGAGCTGTGGTGTAGGTCACAGACACGGCTCGGATCTGGTGTTGCTGTGGCTGTGGGGTAGGCTGACAGCTGTAGCTCTGAACTTCCATATGCCATTGGTGCAGCCCTAAAAAGCCAAAAAAAAAGGGGGAAAAGCTGTCGTACCGTGGTGACTGATGGGATGTGGGCGAATGTGACGAAGGAGAACTTGGAGATCCTCTGCTTTTTGGCTTCAGGGTCTGGAGATTGGGAAGGAGGAGGGTAGGGTGGGGTATTTATTCCCAGCTTCCTCTGTCCCTGAACTGAAGATCGCAGCTTTTCCCAAGGCCCTGTCCCCCACACTCTGTCCTGCGGGATTTCAGTCACCTCCCCCTCCCCTCACTGCAGTGGGTTCATGGACTGTCAGGGCACCTCAGGGCTCCGAGCCTCATGGGATTGTGCTGTCCCCTGTGGTTTCCCCTCCACCTTTGACACCTGGGTGCATGGTCCCTCCTAACCTCTCCGAGAATCACAGGCCTTTGCCATCTCTTTCCTCCGGGACCCTGATGATACAGATGCTCGGATGCTGCAGGTGTGGCCTCACTGAATGCTGGGCTTGGGAAGATAGAGAAATGGGGAAAGAAGGAGCACAGAGTGGGAGACAGGGCAGCCCTGACCTGCACGGGGAGCCTCTCTGTGCCCGCCCCAACACCTTTTTTTATTTTCATTTTTTACTGATAGCTTATTTTATCTAATCCTCCCAAGAAGTCTGTGTGTCAGTTCATGCATCTAAACAGGATTAGATATGCAGGACGTGTATTGAGGGAAAGACCCGTGAGGGTGGCGGGGGAGAGGTGTATGCAGGGGGACCTTCAGACCACAGTGCAGATCTGATACCTGTAAAAGGAGAAGGGAAGGAAGGGCGCCGAGGGAGGGAAAACCTCATCCAGGCTGATGCAAAGGCCTCGAGCAGAGTTTGCACGCTGGGGAGGTCTAGGTCCGGCAGGGCTGGGCCAGCACTGCTCCCCGCCAAGCTTAGACACTGCCTGGGAGCAGCCTCAGCGCAGTGGCCGGGGGGAAGCTGCTGGGGCCATCTGCCAACTCTGCCCCCGAGGCCAGGGTCTCTTCCCGGGGATCCGAGCCACCACCGTCCTGACATTTTTCTGGAACGTCAAAGCGCTTGGAGGCCAGCAGGCAGCGGACAGCAGAGCCAGTTCTGAATCACCATCTGTGCTCCTCCTCTAGATACCGCAAGCTTGCTCTCAAGAACCACCCGCTGAGGTCCACCGAGCCATCCTCGGCAGAGACCTTCAGGCAGATAGCAGAGGCCTACGATGTGCTGAGCGACCGTGAGTGACGGGGGCTGGGCAGGGGGGGCTACTCCTCTGTCCCACCTCTCCTTGAGCCTCTGAGTATCGGGCACTCTGCAGGGGCCCGACAGAGAGTACTCTCCCTGCCCCGAACCTGAACAAACTGGGAAAGAAAACAGCATGGAGAACTGCCTTTTTTAGTAGACACAAGCCAAGGTGAAGGCATGGTGTGGAGAGGCCCTGGATGAGCTGGCGTGCTCCCCGAGTGTTGGCAGTGTAGGCCCGGGGCGGGTCCCCACCTGTCCCCTGCGAAGAGACTGAGTGAGAGCTTGCCGCCCAGGGAGGAAGGCCGAGTCCCACATACCCTGTTGTTCCCAGGTTACTTAGAAGCCAAATCTTCTCCCTGAGGACAGCATGCGTTTCAAGGGGCAGAGGGAGGCCTGTGGTTGGGAAATCTTTCTCCTGTGGAAACCGGAATACTGGGGAAAGTGGTCCCCGCCCTTGCCTAGGGCAGTGCCCATGCGGGTTCCCCCAAGGCCTCGTCCTGGAGACTGTAATGGATACTGTCCAGAAAGTGGCCAGAAGCTCACTAAGGGTTCTCCAAGGAGTTCTCCTGTGGTGCAGCAGGTTAAGGATCCAGGGCTGTCACTGCTTTTGCGTGGGTTCAGTCCCTGACCCAGAAACTTCCATAAGCCAGAGGCAAGGCCAAAAAAAAAAAAAAAAAGGGTTTCTCCAGCTCTGAGCTTTTAGGACTTTGGACTCTAGGATTTCAAAGCTCTAGAATTTGGAAGCTCTAAAATTCTTATATTCTAATATCTCAAGGTTCTAGGAGTCTATTCACCCACATAAGACAGTAGCTATGATAAGTGGGTTAAGCCAAACCCTAGGATGACAGCCTGATTCTCATCTCCTGGTTTCTTCTGCAGTCCCACCTCTCCCCCAGCCACGTTTTAGTCTTTGTGATCTCTCCTTTGGGCTACAGGGCATACTCAGGTCCACGCTAATTTCTAGAGTCTCCTTCCAAAGACTGCCAGATGGCATCCACTTTAGAAATAAGCTTTTTTTGTTTTCAAAAGAAGGATAAAAAGGCAGGGTGGGCGGGTTTCTTTGGACACAGCAGGTTAAGGATCTGGCACTGTCACTCCGGTGGCTCTGGTCACTGCTGTGGCCCGGGTTCAATCCCTGGCTCGGGGAATTTCCTGTTTTCGGCCCACCCCTTCCTCTCTGCCCCATATCCTTCTGCTTCCCAGCCCTCCAGCTCCCCTAGCCCCCAATGCTGGATGCCCCGCTCAAGGTGACACCTATCCACAGCTGTGAAAAGAGGCATTTACGACAAGTTTGGAGAGGAGGGCCTGAAGGGTGGGATTCCTCTGGAGTTTGGATCGCAGACCCCATGGACGACTGGTTATGTCTTCCACGGCAACCCTGAAAAGGTCTTCCATGAGTTCTTCGGCGGAAATAACCCCTTTAATGGTAAGAGGTCCTGCCTGTCCCTTTGCCTTGCTTGAAAGGGACACAGCTGGAGAAGGTGCTTTTCTTTGAGTAGTTTTGTTTAAGAAATATGTATAGGAGTTCTTGTGTGACTCAGTGGGTTATGTGTCATTACAGAGGCTCAGGCTGATGCCATGGCACGGGTTTAATCCCTGGCCCGGAACTTCCACATGCTGCGGGCCCGGCCAATAAAAGGAAAAAAAGGAAAGAAGTATATATAGAGAGCATGGTTAAAAAGAGACAACCCCCCAAAAAAAACAATTTGTTGCAAAATAAATTCCACTCCTCCATTCCTTCTCTCTAGGACTTGGAACCAGAGGGCCGGTTTCAAATCCATGTGCCACAACTAATGAGCCACGTGATTCTGAGCAAATCTCTTCACTCTCTGAAACCTCGTCTTCATCATTGTTAAATAGCCCATTCCTCACAGGTTCTTCTCAAATGAGATAATGTTTATGAAAATGGGCTTTGTGGTCAGAAAAAATGCCATACAATGGGCCTGTCTCTCCTAGGAACAGGTGCATGGAGAAGAGGCTGTTCGGAGGAGCAAAGCCAAAGCATACAGGGGTTTTGCTCATTAGGGAAGGTCAAGGTCATGGTTCAGGGGGGTCCCTCAGGCAGTACTTCACCCTAGGGGTTCTTGTGTCCCTTCTCCCTGCAGAGTCGAGGGGCTGGGCTTCCTGTGCTCTGGCTTTTGGGGTGTCTGAGACCCGCCACACCATAGGTGCTGGGTGAACAAATGAATTCAACCATGCAAGAGGGGACCAGGTAATTCACAGGTCTCTCGATGACCCATTCCATCTTAAGGCAACAGAGTGTGACACTGCCTTGCCCTCCCTAGCCTACGGCCATTGCACTGTTGTAGCCTCTGAAGTTCTTTCCTTGGCACTAATCATGAGGGGTAGTGAACAGAAAACGTCGATCGTGATAGTGACCCCAGACTCTGCAGTCTGCGAGGGGCTTCATGTCCTATATTAAGTGTAATAAGGGTTAAGGGCATGGTTTCTGTAGTCAGATACTCCTGGGTTCAGATCCCAGCTCTACATCTTACTAGCTGTGGGACTGTACGTGTTTTATTTGACCTCTCTGGGCTGATACGATAATAGTACAAAGAGCTGAAAAGGGTGCCTGACACCTAGCAGGCTCTCAGCTATCTTTAGTTACTTATTGTCTTGTCATCTGGCCCTAACCATGGAAGGCGGGTCAGGCGCGTTGCTCCTTCTCACAGATGAGAAACTGGAGCCCGGACACCTGCATTGCACATGAAGGGCACAGGCTTTTTGTGTGAGGATGGAAGTGGGGCTGCAAAAAGTGTTATGGCTGTAGGGCCGGGCCAGAGCAGAAGAAATTGAGGCAGGAGTTTGGGGACATGCTGGTGACCTCTCAAATTTGTTAGATTAACCCTGCCTCTCCACCATCTCAAGTGCTGACTTCACAGAAACTTGAGTCTCAGGGTCTCTCCTCTTGGGCTGGGAAGGGGGAGTGGAGCCTGGGGAAGGACAGGAAGGAACGGCCTTGCTCTGACCTCCTCCACAAAAGCTGATAGCGCTACCAGGCCCTGCCACCACAGGGCACTGCTCTCCTGGGGAGCTCTTCCCTGGAGTTGAAGGGAAAGGGAGATGGGAAGTGGGGATGAAGGGGGTCCAAAATGGGGGAGGAGGCAGGAAGAGCAAGAAATGGTGACCGCTGGGTCTTCAGTTGAGGACGCTACCAATCCTGACCTACTGCTTGCAGCACAACAGACTAGTAAATCCAGAGACGAGTTGTTAGCAAAGAATAGCGACTTTATTCAAGAAGCCAAGGAGATGATTTCCCAAAGGACCATCTTATCTGAGTTAGAATTCAGACTTTTTCATTTTGTCTTTTTGTCTTTTTAGGGCCACACCCGTGGCATATAGAGGTTCCCAGGCTAGGGATCCAATCGGAGCTGTAGCTGCCGGCCTACGCCACAACCACAGCAACGCCAGATCCAAGCCGCGTCTGCAACCTACACCACAGCTCATGGCAACGCGGGATCCTTAACCCACAGAGCGAGGCCAGGAATCAAACCTGCAACCTCATGGTTCCTAGTCAGATTCGTTTCCACTGTACCACAACGGGAACTCCTAAAATTTTTTAAAAATTGAAGGAGAGGGAGTGGAGTCGAACCTTTCCTGGTTCCAGTCCACCTCCAGAGGGGGTGTGATAATTTTCTCCCACTGCAGCCATTCCCAGGTGGGCCTGGTCGGGGTGTTTCCTGTGAGCTAGACAAAGATATTTTAGCTCATGGGGATTACCCGGGAGGCAGGGTGCCCGGAGATAGGCCATTATGTATATATAATTTACGCTTATAGGCAACATCCCTTTAGTGAGTAACTTGTAATTATAAGGACAGCATGCTGGCCTGGCTGAGTCTGTGAAGTGGGAACGGGAGGCTAGGTGTTACACTTGGAGACTGAAACGGTGGGGGATCGGCAATGAATATGAGTTTCTGGACACAGTTTCTCTTACCCCTTGCCTCTCCCCACCTTCTGCAGAGTTTTTCGATGCGGAAGGAAATGAGGTGGATTTTAACTTTGGGGGGCTCCGGGGCCGCGGGGTCAAGAAACAGGACCCCCCTATCGAGCGGGACCTCTACTTGTCTCTGGAGGACTTATTCTTCGGCTGCACCAAGAAAATTAAGATCTCCCGAAGGGTGAGTACGGCGAGCCGCCTTCTGTCCACTCTGGCCTTGCCGTCCCCTCCCTGACCCCAACTGGAGACCTCAGGTATGGCCTCTCTCGAGGTCGTGGATTCTCAGATTTGGAGACCTAGGATGGTAGAATTCTAAAATCTGAAGTTTGGAAGGGATAGTTGAGGGTATTAGCCAGGTGCTTTCCTAGTTCAGGAATTCCGCTGCCTGCCCCTTCTCAGTTCAGCCCCATCCCTGAGGGAACCGGGAGTCTCTTGTGAATTCTGCATCTGGGTGTTACCAGCCCATACCCTCTGGGTTTCTGGGTGTATGCCTCCTGAGTAAGAAGGTGCCAGGGGAGCGGGGGAGGCTGGGGGACGGTCCCTAAGGGAACTGTTGAAGACCCTCAGTGCCTCGGGGTCCAGCCCTATACTAGCCACATGAGCAAGGCCCCCTCCAACCTTTGCCCAGCAAAGGAGATGCCAGTTGTAGCCTTGCTTTGCCCAGATGGTACCCATCTGGGCCTGTGATTGGGGAGTGGGTGGGTGACGTAACGGGAACGCTGTGTCTAAGGCTGTGCTGACCTCCGTGGTCTCTCTCCCTTGCGAATTAAGAGACCTGTTAGAGCCTCGGGGCTGAAGCCGAAGGGGTGGGAGAGGACATGAGTGTGTGTTCCCTGTGTATCTGTTGGTGGCCACAGCTATGTAATTTCTAGGACTGATGTGTGACTTTGATCAGCTCACGGTGATGCTTGGCACCTCAGACCCCAGCCCCATGTCGTGTCCTGGCCATCCTGGCATAACGTCTTAGTTTCAGTGGAGTGGGGCATGGGGATGGCTCTGGCAGCTTCTCCCCATTGCTACAGGCCAGCTGGGAAATCCTGGCAAACCTCCGTCCCCTGTCATCTGGCTACAGGTGCTGAACGAGGACGGGTACTCCTCCACCATCAAGGACAAGATCCTCACAATCGACGTGAATCCTGGTTGGAGGCAGGGCACACGAATCACCTTTGAGAAGGAAGGGGACCAGGTGAGGGCAGGGCAGCTCCTTGGGGCCGGTCGCCTGGGTTCACGTGGTGGGAAGACCGAGGGGGAAGGAGGCAGTGCTTGTTCTGGGCCCTGCGAGCCCCAGTCCGGCAGGGAGGCCGGGCTGCAGAGCGGGTGAGTGCGCCTGATAGCCCTTCCGAGGGCCTAGCCTCACGTGATGCCTCCATGAGTGGCATCCCAGGGCTTCTGAGAGGGAAACAGGCCCGGAGACGGACGGCACCTGTCAGGGCAAGGGCACCGGGGCCGAAAGGAGAACCGAGTCCCAACACCGGTGTTCTTCCTGGTTTTCTTTGGTGCTTCTCCGAGTCAAGCCCACCTTAAGGAGCTGCTCAGAAACTGTTTATTAATTTCTTTTCTTTGGGCCCCCCACGGCCTGTGGAGTTCCCGGGCCGTGGATCGGGTTCCAGCTGCTGTTGTGACCTATGCTGCCGCTGCAGCAATGCCGGATCCTTTAACCCACGGTACCAGGCTGGATATCGAACCTGCATCCTGGTGCTGCAGAGACACTGCTGATGCCATTGCATCACAGCAGGAATTCCAATAATCGTTTTATTTTTATTTTATTTTATTTTTTTTTGCCTTTTGTCATTTTATGGCCGCGGGTTTATGGCCGCACCCGCGGCATGTGGAGGTTCCCAGGCTAGGGGTCTAATCGGAGCTGTGGCCACCGGCCTTCGCCGCAGCCACAGCAACGCAGGATCCGAGCCGCGTCTGCAACCCACACCACAGCTCACGGCAACGCCGGATCGTTAACCCACTGAGCAAGGGCAGGGATCGAACCCGCAACCTCATGGTTCCTAGTCGGATTCGTTAACCACTGCGCCACGATGGGAACTCCCCAATAATCGTTTTAAATTAAATACTTACTTAAATAAAAATATAGAACGATTGTCCGAGGCATGTTGAGACAAGGCAGTGACGCTGTCTTTATTGCCGAGAGAGACAAAGTCCTCTGCCACGCCTCTTGCCCCCTTTTTGCACAGTAACACCTGTTTCCAAAAACCCACTTCAAGGTCCAGCGGCCAGGCTCCAGCTCCGGGCAGCCTTCCCTGTCCCCACGCCTTGAGATGGCGCCTCTCTGAGCTCCCGCCCCTGGGTCCCTTTGTGGGTCTTGATCCTGCTGCGGATTCACTATGTGTCTGTTTCCCTCGACAGACCGGAAACTCTTGGGAGTGGGGGCCGGTCTGCTCTCAACCCCCAGGGCCCAGGAGAGACCTCCCAGAGCTCTGGGGCCCAGTGAAGCCTGACAGGACAGACTGGCAGGCAGTTCTGACCCGGGCCCAGTGTTCTTCCCATCGTCTGAGGACGCCTCTGTCCCTGCCTCTGGCTGCAGCGCATCCGCTTGGGCTGCTCGGCAGAGGAGAGAAACGGAACACGGGAGCAGGATTTATTGCCGTAGGCTTTTCAGAGGAGGGGCTATGAGGCCAAACTGGAAAGACGTTTCCAGAAAACCTGGTCTTTGGGAGTTCCCTTCGTGGCTCAGTGGTTAACGAATCCGACCAGGAACCATGAGGTGCGGGTTCGATCCCTGGCCTTGCTCAGTGGGTTAAGGATCCGGCGTTGCCGTGAGCTGTGGTGTAGGTTGCAGATGTGGCTCGGATCCCGCGTTGCTGTGGCTGTGGCGAAGGCCGGCAGCTACAGGTCCTGTTAGACCCCTAGCCTGGGAACCTCCATATGCCGCGCGTGCGGCCCTAGAAAAGGCAAAAAGACAAAAAACAAACAAACAAACAAACAAACCCTGGTCTAATCTTCTCATTGTTCAGATGGAGACAGGGAGACAATAGCGGCAGGAACTTGGCCAAGGTCACACAGCCGACTGATCCTTTTCTCACCTTGGCCTTCCCCACTCAGGGTCCCAACATCATCCCGGCCGATATCATCTTCATCGTCAAGGAGAAACTACACCCTCGCTTCCGCAGGGAGAATGACGACCTGTTTTTTGTGAACTCCATCCCCTTGGGCAAGGTGAGTGGGCAGAGCTGGAGGAGCAAGAGGTGGGCAGATCCCAGCAACCCTCAACCCCCAGGAGGCCCCCAGACAAGCAGGCTGTACTCACCTGGTACATGGTGCAGGCCTTCAGAAGATGCTAAGGGCCACACGAAATCTTTGTGGCTGTCTCACTCCTAATTGTCACTGGCCACCCACATCCTCACAACCCAAGCAAGAAACGGCACCGGCTGCGGTTAGGCACTAAGTCCTCTCCCTCCTTCAGGTTGCCCTCCCCCCGGTCCACTTCTCTTCCTCCCCACCGTCGGGGGCTCTGCATCTGGCCTGCGTAGCAGCCTCCTCGGTGGCTTTCCGCCTTCCCTCTCGCATCCTCTAGGCGCCTCCCAGGGTCTTTCCACAACCTCGTCTTTTAATCTGACCTGGCCACACTCCTGTCTGAACACCTTGGCGTGGCCTTCAAGGCCCTCTGCCATCTGGCCCCTGCTGAGCGCGTCCCCAGCTCTCCAGACACTGCCACTCAGGGCTCCTGCCCCTGGTGCATTTTTCCACCTCCGTTCAGTTGTCTGTGCTGGCCCTCTGCCTGAGCGCTCTCTCCCTCTGTCTAACCAGCAGCACCTCCTCACCCTTCAAGGCCCTCATCAACTGCTGCAGCCACTGTGTGGCCCTCCTGCCTGACCCTGAAAGGTTTGGGAGGCGCCCCCCACCACCCCGGTTCCCATTGATGCCTTTGCTTCCCTCTATCATAAAATGTATCCAGATCCATCTTACTGCCAGATCAGACTCCTTAAGGGCAGGCAGTTGCCCGGCTCACTTACTTATTGGTATTTGAACATCCTTTTTGTTTCCTTGCTGCCCTGCTCAGGGCCTGGCACTGAATAGTCTCATAAAGAATGGACACAGGGGGAGTTCCTGTCGTGGCGCAGTGGTTAACGAATCCGACTAGGAACCATGAGGTTGTGGGTTCGATCCCTGGCCTTGCTCAGTGGCTCAACGATCCGGCGTTGCCGTGAGCTGTGGTGTAGGTCAAAGACGCGGCTCGGATCCTGCATTGCTGTGGCTGCGGCGTAGGCCAGTGGCTACAGCTCCGATTAGACCCCTAGCCCGGGAACCTCCACGTGCCGCAGGTGCGGCCCTAAAATGACAAAAAGGCAAAAAAAAGAATGGACACAGGGGAGTTCCCCTTGTGGCTCAGTGGGTTATGAATACGACTAGAATCCATGAAGATGCAGGTTTGATCCCTGGCCTCGCTCAGTGGGTTAAGGATCCGGCATTGCTGTGAGCTGTGGTGTAGGTTGCTGATGCAGCTCAGATCCTGTGTTGCTGTGGTTGTGGTGTAGTCTGGAAGCTGCAGCTTTGATTCGACCCCTAGCCTGGGAACCTCCATATGCTACACATGCAACCCGAAAACACACACACACGCACACACACACACAAATGAATGGAGGAGTTCCCATTGTGGCACAGCAGAAACAAATCCAACTAGGAACCATGAGGTTGAGGGTTCAATCCATGGCGTCATTCAGTGGGTTAGGATCTGGTGTTGCCATGAGCTGCGGTGTAGGTCACAGACACGGCTTGGATCTGGTGTTGCTGTGGCTGTGGTGCAGTCCAGCAGCTGTAGCTCTGATTCAACCCCTAGCCTGGGAACCTCCATATGCCGTGGGTGTGACCCTAAAAAGCAAAAAACATAAGAGGGACACGGGGACCTTCCCCACTTCCACCTTTGGCCTCAATGTCCCCTAGGCTCTGACCTGCTGCACTGTGGAGGTGAAGACCCTAGATGACCGTCTGCTCAACATCCCCATCAATGACATAGTCCAGTGAGTCCATCTGTTTGGGCCCCAGTGGGCAGAAGGGCTGCCTGGTCCTTAGAGGGTGTGTCAGACAGGCCGGCCTGGTATAGTTGCTCAGATTGCACATAGCACAAGGGGGTGAGAGAGGCTGAAATCCAGCCCCGACTCAGGCCAAGCTGTGGGCAAATGGAATGCCTTTTTCTTTCTTGCATGAAGCCACTGCAGAGGCCAGAGGCCCTCAGCAGTGAGCAGTCCTTATGCCTTCATCCTCAAGGACGCTAAGTTCTGAGTTGCATCTCCTAAGCGCTTTCCCAAGCAAGGCTCTCTGCATGGGAAGCTGCTCCCCTCCCCAGCCCAGGGTCTGCTCTCTTTCCTTTCCTCCTTGTCCTATTTCCCATTGGAAATGAGATTCTGGGAATCTTCCATCAGAGGCTCAGTGTAAATGGTTTTCAGGGAGCAAGCCGTCTGGCACAAGCCAGACTCTGCTCCCCGCCCTCGGGTTCTGGGCCTGAGGTCACATGGGCAGGGATGGACGGGATCTGTCCCGGTGCTGCCCTGGGGTGCCCCTGAGCCCCTCCTCTCCTCCGCCCATCTCAGCCCCAAGTACTTCAAGAAGGTGCCGGGGGAAGGGATGCCACGGCCGGAGGACCCCGCCAGGAAGGGGGACCTCTTCATCTTCTTCGACATCCAGTTCCCTACCCGCCTCACACCCCAGAAGAAGCAGATGCTGCGCCAGGCATTGCTGACCTAACTCTGGTGGCTGCGGCTGGAGCAGGGGGACGGGAAGGCAGCTGGGCCTGACCGCAGCCCTGCGCCCCAGCCTCAGGGCGTACACGGGCGTCAGCCCACTGCTCGGGCATGAGGTGAGGATGGACCCGTCTGGAACTTTTAAACTGACACAATAAAGTTCTATTTCCTGTCCTCCAGCTGTAACCAGGAGCGCATGTGCTGGAGGGAGAAGGGCCTGTATTGTGGAGCAGAGGGAAGGGCAGGGCCCACCATGCTGAAGACCTGGGTCCCTGTGCTGGCTGTCAGGGGGCTGGCCAGGTCCCCGAGGGTTCAGAGCCTCTATGCTCCCATCTCGATAGAGTGGGGCCGTGCCGCATGGCCTCTGCGTGTCACCAGCTCTGCTTCTCATGACACATGATGTCAGGCTCTGGTGTGATATAGTCACTTTGTGCTCAGGGAAACAGAAGTACAAAGAGAACAAAATACTTTCCCCAGGTCACACAGGGCTCAGTGGCAAAGCTGTCATCAGAACCTTGAAGGTCACTTCCCACAACCTCACTCTGCTTAGGTTAGAGGCAGCCCAAAGGACTGGAACCTTGGCAATGGCTGCAGTTTCTACCTTGTCGGCCTCCATTGCCTTGTCTGTGCAGCAGGCCTGGTCTGCCTCTAGGCAGGGGCTTAGGAGACCTGGGCTCTGCCCCCAGCCCCTCACTGACTCCTCAGAGGTATTTGTCTGCTTAGTAAAGCTGCACCTATAACCCTCCTCAAGCTTCTTGCTGGTGTGAGTGCTCGGCCAGCTCACTGCTGGGACATCGGGCTGTCAGCCTCGTTTCCAGTGTGGCCTGCTGGGGCGCCAGACTCGGCTGCATGTGCAGACCTCCCTGCTGCTCTTCTGTGCTGGGAGGTGTCCTCACCTGCGCCTGGGTTTGGGGTGGGAGAGCCCCAAGTTTCTGATAGAGGGTGGCTACTCTTGAGGAGCAACTTTAGTGGTGCCAGAAAAGGGCCCTACAGTCCATATTGCTTGCATTCTGCCATTCAAAGCATCATCTTAGCTTATTTTTTTATTTATTTTTTTTCTTAAAGGAGGGTTCAGTATCACCAGTCAGCCATTCTGAGCAGAACTTGAGATGCAGGGTTCGGTAGACAATGTGAACTTGGGGAGTTCCCGTCGTGGCGCAGCGGAAACAAATCTGACTAGCATCCATGAGGACACAGGTTTGATCCCTGGCCTCGCTCAGCGGGTTAAGTATTGCTGTGAGCCGTGGTGTAGGTCACAGACGCTGCTTGGATCCTGCGTTGCTGTTGCTGTGGCTGTGGTGTAGACCCACAGCTACAACCCCAACGATTGACCCCTAGCCTGGGAACCTCTGTATGCCGCAGGTGCGACCCTAAAAAGAAACCCCGAAAAAAAAAAGAATGTGAGCCTTGGAGTCAGATACTTTCTGGATTGTACTCATCCGCTGAGCGCCCCTGGGCAAATCACTTCACCTCTCTGAGCTTGTTTACAGCCCGTGTCTGGCAGGTTGTGTGGGAACCAGAGGAGTGAAGCAGACTCTGCCCTGAGGCGGGACCCGGGTGGAGAAGTGGTGGTAGGTGCCCTGTTCTGAGAGCAAGTTGGGTGAGGCCTGCCTTGTGGGGTTCTGGCACCCCAACTGTCCTTCAGGCCAGGTGGGAGGCAGCTCCTAACCAAGTCCTCTTGGTGACTCTCAAGGAAGCCTCAGGCCTGATGAGAGCCCTTTATTGTCACCTCAGTGCTACCTTGTCAGTCAGGTGTGTGACAGGCATTACGGCCTGCTGGCTCCTACAGAGGAACTGGTTCCATACAGGCCTGCTGGTTGCTACCAGCTTTCCCAGCTCCTCATCGTCTCAGGATCATGATGAAGTCTGGGGGCCTCACATCCATGCCAGTGACTGAAACCAAGGCTGGTGAGTAAACCAGCTGACAACCAGCAGCCCATTGCTTCTCGGTTTCCTCTGGTGGAAACAGTGAAGACGCTGCCTCACACGATTAAGGTAAAGATTAAGGTGCACTAGGCACACTTCCTGCCGCCTGCACCCTGGCTTGGCTCACAACACCCAACCCTGTCCCTCCTGGAACTCTGAGACCCCAGCTCAGGAGAGGGATCCCGGGCCCTCTGTCCTTCTCCACAGCCCTAACATCCTGGACCCAACCACCGAGGGGCCCAGCCTCAAGCTCTGACCAGTGGGGAAGCACAGCAGCACCAGACGCTTTTCACAGGGAGGGCACGTTGTCTGGGCCTGGCTCCACAGCTGCCCAGCAGGGTTCCTGAAGGACCCCAGCACTGGTCCCTGGGGGGAGAGTCCAGGGGATGGGGAGGAATCTGAGTCCTTGTCCCAGTTCAGCTGCTGACTTCCCATGTCCTTGCCTGTGGGGCCTGTCTTAGCCTTCAGCTTCTTCAAACATCTACAAAGTGGGCCTGGGTGGCTTCATTCTAAGGGCCCAGCCTTGGGATTCTGGAACCTCTGAGTCCCCACCCCTTGAAGCAGAAGTGGCCCTGCCCACCTGCCTTCCTGATGGAAGAGGGACAGAGAGGCTGACGCCCCTGGCTTGTCACCACCTCCCTGGGATCTCTAGCCTGGGGTGAGAGTTAAACTCTGAATGGAGCGATCCTTAGGCTGAGGCTGGATGCTTGTTCTCCTGCCTCCTTAGAGCGTTGGCCTTGGGGGAGGGGAGCGTTGCCCTCACGAGGCCTGGGACCTCAGGTTTCCCACTTGTAAAATGGAATAAAATAAGCCCATGGCATGTTAAGATTCGCAAGTTCCTGTAAGTCTTCTTCCAGGCAGCACTGGAGATCCAGGGCAAACAGGAGCACTCCTTTTTTTCTTTTTAGGGCTGTACCCGCAGGCGTGGCATATGGAGGTTCCCAGGCTAGGGGTCAAATCAGGGCCACAGCTGCTGGCCTATGCCACAGCTGCAGCAATGTGGGATCTGAGCCGCACCCATGACCTACATTCACAGCTCACGGCAACACTGAATCCTTAACCCACTGAGCGAGGCCAGGGATCGAACCTGAACCCTCAGCAGGTTCATTACCGCTGAGCCACAACAGGAACTCCCGGAATAATCCTGTTGTCAACAGACAAGCCCAGGACCAGGACCAGCTGGGGTTGGAAAGGCAGGTGCTTTAGCACTGAGTACCAGTAGGCGAAAGCTCAAGGAGCCTGCAGGGAGAGCAAGGCCACATGCTGACTGCAGGCCGCTCCTTCACTGGCCACCTCGGCCCCGGCCTGGTCTGGGAGGACAAGTGGACTAAAGGCCCTCCCTGCAGACTGGGCTGCCGAGGGAGATGGGTCATACCTCCCTTTCCAAGTGGCTTCTCCCTGCCCACCAGGTGCCATCACGGTCCTATGACCAAGACCTCTGGTAACAGAGAGAGAGGAGACAGCAAGGTTGAGCTGCTTTTATGGGTGACGTGCTAGCTGGGCTCGGTGGGGCAGGATGAAGAGTTGAGCTAAACTTTTCAAGGGACCTAGAACTTGAGATCCTCGCTGGTGCCAGGCTTCCCACGGTGTCAGCTGGGGTCAACTCCAAGGGGACAAACTGTGAGAGACAACGGGGAACCCAGGGGTGAGAATGTGGGGAGCAGAAGGGACGTGGTGGGAAGGGGACAGTGGGTGGAGAGAGGGGAGAGGAGGAAGGCAGGAGAAGGGGGCAGCAGGGCCAGGATGGAGCCAAAGCCAGAGGCGGTCGGCTCAACAGCAGGAGAGGCTCAAAAGGGAGCCTCCCGGGAAGCGCAGGCAGCCGTGAGGGCCCTTTTCAGCTGCTCATAGGTGACAAACATCACCACGTTCCAGGAGCCCAGTCGGAGAAAGGAGGGCGTGAACCTAGAAGGGAGAAAACACAGGTCATCTGGTCCAACACAGATGCTCTGTCCCAAAGGAAGTCAGGAGGGCCCGGAGGATGGAGCTGTGGGCTGTGAACAGAGTACCCTGTGAGTCCGCATTTTAACACCCAGGAAGTAGGCATGAAAGCAACTCTGGGAGGGAGAAGGCCTGGGTAATACCCGGACCAGGATCAGAAACAGCTTGACACTCGGTTGCCACTCAGTTGCAGGTTCTCATCCCCTTGCGATGGGTGCAGATGGCCGGGAAGCGGGAATTGGGTGGGCCGGTCAGGGGCTCACCCTTTGTAGAAGGCTCGGGGACCCTCCTCCCGGAGCATGGTGAGCGCGCAGTGGCCAGCGCTGCTGTACCGGCCCAGAGCAGAGTTCATGTATCTCGTCTTGACCACGTCAACAGGAGAGGCAATGACGGTGGCGCAGAAGCCCGCCCCGAAGGCGGAAGTGAAGTGGCAAGGGAGGTCATCTGCCGAAGAGGAGGTGGTCAGGGCCCCGCCCCCTTCATTCCAGAAAGAAGAGATGACCGAGGGAGCTAGGGTCTGGCTTCAGAGACACAGAGACTCTAGCTGGGATCTGTCCTGAGGGGCACTCTGCCGATCCAGCCTCACTGCCAGGGGAAACGTCATCCCACTTGGCTTCGGTCCATTGGAAGAGAAATTCACTCCCCAGGCCAAGGGAAACAGGATGCAAAGATGTCTCCGGGCCACCAGCCCCCCACTGGCTCCTGGGCTGACGGAAGGGTGAGACCCAGCACCATCTGCCCTGACTGACCTGTCATGAGGTTGGCCTTCAGGAGAGTGTCCTTGATGAGGTCGTAGGTCACCAGCTCAGCACAGTTGACAATGGCATTACGAGCGATGTTGGGTGAGGTCCCTGCAGGAGGAAGGGGGTGCCTTTTTGAGACCAGGGAATAGGGGAGGAGGAAGATGGGAAGAGGAAACCCCTGGTACACACCTTTCCAGAGTCCCCGAAACCCTTCCTCTCGGGCGATGGTCTTGTAGGCGTCAACAGTGCTCTGGTACCGCCGGCCACCTGCAGCCCGGGCCTGCGCTTGGAACCGGACCTTTACCACATCTGTTGGCTGGGCCACGGCCACAGCCAAGGCACCTGTGGTGCTGCCTGCCAGGAGGCGGCTCCCGATGCCAGCATCTGAGGGAGAACCACAGGGGTCAGTGCCAGCTGGGCTTACACTCGTTTTCCTCCCAAACCATCATGGCGCTGTAATCTCTCATCTCTTGGTAATAGGAGCTGGCCCAGCTCTGCTCTGAGAAGTCTCTGCCTCATATAAAGTATCACTGGGAGAGTCTACAGCTCGCTAGGCGCTGGGACCCAGCAAGGAGTAGGATATGTGTCTTTCCTAAAACATTTTCATTTACTTCATTTTACCTGCTCGACAGCCCTGAAAAATCCAAATCATTTCCATTTGACAAATATGAAAACCAAGGCTCTGAGAGAAGTGGCTTTTCTCAAGGACTGGGACACACGAGATGGTTCTCGTCCTGGACCTTCTTCCCCTGCCATGCGGTCTGGGAACAGCCAGCCTTCGGGTCCCCATTCTGTTTCCACGAGTGTAAAATGGTCAGTGGGCATGGAGCACTCGGGAGGTGACACGGGAGAGTGCTGGCCTTGGAGGCAGAAGTCCTGGGGGTTTTCTGGCTTCCCATTGTGTGACCTTGGCCATGACCCCTCCCTCCTGGGAAGCCTCAGTCTCTTCATCTGTAACAAGGGGATGGTACCATCTGCTCCCGAGGAGGTCGTGCAGAGTCTCCAAGATGCTGCCCTGCTGGGAGCCTGGCACAGCCCAGGCGTTCAGGAATCATCAGAAGCATCAGGGCCTCTGACCTGAAATTCCTCCTAGAGTCTTGGGGCCTAAAGGACCTGTGCAGCCAAAGGAACTAGGATCATCCATCACTAAGAAGAGGCCAAGAGGCCTATTGCCCAGCTCCACACTCACGCTCTGAGCCCTTGGTGTAGAGCTGCTTGACAGAGTCGTAGAGGCCGATGCGGACGGAGGCGAAGCTCATCTGGCGCTGCAGGCCGGCCACCAGCCCGTTGTAGAGGCTGCGAGGGCCCTCATTGCGCACCATGGTGAGGATGGTGCCCAGCACCCCGCGGTACTGGGCGCTGGCTGCGGCCTGCACTGGCCCCCGCCTTTCTCCTTGGATCTGCAAGGTCGAGGCAGGGGGTTGCCCGCCCATCTCCTGCCAGCCCTGCACTAAGATGTCCAGCCCCCAACACCCCACTGAGGAGTCTGTGACTTAGGGAGGGAGCAGACTAGCCGCCCTCAGAGCCCTAGGCTCTACCCTCACCTGCAGCCGGACTTTAGCCGTGTCCAGGGGAAAGGTGATGAGGTCTGCGATGCAGGCAGCTGTGCCAGCCCCCAGGAACCTCACGGCGGCAGTCGGGGGGACATCTGTGGCCTTGAATCCAACCATAATGATTTCCTGCTAGCTCCCAGGAGACACAGAGGAACCAAAGACAGGGCACCTTCTACTGGCAACAAGACAAGATAGAGGAACTCTGCGGAATCTAAGCCGGGGCGAGATGAGATCTGTCAGCAGCTGAACCTTGAGACACTTGCTCCTCCCTACCCCACCAGCACCTGCCCTAATAGCACCAGCTCCCTAAGCCAGGACTTAGAGCCCCTCGAGGGCTAGGAAGGGTGAGCTCCACAGCTTCTGAGATCGGGGCTGGAGAAGCAGTTCCTGCTTGAGAGTCCATATTTTGTGAAAAGCTCCCTTTCACCGCAGGGAGCGCCTGAGTCAGCTCACCCAGCGCTGCCTCACAAACAGGCCCTGGCCCAGCCCTCTGTCTGCTGGCTACAGATTGTTCACGGATGCCCACATTCCTGCTTCTGCAGACTGGTCTGCAGGGCAGGCAGAAATGGGGAAAAGGCTTCAGCCAGACCAAGACCTGACAGCCACAAGCCCACAGGCCCTGGATTTCTGAAGCAGGAGAGGTTCCAGTGGGCCTGGAACTGTCTAGGTCTCGAAGAAAAGAAATGAACGAGATCAGTCTGACCTCTTCAGTCCCTACACAGCTTGGGCTCTCTAGTGCTGGTTCACTGAGATGCAGGAGACAGTATCTATCCTAGAGGGGGGTTTATTGTCTGGCACGGGGTTGGGCAGGTGATTCAAGCTAGATATGGTGTTTGTAGAACATACCCTCAAAATGCAAAGTTGGGGAGTTCCCTGGTGGCCTAGCCATGAAGGACTGCATTGTCCCTGCTGTGGCTCAGATTTGATCCCTGGCTCTGGAATTTGTGCATGCCGCAGATGGGCATGGCCAAAAACAAAAAAATGCAGAGGAGGGAACCACCACCTCCGCTGAGTAATCAGAAAAAACTTAGGCCTTGAAGGATGCCAGGCAGTTCTCAGGGCTGAGAGGAAGCAAAAAGGCACTGTGCTCTCCTCTGGTCCATAGAACCAACTCCCACTCTGGCTGGTTTTCTCTTCTCCCACAGAAGAGCCTCTTCAGGAGGGATGAGGGTAGGGAAGTGGAGGTCACAGCAGCAACGAGTGACAGAGGAAATCAAGAGCTCCGGTCTGTTCTCAGAACTGGAGCACCACCCTCTCCTCCCCTGCTGTGGGAGGAAGTGAGCCCAGCTGGCACCCCAGTTGGGGAGGACAACCTGCTTCTCGGCCCTGGGCCCGCCCGGCCCTGCCCTGCCCTGCGGTTACTTCTTTGCACAGGAGGGGCTGCTCCGAGCCCTGCCTGATTGGCTGCCCCCATTGCGAAGCCAGGAGCAAAGAGCTGAAGAATGGGGAGCTGAGACTCAGCTGTGAAAACCGACCCATGGAAACAAAGAGCTCTTGGCCTCGCTTCCGCTTCCTCCTGGGCTTCTCATCCCCGGGGGCTGGGCACACGGGACTTCAGAGGCCACTCACCACTCAGTTGCTGCCTTTATTCCTGTTTCCCTGGAGCTTGGCCCACGTGAGGCCCGGTGAAGACTGGCACTCAGTTGGCGGAAGGGGTTGACAAAGGTGTTCCAGAATCCCCAGTTCCCCTGCTCTGACATCCTCATAACCCAGGGGCTGCTCACACCTCTCGTCACCCCTCTGCCTGGCACACTCACTCCTCAGAGCAGCCCTGCGAGGGGGCTGCTCCTGCGTCCACTTTACAGGCGAAGGAATGTAGGAAGAGCCCTGTGTGCAGGTGCCACAGCCTGTGCTGTTTGCTTTGCACTGGTGCCCAGCTCATTTCCTTCCTGCTGTTTTCTTAGCCCCAGGCACAGGCAGGGCCTTTCGTGAGCAAGTCCAACACCCAAGTCCTCTCGTGACAATATGACAGCCCTGAGAACGTTCAGGCAAATGGGGTCCCTTCTCTGGGCATCAGAGACATGACGGCACGAGCCAGTCATTTCCTGACCTCGATCTGGGTTGCAGTGCTGTGAGGGCCAGAGAAAAATAAGACGTAGCCCCTGCTCACCTCAGAGAGAAGTGCACAGAGGCTAAGTTGTCATTTTGTATGTTGCCCTGCGTTTGCTGTAAGTCAGGTCCGTAAGAGCCGTGGGTACGGAGGTAAAGGTCCCTGTGCTAAAGACCCTACTAAGAAGATTAAATTGAACTCAGGCCTAACCAGAATGAGTTAATCATATATGACACTCCCCTGAAGTTCACGGGTTTCAAGTCCAAAAAAGTACACCCTATTACTAATCTCAGCCTCTGGGATAGTCAGCTTGAGTCAGCAACATGCAGTTAGAACAAAAGGTGCCCGTACTCGCTCTGCTGACAGCTCCCAGGGGGACCTGGGCTAATCACAGCCCCACCCGGGCCTCAGTCTCCTCCTCCGTAAAATGGGGATTACTGTCCTTGGCTGGTCAGGGGCCTGAGGACCAGAATGAGACCAGGGATACGTGAAAGCGCTTTGAGAACTCTAAGAGTGACTTGACTGGGGTGGTGGTGCTGGTGGTTTTTGCTGCCCCGCCCCCAGGCCACAGGGCAGAGGTGGCCAAGACTCCTCCGCTGGACTGGGCTCTTACCCGGCTTCGTAAGGTCTCACGCTGAGGCCTTCGAGATCAAGCTTCTCTAAAGGCCTCCCATTCTTCAAAGCTGCCAGTGGCTATCATGGCCCGATCCCTTTGGTTTTCCATGGAAGATGACTGGGAGACTAAACACTTAATGGTCATACTATGTGTCCTGTAGGTGAGGAAGAGAAGAGTTTAGAAAAGGAAACGCCCCGCTTTAAAGGACCACAGCCCCAGCAGGGAAAGGGCCGCCTGCCCAAGGCGCACAAACCCCTCAGTCCTTGCCTGGGGCGTGAGAGCATAGGGAACAGGGTCTATTTCCCACGGCCGGGCTGGGCACTAATTCAGTGCCCACGGGGGAAGAGGGGGGTAATCCCTGAGCCCTGGTGCTCCCGCTGTTCTCTCAGTACCACATCCTGCTCTCTTCCAGGCTTCTGCCTCAGTGGGACTCTGTACTCTGGAGGAGCGTCTCCCGGCACAGTCAGCAGACTCTGGTGAGTGTGAGTGCTGGCGGGGGCCGTGACGGGGCAGAGACAGACTAAGTAGGGCCCAGATCGGGTCTGCGAGGCGCTTAGAGGGGCTGGAGCGGGCCCTGCAGAGGCCGCATCCAGCAGCTCAGTCTCCTGCTGGCAGAAAACTGCCCCAGGATTGGCCCGGACCCTGCCTTGGGGTGGGAGAGGTCACTCTGGTCATTGCTTGAAGGTTCCCCACCCAGGCCGAGGAGAAGCAGTGTTAGGGTGAAGGCTTAAATTACAGCCATTAGAACGCGAGCGGTAACGAAGAAATGATAGGAAACGAGTGAAAAAGAAACAAGACAGAGAAATAAAACACAGAAGAGGGTGGGACACGAGGAGGGAAATTAAAGGAGGCGCGGGCGCGGGGCAGGTGTAGCGGGCGCAGGGCTGGAGCGGGCCGGAGCTAGGCTCACCGGGCCGCAGGGAGAACACAGGAGAACCGGCAGCTGTCTGTCGGCGGGCAGAGGGCGCGTCCAGTGAGCCTTCGCGATCCGAAGCGGAGAGAAAGCGATCCGAAACCCTGGCGGGCTGGGGCTTGCAGAGAGATCCGCGGGCGGGGAGGTGATCCCCCGGCGGCCGCCTTTCCGCGGGGACCGCCACGCCCTGGGTTCTCTCTGCGACCCCCCTTCACTCCCACTTCCGGGAGCCGATTCCCCGCTCTCCAACCTTTGTTCCCCTGTATGGTCATCTCCTCGCTCCGCCAGCCTCAAGGTGAGGATGGCAAGGCTGTCGCCCGGAAAGAAGCGGAGGCTGCCCTGAGTCACATACGCCCCTTGGCCCTTCGCCAGGGTTCTTTCTAACAGCGCCCAGAGGCTCAGGTGTAAGAGAACCCGCTCCTTCCCGGACTCAGCCCGCGACCCCCAACTCCATGACCGCAAATTGGCAGACCGCAGGCTCTCTCCCCAGGCGCCAGCGCGGGCTCCGGCGGGCCCAGCGTCGCTGGCAATTGGTTAAAGTCACCCTGCGGCGGGAGGAAGGAGCCAATCTATGCTGCAGCAGCAGGTGGCCGGCAACCGCCAAAGGCAGTTAGGCGCAGCAGGGCTTCCCGCCGCCTCCTGGCCCAGTTCAGGGTTCCCAGAAGGACTTCCGGCCGAGTTGCGGAGGGCACCAAGCGTGACGCCCGCCCTTCCCCCTTACAGGGAACCTGCGGGGTCGGGGATAAGAGCACGCTGGCAGTGAGAAGGCCAGACAGGGTCTCAGCTGCCGCATGCTTAAGCCCCAGCCTGAGAAAGGGGCGGTGGCAGACTACGGAACCTAGTTTGGCCTCGAGTAGCTGGCGGTCTTATGGGAGTTCAGATATGTAAACAACCAGTAATTGTGTCCAATGGCTGGACAAACGCGTGCATGTGGAAAATAGAAGGAAATAGTCTCTGTTGGTCCTTGGGCTCTGTGCCCTACTTTTGTGTACCTTCTGTCCACCTCTTCCTTTGTGTATGGGAAGATGCAAGGGTCTGGGCTTAATGAAATTAGTCCTTTGTTGTGCGCTTTCACTATCCAGGGCCAGGGCCTTGAATCCCCGCAGAGTGCAACTTTGGGGCTGGCTGCTGTGAGAGTGGCTTGATGGCGGCAACATTCTTTGTTTACTGATATGGCAGGTGGCATTCTTTGGAATAAATGAATGTGATCACAGTGATTAGAAGTTTTCATATTAATGTGTATATTAGTAGGGTTCTCCGTGGCAACGCAAGCAACAGGACGTGTGTGTATATATAAAGAGCGATTTTTAAAAAAAAATAAAGTATATTTGATTTGCACTGATCTTAGCCGAAAGGTTGAGAAGCTATCATAGTTGGTTTATAATGCCATGTTATTTTCAGGTTACAGCACAGTGTTTCAGTTTTATATATTTTTTCAGATTCTTTTCCCTTAGGGGTTATTATAAAATATTAAGTGTAATTCCCTGTGCCATGCAGTAGGTCTTTGTTGGTTATTTATTTTATATAGTGTGTTGTATATGTTGATCTCAACCTCTTGCTTACCCCTCCCCCCTTCCCTTTTGGTAGTCATAAGTTTGTTTTCTGTAAGCCTAGAGAGATTTTTTTTTTTGGCCGCATCTGCGGCATAAAGAAATTCCTGGGCCTGGGATCAAATCCCAGCTGCTTACGACACAGCTGCAGCATTACTGGATCCTTAATACACTGTGCTGGGCAGGAGATTGAACGTGTGCTATCACGGAGACAATAGCAAATCCTTGACCTGCTGCACTGCTGCACCACAGCAGGAACTTAGAAGAGAGATGTTTTTAAAAAAAGGAGTTCCTGTCGTGGCTCAGTGGAAATGAATCTGACTTGTATCCATGAGGATGCAGGTTCGATCCCTGGCCTCACTCAGTGGGTTAAGGATCCGGTGTTGCCATGAGCTGTGGTGTAGGTCACAGATGCAGCTAGTGTTGCTGCGCTGGTGCAGGCCGGGGCTACAGCTCCGATTAGACCCCTAGCCTGGGAACCTCTATATGCCACAGGTGGGGCCCTAAAAAGACAAAAAAAAAAAAAAAAAAAGAGAGAGAGAGAAAGCATAGCTTGTATTTCTGTCTCATGTAAGACAAAGTAGAAAACTAAACATTTTTATGTTTACCCCAAATACAGTACTAACTGAGCCACAAGTAACTTGATGCAAAATATTTAATCCTATAAATAGGCCATGCTATTGAACACATGGTTGTGTTAACAGTTTTCAGAAAGATATATATTTATAGAAGTAGGTTAAAATACTCCTATAGTTTTTTAAAGAACAAAAGAAATTATCAGTAAAAATAGTAAGGTTATAACATGCCCAAAATCTTTATTTTCCACATTTTTGTTTGGTTAATTTGGTTACAGTTTTCCACATTCAGTTTGGTTAATTTGGTTACAGTACCCTATAGAGGAAATAAACTATAACATGACATGAATTTCCTAAGGAAGAAAAGTGATTCCAATTATTTTAATAACATTTGAAATATTGAACAAATGACTTTTTAAAGCCTTTGAAATTATTTAGTTATCTTTAAAATTATACAGGCATAATAAAATATTTGGTTTGCCTAAAACTGTGTCTTCATAGTAGGTTTATCACTAGGGCATTTGGATCTTAAGACAGTCTCAGTGCTTCTAATGTGTAATTTTAACCCGAAATCAAAATCCTGAGTTTGCAAACATCAGATTCAATTATTCAATTTTATGTTAGTTGGTGTAGAAACTAAACAGAAGTTCTTTGTTTTTCCTTTTTTTTGGCCTTGCCCAAAGCATAAAGAACTTCCCAGGGCAGGAATCAAACCTGCGCCGCAGCAGTGACCCAAGCCACCTTAGTGACAACACCGAATCCTTAACCCACTGCACCACAAGAGTACTCCCCCAAGATTCTTAAATCAAGATGATAGCAGGGGAGTTCCTGTCGTGGCTAAGTGGTTAACAAACCCGACTAATATCCATGAGGACTCAGGTTTGATTCCTGACCTCGCTCAGTGGGTTAAGGATCCGGCCTTTGCTGTGAGCTGTGGTGTAGGTTGCAGACGCTACTTGGATCTGGCATTGCAGTGGCTGTGGTGTAGGCTGGCAGCTGTAGCTCCAATTGGACCCCTAGCCTGGGAAATTCCATATGCTGCAGGTGCAGCCCTAAAAAGACACACAAAAAAAAGATGATAGCAGGCAGCAGCCATTGTTACCAAAATAGAAAAGTTCTATTTTTCCTTAGCAATTCTATGAAACGCCCAAAGTGAAGCCAGGGATCAAACGTGCAACGTCATGGTTCCTGGTCGGATTCGTTTCCACTGCGCCACGATGGAGACTCCATCATTGAACCTTTATAGTCTAAATTAAGACCTTATAAAAATTTAAATTTAATTTAAAAAATGTAAACAAAATAACTTAGTACCTTATAAAAAGAGATTAAATTACACATAACTGTGCTGATTTGCATACCTTAAACAAAGTTCAGCTGATATACATAATTTATAGGTATCTACGGGAATTCTTAATGCATCATCATATCTTCTCTTGAAAATGGTTTATTATTATTTTGTACCCTTTCTATTCTAAATACCAAGAAGTCTTTTCACAGGAGGAATTAAATCACTTTACATTATCCACAAAAGTGTAGGTAACAAAATTTAAAATTTTTAATTTTATTTATTTTACTTTTTTTTTTGCCTTTTTGTCCTTTATGGCTGCACTCGTGGCATGTGGAGGTTCCCAGGCTAGGGATCTAATCGGAGCTATAACCACTGGCCTACGCCAGAGCCATAGCAATGCCAGATCTGAGCCGTGTCTGCAACCTACACCATAGCTCATGGCAACGCTAGATCCTTAACCCACTGAGCAAGGCCAGGGATCGAACCCACAACCTCATGGTTCCTAGTCGGATTCGATTCCGCTGTGCCACGATGGGAACTTCCAAAATTTCAAAGTAAACAAGGTTTACAGTTTTTTGGGTTTATTTTTGGACTTTTTAGGTCCACACCTATAGCATATGGAAGTTCCCAGGCTAAGGGTTGAAGCAGAGCTACAGCTACTGGCCTCCACCACAGCCACAAGCAGCACCGGATCCTAGCTAACTTTAAGAAGACACCCGGTGTGAATAACAACTGGTATAACTAAATTATTCCAAGTGAAGATAAGTAGTGAGAAGGGAAGAAAGTGAACTTCGATTCAATTCTGTTAAGATGGCATCTCTAAATATTCCGTTCTTTACGGGAAGTGCGGCTCCCACATCAGCAGAAGATCAAGGTCATAAAGCAAACCTGAAAAAGCGGGGCCTCCTTGTGAATATTCAGTGTTGAGGCACCTTCCTTGAATGAGTGAACCAAGGAAAGGATATAATTTTCTTCTAAAATATCAGTCTTTGAAAGCTTTTTTTCCTGCAAAGGTTATGTAGCAGTTTTACTACTTTTTTTCTGCAGAGCTTACGTGGAGCAGTCTTACTACTAACTTCTCACTTGTCAGAGCTAAACAGTGAGTTTCAAAGCACAGCTCAAGAGGAAACCAATTGCTTCTCTTGTGGCAACATCAGGGTTGTTTTGTTGCCGAATCTGTTGTTGCTTCCGCAGTGACCATTTCAAATGATTCTGTCCTTTCATTTGCTCTGAGCCGGAAGCTAAATAAGCCAAATCAGGTTCTCCTTTCTCATTAGAAGCATCACTAAGTTATCTGTTTACATGTTGACCAGAAGCTTAGATGTGGTGACAAGTCCACAGAAATCCCAACAAGCCTACTTTATTCCTTAGTATTTGCATGTCTTATGATCGTTGATACTGACACAGGCAAACTTTCCTTGTAGCTCTGTTTTAATAAAGGGGATGCTTTTCTCACCCCATCGTTTAACATTGGAGCTAATCTGAAGTAGGAATTACTTTAGGATTGTAACTCCAAAACATCCTTAACGCTCAATATTAGCCTTGAAATATATCTCTGATGGTTTCTGATGTCTCATACCTTTGGCTAGTAAGACATGGGGATATGACTTCTGAGCAGTGGGTAACTGGCCTAATAGTCTGAGGGGAACTGTTGCTGACTGGCTGTATTCATTTGTGAGGGGAGCCACGGAAACGAGCAATGTAATTTTGTTTAGGACTCTCCTGCGAGTCACAGGGTCCGAATCAAGAAGGCTTTCTGGAATTCTCTTGCGGCTCAGTGGGTTAAGCATCAAGCCTTGTCACTGCAACGGACCAGGTCACCCAAGCCCGACCTACACCACAGCTCATGGCAACACTGGATCCTTAACCCACTGCCAGGGATCAAAGCCGAGTCTTCATGGTTACTAGTTGGGTTCGTTACCACTGAGCCACAGCAGAAACCCTTGTGGCATGGGTTTAATCCCTGGCCTGAGAATTTCCACACACCGCAGGTGTGGCCAAAAATAAAACAAAACGAACAAAACAAAGGTGGCTTTCATAGTGTAAGAGATTCAGAAGAAAACCGTAACTAGGTGGTTCTGGCTCTGTAGTTGTGTGACTGCATCGTTATTATGAGGCAGAGGCATGATAGCACTGGTCAGAGTAAGTGCCTGCCCATATGCTGAGCAGTCTGCACTTCTTCACCAGGGTTCTGAGCCTTTTCTAGTTCTGTAAGGAAGCTGTCCAGACACTTGAGTGAAGGTCTGTCAACTTTTGGTGCCAGATTTCCCGTCATTTAAAGGCAAATGTAGGGGGAGTTCCCATCGTGGCTCAGTGGTTAACGAATCCGACTAGGAACCATGAGATTGAGGGTTCAATCCCTGGCCTCGCTCAGTGGGTTAAGGATCCCGCGTTCCTGTGGCTGTGGCGTAGGCCAGCAGCTACACCTCTGATTCGACCCCTAGCCTGGGAACCTCCTTATGCTGCGAGTGCGGCCCTAGAAAAGGCAAAAAGACAAAATAAATAAATAAATAAATAAATAAATAAATAAATAAAGGCAAGTGTGGGGTCAAACAGGAAAGAGGTATGCTTTGTGAATCCTGTAGACAGACCCAAATTGCTTATGTGGTTGTGTCAGCAGGATCTTGGCAGTTTCTATCAGCATCAGAGCTGACAAAGAAAACTTAGCCCTCCTAAAACTGGCATTGAAGCATAGGCTTTCTCATTGTTCATGATGTCCTCCATAATCCCAGTATAATGTGATAATGGCCCTTTACCATAATACCCAATAAATGGTAAAGCTATAGGAGTTCCCATCGTGGCTCAGTGGTTAATGAATCCGACTAAGAACCATGAGGTTGCGGGTTCAATCCCCGGCCTTGCTCAGTGGGTTAAGGATCCGGTGTTGCTGTGAGCTGTGGTGTAGGTTGCAGATGCGGATCCCGCGTTGCTGTGGCTGTGACGAAGGCTGGCGGCTACAGCTCCTGTTAGACCCCTAGCCTGGGAACCTCCATATGCCGTGGGCGTGGCTCTAGATAAGGCAAAAAGACCAAAAAAAGAAAGGTAAAGCTATAGCATGTGCTAATTTTTTTTTTTTTTTTTTGCTCTTTAGGGCTGCACCCACGGCATATGGAGGTTACAGGCTAGGGGTCGAATCAGAGGTGTACCCGCTGGCCTACACAGCCAGCAACGTGGGATCTGAGCTGAATCTGCAACCTACACCATAAGTCACAACATTGCGGGATCCTTAACCCACTGAATGATGTCAGGGATCGAACCTGCATCCTCATGGATACTAGTCAGATTAGTCTCCACTGAGCCAAGATGGAAACTCCTGATTATTTTAAAAAACTCTTTTTTTTCTTAAAATATAATTTAATAGGCATACCTGTTGTGGCTCAGCCAGTTAAGAACCTGACGAACCTGACTGGTATCTGTGAGGATGTGGGTTTGATCCCTGGTGTCGATCATTGGGTTAAGGATCTGGTGTTGCCACAAGCTTCAGCATAGGCTCTGACATAGGCCGGCAGTTATAGCTCCGATTCAACCCCTAGTCTGGAAACTTCCATATGCCGCGGGTACGGCCCTAAAAAGACGAAATAATAATAATAAGCATTCTTGTAAATAAAGCTTCAGGTCCACTAATCTACTCCCATATGCGATCATCCTTGGAGTTCCCTGGTGGCCTAGCATTTGGGGACTTGGCGTTGTCAGATTACTGCTGTGGCACAGGTCTGATCCCTGGCCTGGGAACTTATGCATGCCATGGTGTGGCAAAAAAAAAAAAAAAAAAAAAGCTTATCATATGTGACCATTCCTCAAATTTCAGTGAACACATTGAGGAATGCCTTCATTTTATTTTCCTCCAATTCGAAATGTTTCTCATCGTGGCTCTATTTTACGTCTGGGTTTCCTGTGTCCTTTCGGGAGTGACCCCTAGGCCTGTACCTGTGCTCCTCCGTGTTTTTCTAGGAACTTCCTCATCTTCAGTCTTTCCTTTCTTCTACTGTGTGTGTATATTTGTGTATAAACTAAAAGGAACCCTCAGGATTTTCCTACCCCTTTTACAGTAGCTATTTTTTCCCCTGTCTTTCTCTGCCAAGCTTTTGGAACAATTGGCTGTCCCCTGACTTCTCAGCTGCTGGCACAGCTCTTACATATCTGGTGAATGAATAAATGAATGATCTCAACATTCGTCTCTTCATTCACTTCACGCCAGCCTGTACTCAGGCCTTTTTTCTATTCTTTGAACGTGCCGAGCTCCTTCCCATAGGGCCTGCACTCTGTCTTTCCCCTTTTTCTGCAACGCCTTTCCTCAGATCTTTAACCAGCCCGCACTTCTCATCATCCTTGCACACACACAGATACACAGATCCAGACAGACAGACAGACACAGATACAGACACACACTCCTTTGCCATCACAAGTGGTCTCTTTGAACCCGCAACCTCATGGTTCCTAGTCGGACTCATTTCCGCGGTGCCACGACAGGAACTCCTACATTCTTTTCCTCAGATTATCCTCCATCATGTTCCATCACAAGTGACTAGATAGAGTTCCCTAAGTTCACTTTTAAAGTAAACTTTTTATTGAAGTGTAAATGCATATTCAATAGTGCACAAATCATAAGTGTATATAGCTTGATAAACTTTCATAAAGCGAAAAAAGCCAAGGAGCTCCCTTTGTGGCTCAGTGGTTAACAAGCCCAACTAGGATCCATGAGGATGCAGGTTCGATTCCTAGCCTTGCTCAGTGGGTTAAAGATCCGGCATTGCTGTGAGCTGTGGTGTAGGTCACAGATGTGGCTCAGATCCCACGTTGCTGTGGCTGTGCTGTAGGCCGGCAGCTGCAGCTCTGATTGAACCCCTAGCCTGGGAACTTCCGTATGCCACGGGTGAGGCCCTAAAAAGCAAAAAAAAAAAAAAAAAAAAAAAAAAAAAAAAAAAAAAAAAAAAAAAAAAAAAAAAAAAAGGAAAAGAAAAGCCAAAAAAAAAAGTATGAGGGTGGTTGCCAGGGACTATGGGGGAGAGGGAAATGGACAGGTATTGTTTCATGGGTGTGGAGTTTCAGTTTTTCAAGATGAAAAGAGTTCTGGGGATGGATGATTTTACATTATAAATCTACTTAATGTCACTGAATTGGACACTTAAAAATGATTAAAAATAGGATGGTAAATTTTGTTATGTCCATTTTATCACAATTTTTAAAAATTGAAAAGTTAATTCGTTCATTAACTCATTTATTTTGCAACATTCTAGGCACTCTGTACGGGTGAGGGCTGTAACTGTGAACATGACCCTGTTCGTGCCACCAAGGAACTCGTCCGTTAGTGGGGTCATCAGACAGCTGGCATAGTGTGACCAGGGCTGTGGGAGCTTTTCAGAGGGGCAACTATTGATACTGGAGAGATGATACCAGAATCCAGGTTCTGGTTCATGGCAGTCAAGAATGAACTCCGTGAACACACAGACAGCAAGCAAGCAAAGTCTTTATTAAAGGAAAGCAAATGGAAGTTCCCTTTGTGGCTCAGTGGTTAATGAATCCTACTAGGAACCATGAGGTTGCAGGTTTGATCCCTGACCCCCTCAGCGGGTTAAGGATCCGGCGTGGCCGTGAGCTGTGGTGAAGGTCGCAGATGCGGCTCGGATCTGGCATTGCTGTGGCTGTGGCATAGGCCGGCGGCTACAGCTCCGATTTGACCCCTAGCCTGGGAACCTCCATATGCCTCAGGTGCGGCCCTAGAAAAGACAATAAAAAATAAAAAAGCAAATAGCTTTTGCTTTTTCCAAATAGCTTAATTTTTTTTATTTTTTTAAAAAAATAAAGGTAAGCAAATAGCTCCCAGGGCTGCTGGGAGTGGGGAGAAGAACCCCCTTCTGTATTGTCCTATAGGTATTTTTATCTCTTAAAGGTGGGAAGGGGCACCAACGTGGAGTCCAGAAAGATGTGGTTTTTTTCCCATTGGCCTTGCTCAGTTACCTATACCAGTCCTTGTCCAATAGGGGTTTAGGGATGGAAATGTCCCAGTAATTTTGTTTTTTTTTGTCCTTTTCTTTCCTTAGATTAAGTCCCCATTCCTCTGGTTTCTTTTCTATCAGTTGAGGAGTGGGCTAAAGATTTGCATTTTCTATGGTAAACAAAGTCTGTGGGGAATGCACATCTCCTGTGGAGGTGTTACTCCCTGGAGCCCTTAAGCGACAAATGTTAATCAATATCCACATCAATATGCATGAAAGCCCATGCTTCTACACTGACTGCCTATGTTCCCCTTGTATGTCAGACCCAGTGTAAGTTTAAGAAATGACAGGGAGTTCCCACTGTGGCTCAGTGGGTTAATGATCTTGTGTTGCACAAGCTGTAGTGTATGTAGTTCAGGTGCAGCTCAGATTGGAACCTTGGCCTGGGAACTTTCATATGCTGCCAGTGCGGCCAAAAATGGAAAGAAAGAAAAAGAAAGAGAGAGAGAGAAAGAAAGAAGGAGAGAAAGAAAGAAAGAAGGAAGGAAAGAAAGAAAGAAAAGAAGTGGGCAAGACAATAAATACAAGATCCGTGCCCTTGATTCATTATCAGAAAACTTTCCCCAGGGCAGAGCTAGGTGAATCTGTCACCCTCTGGGTGGTTCGGTTTGGAGGCCAGAAATTGCTTGTTTTTTGTTTGTTTGTTTGTTTGTTTTGCTTTGGCCGGGACACACCCTGGTCTCTTTTCTCTCAGAACCCTAATCCCATCGTGAGAGCCCCACCCCCATGACTTCATCTAAACTTAAGTATCTCCCAGAGGTCCAACCTCCATCACATTTGGGGTTATGGTTTCAACATATGAAGTCGGGGGGAGCAGATATTCAGTCCATATAAGTGGCTTCTAGATCCTTCCAGGCCCCTGTTTTCCTCTTCATCCCCCCCTCTCTCCCTGCTTCCCTTACCTCTGCAGCCCAGCCTCAGGGACGGCAGGCAACACTTGAATGCCCCTTGTTCTTGTTTCTTTCTTCTTTTTTTCTTTTCTTTTCTTTTTTTTTGTCTTTTGTGATTTTGTGGCCGCACCTGTGCCATGTGGAAGTTCCCAGGCTAGGGGTCGAATCAGAGCTGTAGCCGCCGGCCTATACCACAGCCACAGCAACGCAGGATCCGAGCCGCGTCTACAACCTACACCACAGCTCACGGCAACGCCGGATCCTTAACCCACTGAGCAAGGCCAGGGATCAAACCCGCAACCTCATGGTTCCTAGTCGGATTCATTAACCACTGCGCCACGACGGGAACTCCTCTTGTTTCCTTCTAGCCCTTTGTACAAGCCATTCCCTTTGTCTAGAATGACTTTTCCACTCTCCACTCTTTCTCTTGGATAACTCATACTTGTCTTTATTTATTTATTTTTTTTAATTTTTTTGTCCTTTTTTTTTCAGGGCCACACCTGAGGCTTATGGAGATTCCCAGGCTAGGTGTCCAGTTGGAGCTACAGCCGCCGGCCTACAGCACAGCCACAGCACCAAAGGATCCGAGCCGCATCTGCGACCTACACTACAGCTCACGGCAACACTGGATCGTTAACCCACTGAGCGAGGTCAGGGATTGAACCTGCGTCCTCATGGATCCTACTCAGATTCGTTTTCAGCTGAGCCATGCTGGGAACCCCAACTCCTACTTGTCCTTTAGGTGTCAAATTCAGAGAAGCTTCCTGGCCCCCAGACCACATCAGGTGTTCTTCGTCTGTGTTCCTGACCTTGATGCCGTGGACATTCTCTACTGGGGCTCTCAGCAATTTGTATGGTTTATTTGCCTTTCCTGCCTCACCGTCCACGGCCCTGTTGACTTTCAGCAGGACTGGCTTTGTTCACCTCAGCACCTAGTACAACGTGTGGCTTCAAATGCATGCACAATAGATACTTTCGTTTGTATAGCACTCGGCTGTTTTCAGAGTCCTGACGCGAAGTAGCTTTATCTACTGAGGTATGATTATATTTCCTTACTTAACTTTCATTGCTCCTGAGTAAAATACTGCTTTTACTGACAAGGTTTCTGTGAAGCCAGTGATCCATTATGTCACCAATGTGACTAAGTCGGGGGCCAAACTACCTCATTTTTGCCTGATAGACTAGAAGAATTTGTAAAAAAAAGTGCATTTCTATTTCTAATCTAGCAAGACCCTACGGGGCCTTCCTGGGAGAGAGCCTTCCCCCACGCCCTGGCTTCAGCTCCTCTCAAGTACCTACTTAATAGCTTCTGAGGCACCTTTCCCCAGTTGTTTTAAAGATGCTAAAATCCCATCAAATGGAAGAAATCAACTGCTTGATGACTGAGAGCTGGCAGCCTGGACCTAATACTGATGGTTAACACCTGCGACCCCCTGGGGTCCCTCACCGTCAACCAATCAGAGAATGAACGGCACGCTGATTGCGAACCCTGGGACGCCCCTCCCTCGCCTTGGCTTTAAAAACACTTTGCTGAAACCCGCCGGCTTTTTGAGCTCTCGCGTCTTCCAGTGAACACTTTCCTTCCCCCCAGCTCTGTGTCAGTCAATCGGCTTTACTGCTTTACTGTGGCGGGTGAGTGAACCCAAGTTTGGTGTCGTAACATCCTGAGTGAGTTGGTGGGGGCAGGCGTCCTTGGGTGCTGGGCGCACCTTCCCCGCCTGGGCCTTTTCCTGAGTTTTCGTCTCTGGTTCCTGGTGGCAAAATTAGGGGCAAGATTAGGTAGGGACCGTTTGTGGCGTAGAAGGAGCCATTTCATAGTTTTTAGAGTCACAGATTCAAACTTTGCCTTTAAGAAATGGAGAAAGAAAACTAGTGTTATGCCCAGAAAACTCCCACCAAGCTTGTTTTCCCTTCCTCAAAAGCCTGAGGTTGGAAGTCACTAGGCTTCTGACTCAAGTCAAAATATCTCTCAAAAGCGTTTATTCCTTCTTTTTCACCATCATCATCTGATTATTATGCTCTAGGTTGATGATTTGTTAATATTGCTGCATTGAAGTTCATGAAAGACATAGTCCTTGGTCCCTGGGAACTTACAAACTAAGACCAGCAATTTAAAAATGATTTGCAGGCGGGGTTCCCATAGTGGCTCAGCGGAAATGAATCTGACTAGCATCCGTGAGGACACAGGTTAGATTCCTGGCCTTGTTCAGTGGGTTGAAGATCTGGCTTTGGATCAGATGCAGCTCGGATCTGGCGTTGTTGTGGCTGTGGTGTAGGCCAGCAGCTCCAGCTACAGTTCGACCTCTAGCCTGAGAACCTCCAGGTGCCAAGGGTTCGGTCCTAAAAAGACCAAAAAAAAAAAAAAAATAATGTGCAGGAGTTCCTGTTGTGGCTCAGCAGGCTAAGAATCCAACCTGTATCCATGAGGATGTGGGTTAGATCCCTGGGCCTCAATGATTGAGTTTAAGGATCCAGCGCTGGCACGAGCTGCAGTGTGGGTTGCAGATATGGCTTGGATTTGGCGTAGCTGTGGCGTAGGTGGGCAGGTGCAGCTCCAATTCAACCTCTAGCCTGGGAACTTCATATGCCACAGGTGTGGCCCTTAAATTAAAAAAAAAAAACTGCAAATGCTATCAGGTTAAAAGAAGGGGAAAGTTTTTGTTTTTGTTTTTAATATGGACGGCTTCGTGAATTAGCATGTCATCCTCGCACAGGGGCTGTGACAATCTGCTCTTGTTACAGTTTTAGTGTACGTGCTGCCAAAGTGAGCACAAGACAGTCTTTTTTTGTTTTGTTTTGTTTTTATAAAAATAAAAGGAATTATACTGTCTTTTTTATTGAAATATAGTTGACATACAATATTATCTTAGTTTCAGGGGTACTGTGCTATGATTTGACATTCGCATGCATTATGGAAGGATCATCACAATAAGTCTAGTGGCCATCTTTCATTAAGTCTTTTTTTTTTACTTTTTTTTCCCATTACTTAATTTTATTACAATTATAGGTGTACAAAAATCATCACAACTCAATTTGATAGCATTTCCATTCCAAACCTTCAGTGCATACCCCCACCCCCTAGATTGTCTTATTTGGAAACCATAGGTTTTCCAAAGTCTGTGAGTCATTATCTGTTCTGCAAATAAGTTCATTGTGTCTTTTTTTTTAGTTTCCACATGTAAGCGGTAGCATTGGATGTTGGTGTCTCATTGTCTGACTGGTTTCACTTCGCATGATAATTTCTAGGTCCATCCATGTTGCTATAAATGTTGTTATTTCGTTCCTTTTAATGGCTGAGTAATATTCCATTGTGTGTATGTACCATATCTTCCCTATCCACTCCTTTGTCGATGGGCATTTAGGTTGTTTCCATGACCTGGCTATTGTATAGAGTGCTGCAATGAACACTGGAGTACATGTGTCTTTTTGAGCCATGGTTTCCTCTGGATAGATGCCCAGGAGTGGGATTGCTGGATCAAATGATAATTCTATTTTGAGTTTTCTGAGGAATCTCCATACTGTTTTCCACAGTGTTTGCACCACTTTGCATTCCCACCAACAGTGTAATAGGGATCCTTTTTCTCCACACCCTCTGCAGCACTTATTGTTTGTAGACTTTTTGATGATGGCCATTCTGGCTGGTGTAAGGTGGTACCTCATAGTGGTTTTGATTTGCATTTCTCTAATAATGAGTGATGTTGAACATCTTTTCATGTGTTTTTTGGCCATCTGTATGTCTTCTTTGGAGAATTGTCTGTTTAGATCTTCTGCCCATTTTTTGATGGGGTTGTTTGTTGTGTTTTTTTGGTATTGAGCTGTAGGAGGTGTTTGTAAATTTTGGAGATTAACCCCTTGTCAGTCGATTCATTTGCAAATATTTTCTCCCATTCTGTGAGTTGTCTTTTCTTTTTGTTTAGCGTTTCCTTTGCTGTGCAGAAACTTTGAAGTTTAATTGAGTCCCATTTGTTCATTTTTATTTTTATTGTCCTTACTCTGACAGGTGGATCTGAGAAGATGTTGCTGTCATTTATGTCAGAGTGTGTTTGGCCTATGTTTTCCTCTAAGAGTTTTATAGTATCTGGTCTTATATCTAGATCTTTAATCCATTTTGAGTTTATTTTTGAGCATGGTGTTAGGAAGTGTTCTAGTTTCATTTTTTTACATGTGGCTGTCCGGTTTTCCCAGCATCACTTATTGAAGAGGCTGTCTTTTCTCCAATGTATATTCTTGCCTCTGTTGTTATAGATGAGTTAACTATAGGTGTGTGGGTTTAATTCTGGGCTTTCTGTCCTGTTCCACTGATCTATATTTCTGTGCCATATGGTTTTGATGACTGTAGCTTTGTAGTATAGTCTGAAGTCAGGGAGCCTCCTGCTCCATTTTTCTTTTTTAGGATGTCTTTGGCTAGAGACAGTCTTAAATATGGGTTTTATTTGAAAGCCAAGCCAGACATTAAATCAAGATAATTTTTGTTTGCTTTTGTTGGAACTTTCCAGTTTACGTAGATGATCACAAATGATGATTTAGGTTTAGGAAAATGTGGCGGGTAAGTGGCTATTCACTTTCCCAGAGTGTGGAGGAGTCAGGGTGGGGAAGGGGGCTGACATCGCTGAGCTCTTCCTGCGAGGACGGGGTTGTCATTGCTACTTCTCCGCAGTACAAGGTTAGGTCCCCACGGTTAGGTCCTGGGTGTGTGTGTGTGTGTCTGTGTCTGTGTCTATGAGAGAGAGTGTGAGGGAGTGAGGTTCGAACCCAGTTCTGTATCAGAGCCACACAGGCTAAGAAGCAGAAAAGGACTGGCGGAGTTCCCGTGGTGGCAGAGTGGAAATGAATCTGACTAGGATCCATGAGGTTGTGGGTTCGATCCCTGGCCTCGCTTGGTGGGTTAAGGATCTGTCCCTGCCGTGAGCTGTGATGTAGGCTGGCAGCTTTGGCTCTGATTAGACCCCTAGCCTGGTAAGCTCCATATGCCTCGGGTACAGCCCTAAAAAGATAGGGAAAAAAATTGGCATCCTGGGTTCCCATTATCAACCTGAAAGATGGCCAGTCAAGTTCAAAAGGAAGTTGTCTGTTTCAAGCCCTCCTTGTACAGATGGAGGAAGCTGTGCCACAAGCTTGCAGAAGGCAGTGTATGCACGTGGGCCAGATGTAGTCCAATGCTGACAAACAGGGAGCCGGAAGTGAGAAAGGGAAATTGCAACCAAGAAATAGAATGCGGGAAGTTGCCATAGTGGCTCAGTGGAAGCAAATCTGACTAGCATCCCTGGGGACGCAGGTTCCTTATGAGGTTGATCTGGCATTGCTGTGGCTGTGGTGTAGGCTGGCGGCTACAGCTCCGATTGGACCCCTAGCCTGGGAACCTCCGTATGCCCCAGGTGTGGCCCTAAAAAGACAAAAAAAAAAAAAAAAGGCAGAAAAGTGGCTGTTGTCATTCCCACACCCAAGGTGTCACTTCCTTTATTGAATCATAATCATTTTCCCCAAATTCGGAGTCCTGGTACTTGAGGCTCTCGGCCCAGCATTTACCTCTTTGTCCCCAAACTCCATACCCTTCAAGGGGCCTCACGGTCCAGCAGAGAGGGTAGGCCGCATGGGAGTGGGGCTCCCGCAGCTGCCACTCATCCTCTGTGGCCACTGGCCTCCCGGCCCCTGCTTACTTTGATCTACAGCTCTGGACAACTGTCTCTCTAATGCTTCTTCCTGGGCACTTCCCCACTGACTGACAACTACTTTCCCAAGGCATCATCCTTATGTTCACATTTTATGGAGCTTTTATAAAGCGCCTTCTTGCCCAGCTTCTCGCTTGATCCTCGTGACACCCCAGGGGAGGTGGGGGGGAAGGGCTTTTTACTCCCATTTTACAGGAAAGGAGACCGAGGCTGCCTCTTGGTCCTCAGGGTCTCCGTGAACCTCACCGGTCTCAGCCCCACAATGGCCAGCAGAGCTCCTTTAACAGGAAGTTCTAGGTTTTCTCTTTTTCTTTTCACAATTTCTGGAATCCCAATGGGTTCTACAAGGCAGACCCATTGCAGATACGGCTGGTGATCCGTGGCTAGTGGAAGGCTGCAGCCAAAAGCTTTGTGTTGCTTTGGCAGTGCCCCTCTAGACTCAGCTGGTTTCCAAGTGCATCGTGTCACATTCCTGTCCCAGGCTTGTGGTCTTTCCTGTTGACAAATGATCGTCTAATCAATGTTTTTCAGGGGACATAACGTTTGCAGACTTCCCTTTTATCCGTGGGGATCTGTTTTGGTTTATTTTCTTTTGCCTAAATGTTAGGCATCCAACCTAGTGGGTTTCACAAATTAATATAATTTATTTTCCATCTTGTCAGTGCCAAACAAATGTGTCCTTAAGACAAGGCACTGAAGATCACAGTCCTTCCTCTTGTTTCCTGAGTCAGCAGCAAGTAAACAGTTCTGTAAACGTGGGTGGGTCTATGTCCTCATGTGCGTGGACCCACTGTTTCACTCAGCCCTTAACTGGTTTTGCCTTCGTGAATGCCAAGTGGCTTTGTCTTCTTTAGAACGGAGATTCCCGCAGCATCTGGACTTTCATCAAGGCCCGTTTCAGCTGCTCGTAGGTTACAAACATCACCACATTCCAGCTTCCCAAACGCAGAAAGGAAGGTGTGAATCTGCGAGAAAGAAACCCTGATCAGGAGGGTGCGCCGCGAGCCCCGGCAGATTTACCTGCCGCTCACTGGGTGTTAGAGCCGGAGGCTTAGCCTTCGGTCAGTCACAAGCATTTTCCGAGATCGCTGTCTTTTTCTTCTCTGCTGAAGGAATTTAGGAGGAGGTTGGAGTCACAAAAGGAGGCTAACATTGTGGGCTGGGTGACTGTGTCAGTCGGTTAATTCTCACCATTCTATCCGGTGGGGGTGACTTGTGGGCGTGGGAGTGACTTGCAGGCGTGGGGGTGAATCCACCCTGCCGCTGGGTTTCTGGGCACATTTACAGCCGGAGCGGCTCATTTATAGCCTGAATGGCCACCTCTGAGGGGCCCCCACGACACCCAGTTTAGCTAATCTCTTGTGACAGCACAGCTGGGAGAGGCCACACCCCTGGCCCCTCAGCTCTCTCTCTCTGCAGATTCGCTCCTGGTCCTCTCAGCTCCTGCCAGCCCGCCCCTCCCGCCCCTGTGCCCGCGTCACTCCTTCCTGGAAGAACCCCTACCCTCCTTGCCAGGCTCCTTGCTCTTGGCCTGTGGGCTCAGCTTGGGCACCATAACCTTGCACCAAGGCCACTTCTTGAACCCTCAGCCTGGGCTCCTCGCAGGGAGTGTAGCACAAGGACAATGAATTTGAACTCTAGGGTTAGACCTGGGTTCAAATCCTAGCTTGATCAGTTTAAGCTTTACGACCTTGAACTTGATCTTTCTCAGCTTCAGGTTACCGGTCTGTAATGTGAGGACCAGGACGGCATCTATTTCACAGAGATGTCAGGAGGAGGAAGGTATCTGTAGCACAGCACGGGCTCCCTAGGCATCTACCAGCAAATCCTCAGGGAAGCACCGCACAGGGCCCAGCACCCGCAAGATGCGGAGGGAACATTTGCCAAGTGAAAGTGCATGCTGAGACGCATGGCTGCAGCTGAAGAGTGCAGGATAGAGGCGCCTACAGGGAAAACTGTCAGCTGAAACTGCTTTGTGACATCATCCCAGGGCTGAGAATGTGTTTGCTTGTTGCGTCTAATAGAACCCTGGGCGTCAGTGGTGGAGATGAGAGGGCTGAGCAGGGGCTTAGCGTGCAATGATGACTTGCTGTTGGGGCTCACGTCTGACGGTCTGGGTTTGAGCCTAGGCTCTGCTACTTTAACTTTGTGAACTTAGACAAGTTTCTTGACCTGAGTCCTGGTCTCCTCGGTAAACGTGGAGAACACGGTCCAAATCAGGGGCGTGTTGAGATAATATCTGTGAAATGCTTAGCTTAGCTCGGGGCCTAATGCTTAGTGACTTAGTGGTCATGACAGTTGTTAATAACTGCATTACAGAGAGTTGGCTTTGAGGTGGGGACTCTGGGATATTGACAATGTATACAGTTGACCTTTGAACAACACGGGTTTGAACTGTGCAGGTCCACTCATACACAGATCTTTTTTTCAGTAGTAAATTCTAAATACTACTTGATCTGTGGTTGGTTGAGTCTGAGGATGTGGAGGAACTGCATGCGGGGGGGCCGACTAGTCACTGTACACGTGTTTTCAGCTGCCCAGGGTCCATGCCGCTGACTCTTGTGTTGTTCAAGGTCAACTGTATAAGCCCCAGTCTTTCGCTGCCAGGAGCCTGCACTCTAGCATGGAGCATAATTTCGACTTAAAAATACTATAATGTAGAGTAGGAAGTGGTGGAGTTCCCGTCGTGGCTCGGCGGTTAACGAATCTGACCAGCATCCATGAGGACGCAGGTTCAATCCCCGGCCTCACTCGGTGGGTTAAGGATCCAGTTGTCATGAGCTGTGGTGTAGGTCACAGACGCAGCTCTGTTTCCACATTGCTGTGTCTGTGGTGTAGGCCAGCAGCTTGCAGCTCTGATTCGAGCCCTAGCCTGGGAACCTCCATAAGCCTCGGATGTGGTCTTAAAAAGCAAAAAAATAAATAAATTAATTAAAAAAAGGTAGGAAGTGGTAGATTCCATGAAAATGGTGTCAAGAAAGCATTAGATTCACAGAGAAGGGGAATATTTACACCTGAGAGGGTTCGGGAGGAGGCAGCGTTTGAACTAGTGTTGAAGGCTGGCTGAGATGCATAGAGACAAGCAAGATAAGGGAGTTCTTCTGTGGTGCAGCAGGTTAAGGATTCTGCATTGTTACTGCAGCGGCTGGGGTCACTGCAGCTGTGCTGTGGGTTCGATCCCTGGTCTAGGAACTTGCACACACTGCAGGTGTGGTGGGGGAAAAAAAGCAGGAAAACACGAACACGTTGGGTCCTCGGGCTGCTGACAGTGAGCCACCACGAAGGCAGTGAGTCACTGCCTTCCTCTCACTTTCTCTCCTCTCTCCCATCCAGCATGTTCGCTGATGGCACTCTGACCTGTGCCTGGATACCTTTTCTCAGATAAGCCTCCCTGACTTTCCAAATCAGACTTGGTCCATGTGTTATTTTTCTTTTTAGGGCCATAGCTGCAGCATATGGAAGTTCCCAGGTTAGGGGTCAAATCGGAGCTACAGTTGCTGGTCTACACCACAGCCACAGCAATGTAGGGTCCGAGCCACGTCTGTGACTTTTACACCGCAGCTCGTGGCAATGCTGGATCCTTAACTCACTGAGCGGGGCCAGGGATCAAACCTGCGTCCTCAGGGATACTAGTCAGGTTCGTTTCTGCTGCGCCATGACAGGCAACTCCCGGTCCACTTTCCAGATGGACCGTGACAGGCACAGTCTACGTGGGGGGCGGCCCGAGGACAGAGTGCCGGAGGCGGGAGCGGAGGCTCACCCTTTATAGAAGGCGGTGGGGCCCTCCCGGGTCACCATCCTCAGCATGCAGTGCAGAGGGCTTTGGTACTGGCCGGGGGGTGAGTTCATATACCGGGTCTTCACCACGTCCACTGGGGAGGCCACCACGGTGGCACAGAAGCCGGCTCCAAAGGCGGACACAAAGTGGCAGGGGAGGTTGTCTGCAGCGGGGAGGGGAGAGCAGACATCGGGCTGGGGGCGGTGCGGGTGCCTTTGCTATGTTCTGTGCGCATGTGTGCACCCCTAGTGCACCTGTGATTTCCTTGAGCGGAGGGATGCTGTTTCCTAAATCTCTCCTAGTGCTCAGGGATGAGTGGTGAGGCTGGAAGCCCGGTCTCTGGCTTCCCATCCAGGGTTCTTTCCTAGTCATCAGAATAATGGACTGGGCGCTGTTCCTCCCCCCAGTTGCCCGGTTGCCTGTTGGTGGTGCCCACTCTGGGGGACCCAGGTTCCCTCCGGGCTGTGGGAGGGCCTTCTGCCTGGATCCCAGGGCCTCACCCGTGAGCAGGTGGTAGTCTAGCACCTTCTCCTTGATGATGTCGTAGGTCACCATCTCAGCACAGTTGACGATGGCATTCCTCGTGATGTTGGGCAGGATTCCTATCAGGAAGGGGGGAGAGGAGAAGTGGGCCCCTGGCCGCAAGGTCCCAGGTCCCAGTTTGGGGGCCGTGGTGCCTCGTTCCAGTGGTCTCGGAGGAGCTCAGCTCAGGCAGATCCCACACTTTGCTTTTGTTAAAAATGCTCAGATTATCCATGTCTGTCTTAGAGACAAAACGAAGAGGCCGTTTGTGTGTGTTTGGGCCACGTTTGGGGAGATAATATGCAATCTATCGAAATTAAAATGTCTCAGAGTTCCCACTGTGGCACAATGGGATCGGAGGTGTCTCTGGACACTGGGATGAAGATTCGATCCCCAGCCCTGCACAGTGGGTTAAGGATCTGGTGTTGCCACACCTGCAGCATAGGTCATCACAGTGTGGCTTGGATCTGATTGCTGGCCCAGGAACTCCATATGCCGCGGGTTAGCCGAAAAAAAAAGAAAGAAAAAACAATGCCTCCCAGGGACCTGGTTAGAGCCAGAAAAGGAAATCCTTTTTGGGAGAGGAAGGCTGGCCTCTTGGAGTAGTGACAGAACGAAGCCCTGCCAGGGCCCCTGAGGCATCAAGACCAGCCCATGGTCTCAGAAGAGGGCTCGGCCCTGGGAAGGGCACATTGAAAGTAAGGCTGTGAGGAGTCCCCACTGTGGCTCAGCAGAAATGAACCTGACTAGTATCCATGAAGGTGCAGGTTCGATCCCTGGCCTCGCTCAGTGGGTTTAGGATCCAGTGTTGCCATGAGCTGTGATGTAGGTCACAGATGCAGCTCGGATCTGGTGTTGCTGCTGCTGTGGTGTAGGCCGGCAGCTGTAGCTGCACTTTAGCCCCTAGCCTGGGAACTTCCATATGCTATAGGTGTGGCCTTAAAAAGCCAAAAAAAAAAAAAAAAAAAAAATTTAGTCTGTGATGTAGGTGGCCTGCCTTTAGCCTTCATTGTTTCTTCAAGATTCCTGAGCCCTGGCCACGTGTGGGAGAGACTCCAGCATTTGCTGAGGTGGCCACCACTTGGACACGCAGGGAACCCTGCAGCTTTGTTCTGAATCAAGCTCCTCCTCTCCGCAGCTGCCCCCAGTGGCCTCTGCTTTCACCCCGTGCTCTGCAGCCACCTCTTAGGCCTCTGCAGCGGACGCCCGTCCCTCCCGTCTGCACACACCGGGGGCCCAGTGGGCCTTGAGGTCCAGCGGTTGAGTTGCCTTCCCCGTGGCCTGCATGGCCTCTCCCGCCTCTGGCCCTGTGCTTCCAGGTGAACCCAGCAGGTCCCGCCCCCAGGAATGGCTGCTCCTGGACACGTCCCCTCTGTGTGACTGTGAGAGCCGTGGGGGTGGCCTCTCTTCATTTCTGTCCCCCTTGCGGCCCTGCCCGTGGCCCGGGGTGGGCAAATTGAGGTGAACTTGGGGCAGTGTGGCGGGGAAGCTGGGCGCTGGGCTGGCGACGATGTTCGTCTGGAGCCACTGGAATAGATCTGCTGGGAGCTGCCCGTTGCTCAGTCCCCCACCCCAGCCCTCGGGAAGGGAAAGCGCTGCCGCAGGCCCCCCGGCCTGGAGTCCACATGTACCTTTCCACAGGCCCCGGACCCCTTCCTCCCTGGCGATGGTCCTGTAGGCATCCATTGTCCCGCTGTACTTCCTGTTGCTCCCGGGCCCAGAGTGCATGCTGGCCTGAAATCGTACCTTCACCACGTCCGTGGGCTGGGCACAGGTCACCGCCATGGCCCCCGTGGTGCAGCCCGCCAAAATCCGGGTAGTTACGCTGGAGTCTGGAGAGGAGAGTGATGGACCATGTCCGGCTGCCCAGCACGTCTCTGGGCCCGATGCTGTCCCCGGGGGCTGCCCTGGTCCCACGCCTGCCTCTTGTGGGCTGGGGTTCTGGAGCCTCCCTGGTGGAGGCAAAGTCTCCTCTTGGGCGTCTGGTGCCCGGCTCTGCCTCTGGGTCTGCACACCCTGGCCCCCGACCCACGGCCTGGATCCTGCTCCCCCGTCCCCTCTACACTCACGGTCCGATCCCTTGGGTGTGTAGAGCTGCTTGACGGAGTCGTAGAGGCCGATGCGGACGGAGGCAAAGCTCATCTGGCGCTGCAGGCCGGCCACCAGCCCGTTGTAGAGGCTGCGAGGGCCCTCGTTGCGCACCATGGTGAGGATGGTGCCCAGCACCCCGCGGTACTGGGCGCTCCGGGCTGCCTGGTTCTCCCCCTGGATCTGAGGGACACACCCCGCAGTGGTGTGAGGAGCTGAGTGGGGGTGACAGGGCTGTGTGCTGGGCGGGGGGATGCCTGGGCCTGGACCTCAGACCAGCATGATCACAGGGTCACATCCCAGTAAAAATGACAGGCTCGTGGAATTCCCGTCGTGGCTCAGCATTTAGCGAACCCGACTAGCATCCATGAGGACACAGGTTCGATCCCTGGCCTCCCTCAGTAGGTTAAGGATCTGGCATTGCCGTGAGCTGTGGTGTAGGGTACAGATGCGGCTCAGATCTGGTGTTGCTGTGGTATAGGCCGGTGGCTACAGATCCAATTGGACCCCTAGCCTGGAAACCTCCACATGCCAAGGGTGCAGCCCCAAAAAGACCAAAAAAAAAAAAAAAGGTTTGTGGCACAGTTTCCAGCTTATGGGTATACACAGTGTGGCATTTAATCCTTAGGGAGCATGGGGGGTGGGTTGTTTTCTCATT
>PVHT020000037.1:7662900-7738031 GCA_004024745.2 Catagonus wagneri | reverse complement strand
GGCAGGGGGGTGGTGATGGGGGTGAGGCAGGGGGGTGGGGGGTGAGGAAGAGCAGGCAGATGTCACAGGGGCCCCGGTGGAGAACTTGGCCCATCCACTCTGGGAACAGTGACCCTTGGCGAAAGAGCACCTACCTGCAGGCGGACCTTGGCCGTGTCCAGTGGGAAGGTGAGGAGGTCTGCAAAGCAGGCCGCTGCGCCTGCCCCCAGGAACTTCACAGCCGTTGTGGGAGGCACCTCTGAAGGCTTCAGTCCAACCATGGTCCCAGAGGCTCGGCTAGGTCCCTCCAGAAGCGGTCCGAGGAGAGCGGCTGCTGTGCAGCCCTGGGCTTCAGTGTGCCGTGGAGCCTGGGCCCTCTGGGACTGTCCCCAGGCCCCCTCGGCACCAGGAGGGGATCGGCCAGTGAACGTCTGGGCTGGCCCTGCTGTGTGGGTTTGACTTGTAAGAACAGGTGGCTTTCCTCCCTTCCCTCTTGCCATCCCCCCCACCTCCCGGAGATGGGTCTACACTGGCTCAGGCAGGGACAGACCAGGTTCTGACCCCGCATCCCAGCCCCATTCTCCTTCCCCGGCAGCGAGCGGCTTCCTGGCAGCGACTGCTCCCTGAGGTGTGGGAAGGGCCTGTGTCCCATCACTTTAGGTCCTTCCACCCAAATCAGCAAAACCAACGCGCCTCAGGGCTCCGTTAAGCTGCTAGTCCTCTTGGATGAAGGGTTTTTTTTTTTTTTTCTTTCCCCCTCAAGTCAGCCTGAATATACTCTTATTTATGTAAAACAAGCTTCCTCAGTCTGGGATTCCTTCTTCCTGACGGTTCTCCCAGGACTCGAGGTGTTGACTCCCAGCCGCGTAGGACCCGCAGGCTGAGGCTCTGCTGTGGACGAAGGGTTGGATGGGGACTGGCCCCGGGCCCCCTGCCGCTCGGCCTCCCCGGAGCTCAGAGGGCAGTGGCTGAGGGGGTCCTGCCGCTGATGTCTGGGTGGTGCCCGCCCCTCCGCCTGACCCAGCGTGTGTCCTTCGTTTGCTCGCACTCTGAGGGCATCTTCTCAGCTGAAGAGGACGAGCTCCTCAGCCTTGGTCGAGGGAATGAACCCCCCCCGCCCCCAGCTGGGTACCCGTGCCTGCACACATCTCGCTGATGGTGGACCAGGGCTGTGTTTATCTGAGGGGCCTGGTGTAGCCAGGTGCCAGCTTCCCACCTGTCCGTACAGGTCTGTACACGTGTCACGGACACCCCTGCGTTCCTGTAACCTGGGCTGCTAGGCCCACACTCGCTCCCCCTGTGCGGGGATCCTGGACCCCTCAGCATCCTCCCCCCGGAGCCAGGGCCAGGTCCACAGAGTTGTGAAGCGGGCAGAGCGTACACCCCTTCTCTGCAGTAACAGGAGCACTCTGGTCCCGGGGTGAGAAAAACTGAGCTCCTGCCCTGTTTTCATGGCTTACTGATAGGTGATGGGACCGTGGCTGTATTATTTAACCTCTCTTGGGTAAATGGGAATAATATATTACCCGTTGCCAGTGGTAAATTAGCTGCCAAGGGCTAAGGTCACCACTTGAGGCTTCTTTCAGGACCACCATCTACAACTCTGGTTCTCCCTGTGCTGTCTCTTAACCCATGTGGCTCCCTGGACTCGTAGGCTTGCTGTCACCTTTCCCTGGACAAGTCTGTTCTTAAGAAGGAGCTGATCTTCTAGTTCATGCTAAGGTGTGAGTGACTATCTTAACAACTGGCTATTTTTCTACCGTTATGGCTAGGGAGGGGAAGACAGGGAGGGGAAGATTTGGGATGGGTCATGTTTGGCCCTTCCCCAAAAGGAGCTTATTTTCGAAAGCAGGTATGGAATTTTCCAAAGGACACCTTTTGAGTCCTGCCCCGAGGAAGGAGGTCCTTTTATTTTGATCTTTCCCAGCACAATTTCGCATTTACCATTTTATTTTTATTTTTAAAATGGAGATATAATTTACAGATAATGACTTATGCCTTGGATGGCCACTGACCTATAAAATAAAATTGTGTACTGATTCTGGAATATTAGACCTGGACAACAAATGAGATTTTCTGGATGAGGACCTAACCTAGAGAGCGAGCATAATTCAGATCCCGTCACTCCCCTGTTTTAAAGCTCCCTCCCCTACCCCAGTTCAAAGTTCAAAGTCCTCGCCTGCGGCCTTTGGAACTCCCCCAAATCCACCTCATACTAAGTTCCATGCTCCCGCTCTGGGAACTCTGGAGATGGGTAGAAATGACCTGTGGGGCCTGCCAGCAGGGAGCCCTTGGGAGTCTTGTGGGGCGTTAGAAACGCCCACAAATGACTATAGTGCAGGCGGGCTGGGTCAATGTCAGGAGGAAGTGACTCAAAAAAGGGAGAACCCCTCTCTTACTTGTGAGGTGGGATCAGAACAGGTTGGTGGCGGGTGGGGGAGGTGGGAGGAGTGGGGGCCACCGGTGCGGGGAGGGGCGCCAGCCTCTGCAGAGCCCAGGGCAGGGCGCGGCAGGGCGGAGCTCACCCACGGCCTCTCAGACTCCTCACCACTTTCCCGGGAGGGAGCTCCCTCTTCTCTCTCCTGCTGCTGGACGAGCACACGGAGGCCCAGAGCAGCGGGCCTGCTCAGCGTGAGCGGCCGCCCAGTGTCGGAGTCTGGTTCACTCTGCTCTCCTAGGCTGGAAAGAGGGCAGGACAGCCTTTAACTCCGTTTTACAGATGAGAAAAAAAAAAGAGACTTGCTAACTTTCACAGAACTGCAGCCAGGCCCTTGGGCGGCAGGAAGCCCACTGCCCCCCTTCTACTCAGACGCGGATGTGCTAGTGAGCCGGTGTTGCCTCTGTGTTGAGGGCAGTCAGAGCCCTTTCATTTACACGCAGACCCCTCTCTGGGGGAATTCAGTGCCAAGCGAGGAGGGCAGAGGGCAGGACTGTCCAGTTTGGCGGGGAAGAAAACGCCCCCAGAGAGCGGAGTCCAGTGTAGGTGCCAGCCTCTGCGGTGCAGAGCTGAGCCTGGCCGGGGATCCTCCTTGCTCCGTCCCCTTGGCCCTACAGAGAAGCCCAGTGGCTGCTGCGGGCAGGAGGTTCGGGTCCACCCGGGGCTGGGGAGCAGGTGCGCAGGAGGCGCTGGGGTCAGAGCGGCTGCCTCTCAGCGTCCTATTAGCCTCTCTTCCCTCAGGCCCTGGCCTCTCCCTGCCCGTCCACGCCTCTGGCAGGAGCTGGCCTGCCGGGAACCCGAGGGCCCGACTGACTCTTAGGGTGGGGGAGGCCGTTGGGGCTTGTGTTCTCTAGTGTCTCTTACTGGTTGTACCAGTGTCGCTTTTCCAGCACCTCCAGTGGCCACCCAGACTCTGACAGGAGAACCCTCCAGGTACTTGCACTCGGCTTTCAGAGGTGCGACCCCCCCCAGGGCTGCCTTCCCTGCCCTTGGGTCCCTGGTGTGGAGTGTTTGCCGTGGGCCGCCACGCTGAGAGGGCTCGGCTGGCTTTGCCTCAGGGCTGGGGCCCTGGGGAGCCCATCCCCTGACCGGGGAGCTGAACCCTCAGGCAGGGCTTCCCTTCCAACCTCCTTTGTCCTCAGCAGCTCAGTCCCACACCTTGTTTAGAATTAGCCCCTTAACTGAGGGGGTGGCGCAGAGGCAGGGCCCTGACGCCCAGGCGGGGCTGCTCATCCTGGTCCTCTGCGCAGTCGGGTACAGGAGCCTGGGGGGACCCGCTGACCAAGGGATCCCGCTTGCTGGGCAACAAGATCTGAGGTGCCCACGGTGTTCTTTGGCAGTGTGTGTGTGGGGGCTTGATGGTCACGGCTGGACTTGACCTAGTGAGAATGCCGCCGCGCTGGCGGTTCTCATTGAGGAATGACAGCGTCAGGCCTGTTTGGGTCATGCTGATATGGGCGGCAAGGATGAACTGGAAGGGAGCTGCTGGAGGCTCGGAGACCTGTGCGGTCGGTGGGTCCATGCGGCCAGGTGGAGCAGCCATCAGGGCGGGGGAAGCGCAGCCTGTGCAGCGGCCGTCGTGAGCCCCGTGGGCGGCACAGTGGCTGGATAAGGGCTTAGGCGAGGGGGCTCTAGACTTGCAGGCGGAGGCCACAGTGGTGGGGGGGCCCTGAGGCCAGTGCTCCTCACCCTCCTGACCAGGACTCGGTGGGGGAGCCCTAGCAGCCAGCAGACCTTTGCCACGGGCACAGGTGACGTGCAGAGAGAAGCCCCGGCTGTGCTCTGCATGGGGGGGCTCGTGAGTGAGGCGGGGCCTGGGGTAGCGGGGCCCCAGGGACATCTGCGGAGCGCTTCCTGCACCAGGCACCCTGATTGGGGCTTCGCAGGTGTTGCCTGCTTCAACCCCGACCTCAAAAGGCTACCAGGCAGTTGCTGTGGTTGTTCCTACGTCATTAACAAGGGTCCTGGGGCTTCGTGGCTTCAGCTAAGGCTAAAGGGACGGAGCTGGGACTAGAGCCCAGGTCTGTCTGGCACCTGTGCCTGTTCTGCCGCCCAGAGTCTCAGACTTCAGGGGGAGCTGCTTGTTTACAGAGCAGATTCTTGGCCCTCAGCCCGAGATCCCCATTCAGGTCTGAGCCGGGGCCTGGGAATCTGCATTAGAAACAAGTCCTCTGTTGTGGCTCTGAAGCAGGGACCAGAGGACCCTGTTCTGAGAGGCCCCGCCCGGGCCCACCCTCCTGGCCAACCTCCAGGGCGTCTGCGCTGAGGACGCTGTGCGAGCAGAGCCGGGGTGTCCACCACCCCACGCAGGAAGGGGGTCCAGGGGGGAAAGAGCTCTATGCTCTGGAGGCATCCTGGGGACCCTGGGCCAGACTAAGGAGAAAGCCACATTGTATCCGTGGGGATTTGCTAAATCACAGCAGCGGGAGCCGGCGGAGCCAAGGGGGTTAGCAAGTCCTGGGAGAGCAACCTGAGAGCTGGGCTGGAGTCCCAGCCCGGCCGCGGTGCCCCCTCAGGGCTGCTGGTCCCTCATCTTGACTCAGTCCCCGGGGGCTCTGTCCTGCTGTGGCTGCGGGTCCCCGAGGGCTCCCGGCTGCTCTCCTCAGGCTGCCGTGAGGGAGGACACGAGGGGAGGAGAGCGGGGACTTACCCAAGGCCAGCCGGGGCGGGGGAAGCACGGGGCCTCCTTGAGGCTCCTCAGGGCTCCATCCCAGGAGGCGGCGGCAGGGATCCGATTGCCCCTTTGCCTGCAGTCTCCGTGGCCTCCGGCTTGGCACCTCTTTTTATACTCTGCAGCTGACCTGAAACCGTACCCTGGAGAAGCTAGCTGACAGCCTGGTCACTTGACTGGAGGCGGCTGGTGGGGCAGGGAGGCGAGGGGAAGCTCAGAGCTCCTGGTCGACTTCGGCTCCATGGACCTGGGGTTCTTGAAAATAGCTCCTTCCAGCTGATGAAAGAGGAGCCCCCTGGGGTGATAAAGGGATAGAAGCGGTGGGGGTTTGGACCTGTCACTTTTGAGAGTCCAAAGGTCAAGGCCTCCCATGAAAGGCTGGGCAGGGCTCCCGGGGTCCTCCTCTTAATAACGATAACTCATTTCTTGGTGTCTGCTGTGTGCTCCAGACTTCACATACATAACTTCCTGTGACGAACGTACAATCAGGAGTCTGTTTTTTTTTTTCCACTTTTTAGGGCTGCACCTGTGGCATATGGAAGTTCCCAGGCTTAGGGGCTGAACTGGAGCTGTAGCTGCCAGCTTACACCACAGGTACAGCAACACTGGATCCTTAACCTACTGAGCGAGCCCAGGGATCGAACCTGCATCCTCGTGGATACTAGTCGGGTTCATTACCCGAGCCACAGACTCCAAGGAGGTTTTTTTTTTTTTTTTTTTAAATAAAGCTTTATTGAGATGTAATTCCCATACCATACAATTCAAAGGGTACCTATTTGAAGGGTATAATTCAAAGGTTTTTAGTGTCTTCACAGTTATGCAAACATCAGTCATCACAATCAATTTTAAAACATTTTGATTACCCCCTCCCCCCATACACCTCAACAGTGTCACTTCCTGTCTCCCCTCCCTCCAAGCCCAGGCAAGCACTAATCTGCTTTGTCTCCATAGATTTCTTTACCCCCCCCCTTCTTTTTTTGCCATACTTGTGGCATATGGAGGTTCCTGTGCTGGGGATTGAACCCACACCACAGCAGCTGACCGGAGCTGCTACAGTGACAATACCAGATCCTTAACCTGCTGTGCCACAAGGAAACTCCTGTTTCTTATAAGTAAGTTCACTTGTGTCATATTTTAGACTGCACATAAAAGTATCATATGGTATTTGTTTTTCTCTTTAGCTTAGTATGATGATCTCTAGGTCCACTCATGTTGCTTCAAATGACATTATTGTTCTTTTTTATGGTTGTGTAGTATTTCATTGTATATATGTACCACATCTTTATCCATTCATCTCTCAGTGGACTTTTAGGTTGTTTACATGTGTTGGTTATTGTGAGTAGTGCTGCTCTGAACACGGGGGTGTATGTATCTTGCCGAATTGCAGTTTTGGAGGATCCGTGCATTTAATGCTTATTTTACAGAGGAGGAAACTGAGTCTCAGGGAAGGACAGTGACTTAGCCAAGTCATTCAGCTAATATATGTGGCGCCTGACCTCAGGCCTGTTCATCATGTACTTTGGACTTACCTGCTGTGACTGTGATTCTTTAGGAAATGACACTTGGAAGCTTCAGCATGGACACCGCTGGAGCCAAGGGGTCTGGGGAGGGTGTCGGGGGCAGGGCGGGCAAGGTCTCACAGCAGCCACCGTAAGCTCTATCGGTGGGCACTGAGGTTAAGTGTTGGGCACGTGTGGACCTGGGAGCAGGTGACTGAAGAAAGAGGAGGGAGGAGACGGGGTCAGGGGAGGAGCCAGGGAGAGAGGTGGAAGGTGTGGGGTTAACTGCGTGGGGCAGAGGAGTAGGCAGAGGCTGTTTCTGGACTTGGGTGCAGAGCATGGCCATGGCGCAAGTGGTCACAAGTCCAGACACGCAGTCAAAGGTTTCCTCCTTGGACCAGGTGCTCCCTCATGTCAGCAGAACAGGCAGTTGGGTTAGCGCTGTAAGGGAAGGGGCTGCGGGGGCTGCGAACGGCCCGCTCGGGTGGGGAGGGTTCTGGAAGTAAGTTCTTGGCTCCACTTGGAAACAGCAGCCAGGAGGTGGGGAAGGGTGAGGAGCAGGAACCCAAACAAGGGGCAGCAGGCCCTGGAGAACCCGAGAGGGTGGGAGGCTCCGCTCACGTGGGCCTGCGAGCCCTTAGAGGGCAGGGCCAGGCCTATAGGCTTTGGCTCCCTGTCCCCCAAATCCAGCCTGTGCTAGAAGGTCCAAAGCTGGCTGCTGTGGGCTGCGATGAGCCAGCCTTTAGGTGCTCGGAAACACCATTTTCAGGGCTCCCTGGTGGAGGTGCTCAAAAGGAAGTGGGGGGATGCTAGCTAGTTCTTTTGGTGATGGTAGGAACACACACGTCCCCTGCGCCCTTAGCCTGTGCGCATGCTCAGCGGGGTGTCTCTCGTCTGAGCTGTTGCTGGGAACCACGTCCAGCTTCTGGGGAGAAGATGCTGGTAAATAACACCTCTGTTCAGTGTCTGTGTCACCGGAGGCTGCCCTCAGCCTGCACAGGGACCATGTGTGTCCTCCCGTGGCCTTAGCCTCACCCGACCCGGGCAAGTTATTTACGGAAGCTGGAGCAGGGGTCAGATGGGATATTCTCACCTGAGGCTTAACCCCTCAGGCCTGGGCCCTGACTGCCCCTCGGCAGGTTCTCTGTGGCCTTGGGGTGGGGGGAGAACTGGGGGGGCAGAGACCCGGGCCTTGAAAGCTTCTGGCAGGCAGGTGGCTGGTGAGCTGAGAGGGAGACGCCGGGGAGGGGTGAACTGGCAGGTGACATGTTAGGGGCTGAGATGAACGGATGAAGGGGCCTGGTCTGAGGGCACCTGGCCAACGAGGAGGGCACTGTGGTTTTCCCCGGGCTTCCACGTCACCCGTTCTCCCTGGGGCATGCCCTGCCCACCTCACAGTCAGCTGGGAGCTTTGCACACAACTGGCTCCAGGAGGGGCGGGGCTGGCATTTGCCTAAGCTCCTGCTAAGTGCCAAGCGCAGGCGAAGCACTTTCACAAATGTCATCTTCACGACAGCACTAGGAAGCTGGGGTTTTGTCTTCGCTCTGTAGAGGAGGCAACAGAGGCTCAGACAGAGGGACGGTCAGGCTGGAGGGGACCTATCAGGGGAGGTGGCAGGGCCGGCCCGCTCTCTGCTCTCTCCCCGGCTGCATGCACCCAAATGCCCTGTGGTCCCTCCCTGGGAGCGCCTCCCCCGCCCCCCACCAGACTTACAGGAAGGCCTGACTGCTCTGCCCTCATGGTTTTCCCCATGAGTCCCCCAGATTCCAGCGCTTAACTGTACCCGGGCCACAGAAGCCTTGTGACAGGTCTGGGGGTGTCTAGTTACATCCTAGGTACATAAGTAGAGGCAAGTCACTTAACTTCATTCAACTTCAGTTTATAAGATGGGAATTACAATGTGTGGGTTATAGTAGCCCTGAGGACTAAAGAACAGAGCTGCCTCAAAGCCCCTGGCTGGGTCCGCGGCACCAGGGTCGGCAGGAGGCAGGAGGCAGCTACCAACTTACTTGCCTGCTCCACATTCAGTAATAGCACCGTTTTTTTTTTTTTTTAAGGGCAGCACCCAAGGTGCATGGAAGTTCTCAGGCTAGGGGTTGAATCAGAGCTGTAGCCGCTGGCCTACACCACCGCCATGTCAGATCTGAGCCGCATCTGTGACCCACACCACAGCTCACAGCAACGCCGGATCCTTAACCCACTGAGCGAGGCCAAGGATTGAACCCGTGTCCTCAAGGATCCTAGTCGGGTTCGTCAACTGCTGAGCTACATAGGGAACGCCTCCTCTGCCCCTTTCCAGCCCTCCCCGCAGGTCCTGTCTACAGGAACCGCTCAGATGTCTGGAGGCTGACAGTCTAAGCCAGAGCTACCTACTCCTCCCAGCGGGCTGGGGGTTCTGAGTGGGCCTGTGCCGGGAGAGCCCTTCACTTTGCTGACAGACTTGAGGTGCCAGCAAAGGAAATAGCAGGTGTCACCCTAATCAGGGCTGACCTAATTTTGGGGGGGAGTCAGAAGTCTCGTGGTGACCCTGGCCCCCCAGTTCCAGAAGAGCTTCTCCAAGGCTGTCAAGCTTTCCTTCTGGCCGTCGGAGCGCAAACAAGGCCCTACCCCCAGTCCAGTGGCCAGTCCAGGCAGACACCTATGTCCAGAACACAAACAGCAATATGATTTTATTCAAACACAGGCAGGAACAACAGTCTTCACAGCTGGGTAAAAACAATAAGTTAAAGCATGGTCAGAATTTCAGACAATCGGATACAAAGTCTGAAGAGGGCATCTCCCTCTCTTCTCGTATTGATTACACACCATCTATAAAACACCCCATTCCCGAGCAGCTGAACGCAAGCGGCCCGGACCTCCCCGGCTAGGCGCGAAGCACGGGCTCTGCCCCACCCTCCCTGGGCTTTAAGGCAAAGGGCCCCTTGCGTGCAGGCAGAGGACAGCAGGGGGCCCTGGTAAGGACACTGTGGGATTTCCCAGCCCTTGGTCACAAGCTGTGCGGGCCCCTTGGGCACAGGAACGCACCGTTTGCAGCCTCTGCCTCGCCATGGGAGGACGGCGTTCACGGCCTGGCAGCTGGACCGGCTGCTCTGGGTGATTGGTGCCGCGGGAGCAGGCCGGCGGTGGCTTCAGGGCCCACAGGCCCAAGGGACGCCGGCCAAGACCAAGTGCGTGGCCCCCCCCTCAGTCCCCCGGGCCGCAGTGCTGTTTCCCAGAGCATTGGGAAGAAAATATCCGTGCGATCCTGCGAGTTTCTTCCTCAGGCAGGGTGGGAGGCAGGGAGCTGGGTCGGGGGCGAGAAGGCCTCGGGGTCAGGGCTGCCTTGGTGGCCTCGCTCTTGTCCTGGAGAGAAAAGGGTTGGCGAGGTTAGCACTGGGCATGGCAGATACCGTGACTCTGAGCTGGTCCCTCAGCTAAGACTGGCCCGGAGCGCACTGGCTCACAAAGCACTTCCTACACCTGAGCGTGTGTAACCCTCACCTTGACCCCACAGCTTGGTTCGTGGCTCCCAGGTCACAGAGGAGGAGACTACAGCTCAGAGCAGCAGAGCTAAGATGGGACCCCTGCCCAGGCTCCCGCGCCTCTGGAGGAGGGCGGTCCCCACAGGACAGCCTTTCTCTTCATGGGACTAGACGAGTCCTCAGCCCCCTGAATCGTGACTGTGCCGTGTGTGACCTGACGCTGGCCCGCACACCCTTGGGTGTTCTGCTGCGGCCGCCAGGTGGCGCGCACACCCCCGGCCCTGCTGCCCGACACCTCCCCGTCTCGGGCTCACGGGGTCTCACCGACCCCCTTAAGCTGTGTGCATTCGGATGAGGATAGCGTGGTCGTCCAGGCTCCTCTATGACTCACTCGTTTGCTCATTCAACCCCCACCTTGTTTTTTGTCTTTCTAGGGCCACACCCACGGCACTTGGAGGTTCCCAGGCTAGGGGTCCAATCAGAGTAGCCGCTGGCCTTCACCACAGCCACAGCAACGCCAGATCCGAGCCATATCTGTGACTTAGACCACAGCTCATGGCAACGCCAGATCCTTAACCCACTAGTAAGTCCAGGGATCGAACTGACAACCTAATGGTTCCTAGTTGGATTTGTTTCTGCTGAGTCATGACAGGGACTGCCAACCAGGAGTTCTAAATGCCAAGGGAGTGCCTACCGCCTGACAGGCTCTGGGCACTGACAGCCCACGGGCAGGGTGGCCTGAGAGCCTGGAGCGGAGCTGGGCTGGGCATGCCCAGCAGAGGTGAGAACACACAGCCCCATCTTCCAGGCAGGCTGAGGTTAAAAGGGGAAAGGGTGCTGGTGTTTGCGTCCTTCTCCTGGGGGAGCACCTGCACCCCATAATGCCTCGGCCGGGAGGCCAGCCACCCAGCCCCTGGCTGATGCCTTCTCCCTCCAGAGTGGGTGCCCTGCAAGGCAGACACTCAGTCTGATGCTTAGACCCACTTGGTCCAAGACAGGAGCTTGGTAGGTTCTGGGCTAGTGAATGGGTGGGACCAAGCCACTGAGACCAGAGGCTGAAATTAGTTGGGGAGGAGAGACCTCCTGCAGTAAATATCTCATTCATTCATTCCAGAACCAGGGGTTGCTCAAGCGAGAGAGAAGATGGACGTCAGACCTGCCCAGCAATCACAGAGATGAAGCTCAGAGCGTGGGAGCAGGGAGAGAAAGAATGGTTCACGGACAGCTGGGAAGGACAGGGAGGCTTCACAGACAGGTGCGCTCTGAGATGGGCAGGGTTTCAGCAGGGCTGGGGGTGGCGGTGGGGGGAGGTCACTGCACTGGAGGGAACAGCACGAGTGCAGTCCTGCACCTGCTGGCTGGGGACCAGCCACACACCCTCCCAGCACCCATGCCCGGGCCAGTAACCTAGGGGCCCTTATCTGCCCTCTGCCCTGGGCAGGGCAGAGCTGTGGCAGGATAGCGAACAGACACTCAGCAGCATCTGACTTTTGTTGACCTCAGCAGGGCCTAAAAAACATCAATGGTAAAAGCTTCTTTCTCATCAGAGTTGCTTCCCCAAGACAAGCTTGGAGGGGGCCGGCAGCAGAGAGGCTGCCCAGGCAGGGACCCCCGACGTGTGCTAACCAGTCCTCGGAAAGGACCCCCCGCCTTGCTAGCGCTCTGGGGCATGAGCAGACTGTCCCCGTAGCCTGTGGTGTGAGAAGCCTTGCCTTCCTGGGAGGCAGGAGGAGCCCACGTGGAAGCACAGTCATCAGACCGCAGGGCTGCAGGGGCCCTGGGGTCTGGAGAGCAGGTGTCATACATGGAAAGGTAGTTTGAATAAGAGGGGCCGGGAACAACATGAACAAAGACTACGCGAGGGTGTTCCAGGTGGAGACGTGGCTTGAGCAAAGGTGTGAAGAAAGAATTTCTTTGCTGGGCAAGTAGTGGAGATGGGCCTGGCTGACTGCAGGTACGGACAGCGGCAGACAGACCCAGAGAGGGGCTGCGGAGGAACTGGCCATCTTCTTCTCGGATCTTCCCTGTGATCGGGGGCTGGGCTGACCACTGGCCTTGCTGTGGTCTGTGTGAAGCACAGCAGGCCAGGGGCTCTGATCACTGTGTTAAATCTCCCTGGCTCGCCCATTAAGGCCTTCATTTCCAAATGTGGGGACCTGCTCCTTTCCGGGCACCCAGGCCATGAATTTGGATAGGCCGCTCAGTCTACTGTTGAGACAGATGTCTCAGAGAAGCCTTCAATGCCTTTTTATTTTTTTTCCCCTTTTGGGCTTTTTAGGGCCGTACCCACGGCATACCATACGGAGGTTCCCAGGCTAGGGATTGAGTCAGAGCTACAGCTGCCAGCCTATACCACAGCTACAGCAATGTAGGATCCAAGCCGAGTCTGCGACCTCCACTACAGCTCATGGCAACGCCAGAACCTTAACCCACTGAGCGAGGCCAGGGATTGAACCCACAATCTCATGGTCCCTAGTCAGATTCGTTTCCGCTGCGCCACAACGGGAACTCCCCGAAGCCTTCAATGTCAAAGGGGAAACTCTGCTGAGGTGAAAAGACAGCATCAGAGAAGCGGTAAGGAGGGGCGATGGCAGGAAAATATGAGGCTCCCTGGGGCTCCTCAAACCGAGAGGCTAACCCTGGCTGGGGAGCTGGTTCTAGTCCTGGCTCTACCACTTGCTAGCCAAGTGCCTTTGGGCAAGTCACTTCTGCTCTGGGCCATGGTTTCCTCATATGAAAACAGATCAGGACCAGCAGATAATGTAAGAGGTGCTGTTAGCCCGGGACTGCAGCTGAGGCTCTCTCTGACACAGCAGCATCTTCTCCAGAAGCGCTCCCGGAGGCTCCAGCCTTCTTCTCTGGTCTGAAATGTGATCTGACCCAAGTCACTGTGTTCTGGTTCCCTCCATACAGTCCCCAGGTGGCTCCCCCTGAACAAGCCCCACGCTCTCAGGAACCTGGCAGATACAGGGTGTCCCTGGACCTTCTCAGAGGTGAGGAGGGGCAGGAGCCCTGGTCTGGGGCCCCACCCGCTCGCGGCCAGGTAGGGTCTCTCTCTGGGTCGCGGTATCTTCATTACCAAGTGGAGCAGAGACCTTGTTTGCCTCTTTGTCCCAGGTCTGCTGTGAAGCCGAAACACAACTCAACTGTGACCAAGGCCGTGGCCAAACATGTCTTACGAAGCCCAGGGCTAAGCTGAAGCCAGAGCCGATGCCAGCTGCGGAGCAGAACGAAGCCCTGCTGTTCTCAGGACCTCACCTGGGGTAGAGCACAAGCGGGGTGCGCACCCCCAAGGCAAGTGCAGCGCTGGGCCAGGCCTGACCGTGCCCCCCACCCGGTGAGCCCCTGGCCTGGCATCAGGACTGAGGTCTTGCTTTTCCAGAGGAGCTTCTTTATGTGATATAAACACTGAATTGGGAGCTGGAAGCAAACCTTTGTAAGGAGCTGAAACTGAAAGTAAACAGCCGCCTGCTTCCGGGCGAGGCTGGGGCTGGAGCAGACCGCAGCCTCAGAGCGAGTGGGGCCCGCCTGGCATCGCCGCCGGTCTGTTGCCTTTCACCCCCTTGGCCGCTGCCTCCCCGGGCGCGGCTCCCAGAGCCCTCGCGGAGGCCGGGATTAGGACTGCCCTGTGCTGGAGAAGCAAGATCTACAGACACAGCGAGGAGCAGGGGGAGTGGGGATAGGACACAGACGGCCCCGCCCGGAGGGGCAGGTCCCGAATCTGTCATCACCTACCCGCTCCCTCCGCCCCTCAGCCCCCCTTTCCTTGCTCCGGGAAGGCTCCCCTGACGAGAGGCCCACTCCCTGGGGGCCTGGGTCACCCCCTCAGCTCTGGCCTCGATAAAGAGGCCTGACTAGACTAAGACCCCTCAGCCTTCTGAACCCACGGCCTGCCAGTGAGGGGGCTCAGGGGCCGGGGCCTGAGAAGGAGGGTTAACGAGGCCCCCGGAGCGCCCGGCGCCTCCCAGCCTCTGGCCTCAGAGCAGCTCAGGCAACTTGAGCCCAGCACCTGCCCAGCAGGCCGTGGCCTTTGCCTCACGGGCTGCCCAGCTGCGTTCTGGGCCGGGGCTGGGGAGTGCAGCCAGTTCTAGGTGCTTCCCTGACTACACCCTGGGCCAGGCAGCTCGTCTCCTCCCCAAAGCTTTGCGTGGCCTTAAAGCAGAAACCTTTTGACCCCCAGGTATCTTCCCAGGGCTCTGCACAGGGCTATGGACTTGGGAGCTAAGAGAGACAAGGCCCCTTGCTTCAAAAGGGGCAGCTCAGCCACCTGGTCAGGACCACAGGCTGAGAAGAGAACGCCACGCTCAGGAAGTTCCCTTGGACCGCAAGGATCTGAGCCGGTGACTTTATGGAGCCCCGCCTTCCCCCAAGACTCTGTCAGATGGCTCTGGGCTCGGTGAAGGGGACTCAGGGACAGAAACATTCTCTGGGTTCCTAGGAGAAAGGCAAGCCGCCTTCGGACTCATGGGCAGGCAGGCTACTGACATGTGAGGCCAGACCTCCATCACCCTTAGGTGGGGATGCAGGGTGTACTGGGCCTCTAACTTGGGGTCTGAACTCAGCACACCACCACCTGCTGTGGCCCTGCGCCCTGCTCTCAGACCTCTGGGGCTCTCGGTTCCTGGGGCTAACTTTTTTTTTTTTTTGCCATGCAAATTCTTGGACTAAGGATTGAATCTGTGACACAGCAGTGACAACACTGGATCCTTAACCCGCTGGGCCAGCTTCTTCTGGTGTTAAGCTTCTGATGATGTCCTCATCCCTTAACAGTCCCCCTAAAGGGTCACAGCCTAGGAGGGCAAGTTGTCAGTAGCAGTGACGACACAAGTAACATTAGTTAGCATTCGCATAGTTCGTACTGTGTCCTATGTTAAAAACTGTTCTGAACGCTCAAGCCGGTTTACTCCGTTTACACTGCATGGGCTTGAGGAGGCAGGTACTATTATTAAGCCCATGTTTCAGATAAAGGAAGTGAAGCCCGGGAGAGCTGGGGCCCTTGCCCCAGGTCACACAGCCAGATGCGTCACAGCTCAGCTCTGCACTTGGGCTGTCAGATTCAGAGGCCCTGTGCCTCGCCACCACGGGGACGTGCCTGGGAGGAGGGGAGAGGAGTCACGGCCACAAGTTCAGTCTGTGGCCTCCTGGACCTTGTTCGGCACCTTGGAAGGCCAGCGGCAGAGCCAGGGCAAGAAACCAGCTTTGCTGACTCGGCTCCCACTCTGCGCCTCGACTCAAGCGTCTGAAATGCTGGGTCTGCTTGAGTGGAGGTAAGAACTCGAAGGTGGGATGGGGTCACGTGGCTCAGGGCTTTCAGGGGGACACTTGGGCCTGGCCTGGTCTCTGCCTTCCTGCCTTCCACACGCACGCGCTCCACGTGAACAAGGGCGCTGGGCCCCAGGCCTGTGGTGGGTCCAGGGGCTCATATGGCGGATCCTTCTCTGTGCTTCTGACTCCTCTCCTGTCCTGACCTCCTCAGTCCAGGCTGCGCTCTCCCCATCTCTGACTGACTGCTTCTCTTACACATACTGTTTGCACCTCCCAGTTACCAAATTCTGTTGATTCTTGGAGAGGTTTCATTTCCCCAAACCCACAGTCTGCAAAGCCTTTCCCTCATCTTTGCTGAATTCGATTCAAGCCACTCTACATGGCTCTGCGTTTCTTTTTCTGTACTGTCTTTTTATTTATTTATTTTTGACTTTTTAGAGCCGTACCTGCAGCATATGGAAGTTTCAGGCTAGGAGCTGAATCGGAGCTATGGCTGCTGGCCTACACCACAGCCACAGCAACACAGGATCCAAGTCACATCTGTGACCCATACACAACAGCTCACGGCAACACCGGATTCCCAACCCACTGAGCGAGGCCAGGGATCAAACCCACGTCCTCATGGGTACTAGTCGGAATCATTTCTGTTGTGCAAAATGGGAACTTCCTCATTGTGTTTTTAAAGTGTTCTTGTATTTAATTATGTCAGTTCTACAGCTCCTGAAGTGCTAATGCCGGGGTTCCAGGCAAGTCTCCAGACTGCAGTAAGGAACGGCAAGATGAAACTGCAAAAAAACCTGCATGGAAACTTAAACTCTAAAGTCTGGAGAAGAATCCTTTATCTTTGTTTTCTTTAATTACTAACAGAGGCTGATATCACGGAGAGAGCGAGTGAGTAGTTTGGTGGCCAGTGCCTCTCAAGGAACCGTGAGCTCCCTGAGGACGGGGCCCAGGGCACACATCAGCTCTCGAAACAGGACAGACACAGGTGAGCTGGTGCATCTCAGGTGTAAAGCTGGCTCCCCGGGGGAACTGGGGGCTCTGTCTCAGGACCCAGCTGAGGACCGTGGCTTTGTAATTTGTGGAAAGGTGTATGTTTCAGGTTTGAGACTGAAACTACTTCCCCAGTCTCTGGCCCGCCTGTCATTAGCCCGCCGTGGGCTCTCCTAGGCACTGATGCTGAGTTACCGGAGGGCTCTGAGTGGAGAAGTCACGTGATTTGTTTGATGATTGACTTAACTCTTAAAAACTTTGCAGGATACTGTATGGGAAGGGAACAGAAGCCGAGGGGCAAGTTAGGTTCCAGCGATAATCTAGGCCAGAGATGGTGACAGTTTAGACCAGGTAATAGTGGGAGTGGTGAGCAGTGGTCAGATTTGGATTTAAAGGTAGAGCCACCAGAATTTCCTGCTGGACTGCAAATCAAGGCGTCAGGGGGTACTGAAGGGGGGTGGCCCGGACATTACGCTAGAAGGACAGAGTATCTACTGACGGAGACAACAGGGGAGGACTGAGGCAGAGAATCTGGAGTGGAGCTAGGATGCACTGAGCAGGCGGCTGGACATAAGCGCCTGGAGTGCAGAGGCGGTGTCTGGGCGAAGGGACCACTAGGGTCTGCAGTGTACGAGGAGATTTAAAGCCTTGAGGTCAGACGGGGTCATCTGGAAAGTAAGTGGAAACAGAAGTCTGAAGACCACACCCTGGTCACCCTCTACTAACATGTGGGGATGAAGGAGGCCCAGAAGCGCAGGCTGAGCAGCAGCAGCCAGCGAGGGAGGGGGGCACCGCGAGGCACTGAGGCCTTAGAGATAAGTGAAAAAAATGTTTGAAGGAGACATCAGCTATGCCACATCCTGCTGAGAGGTCAGATTTAACAACTGGCTTAGGAATATGGAGGGTTTTTTGATTTTGACACCCCTCCCTCTGGCTGCTGGTGAAGTGGGTAAAAAGTCGGATTGGAGTGGGAAGTCTCGCAGTGGTGGGAAGGCGTGGGTATGAGTGAGACTAGTTAGAGACAGCCATGGGGAAGATGACTGGGACTAGGTAATGGGACAGTGAGAAGTGACAGATTCAAAGATACTCAGGGGACAGAAGTAATAGGCCTTGGTAGCAGACTGGCTTTTGGTTACGGGGAGATGGGGGGGGGGGCGGCACAGACGCTCTGGGATCGCGGCTGGGGTTACTGGGCTAAGGAACGGAGGCAGAGGGAGGGCCGGTGAAGGAAGATGACAAGCTCAAGTTCTGAATGTGGAACTGTCTGTAACACAGGAAGTGAAAGACTTCAGGGATGCAGTGAAATCCACGTGTGTCTGTAGCATGGCAGAGAAATCTAGATTGGAGAGGATTTGAGTCTGCAAACTGTAAATAACCGAAGTAACTGGAGTGGTTAGGATTTTCCCAAAGAAGTATCTGTAAGAGCAGAAGTTATAAGAGAGAACAGTCTGTAACGCTGGTGCCATCTCTTCCTCTGCCTCGCTTTTAGGGGGAAGCTGGTGACACTAGTTTGTCCCAGGCAAAAGGAATCAGAAGTCACTCTGAATAAAATCCTGAAGCCCCCAGTGAAGAGGCACCTTACCACAGGGAGGAAGGAGAGGGCAGAGGCAGCAGAACTGGATGGATTCGTAAGTAACTGGAAATGCACCACTAGACCTACCATCCTCTTCCTTCTGCTTCGTGAAGAGGTGACACGAGGAAGGAGGGCTGAGAGCCGGCCTCCACGGCCATCTCTGAGGCCCGATAACCCCATGTGACAGATGACAGAGATTCAGAAAGATCAGCAGACTCGACAAAGGTCACACAGAGACCTGTACCCATTACACTGTGGGGGAAATGCTGGTTTCACAAGTGCTGACAGCGGAGACCGGCTGGAAGGTTTCTGGGCTCAGGGGCATCTTTGGAACATGGATGAAGGCCTTGGCTTCCCTGAGATCTTGTGGGGAAGCCAGGGCAACCGACTTCAAGCCCTCTCCTATTTCAGGCATGGGTCGCTTGCCCTGGCCCTGACGCAAGTGAGCTGCAGTGTATAGCTTGTCCCGGGACACTGGCTGAGCTGAGCCCAGCAGCCTCTCAAAATGCTCCCTTGGCTGCTTCTCATCAGATACAGCAGAAGACAGTAGAATGTGGAGGGATCGTTCTAAAATGATAACAACTCAGGATTCTTTAGTGAAAAAATATCTTTAAAAAAAAAACAATGGAGTTTTTCCGTGGGCAAGAGAGAAAAAAGGCTGCAAAGTCTATGAGACTTCTCTTCTCCAAACCAGATTTGCCCCTGAACTCAAGTAAACATTTTTATTTCTCCCTCTCCCACCCTTTGTATCCTACATTTAACACATCAGAGATAATAAATGTCCTCCCCCGCCCCCCCAGCCGGGGAGCTGGCACATCATGATGGTAAAAACGCAAAAGCCGGAACAGCAGCTGTGTTTGGCACTAAGAGTTGATGGCTCAAAAAAAAATAGCTCACAGCCCTCCCTTCCTCTGGGTGTGACTCGCTGACATTTCACCCACTTGGCCAGGAGGGGACAGCAGGAAAGGGAACTAACAGTGTCTGCTTTCCTCCTCTAGGGTAATTCTTGTCATCATTGTATTAGGTAACAATTAGCCTGCTGTTACTTAAAAAACAAACTGAGGAGCTCCTGTCACGACTCAGTGGTAACAAACCTGACTAATATCCTTAAGGACGCGGGATTGATCCCTGGCCTCGCTCAGTGGGTTAAGGATCTAGTGTTGCTGTGAGCTGTGGTATAGGTCACAGATGCAGTTTGGATCCCCTGTTGCTATGGTGTTGGTCGGTGGCTACAGCTCTGATTTGACCCCTAGCCTGGGAACTTTCACATGCTGCGGGGGAAGCCCTAAAACGAACAAAAAACCAAGATGCAGAAAGGTCGTCATTTGCCCAAGATCACTTAGTTACCTAGCAGATCCAGTATTTCACTGCATAGGTGTCTTGCTCAAAAGCTTGTGTTTGGTGCTGGACAGCCCTGAGACCCTAGTGTAAGTGCTGATGTGTGTATGGGGCAGGCAAGGGGAGATAAAAATATAAGAAAAATATAAGCAAAATGAAGCTCAGGAACCGTTCCCAGAATTCCCCTAAAGGAGCAAACAATGAAACAGACCTGCAATCTAACAGACACCAAGTTCAAAAAGGAGACAGTGAAAATACTGAAGGAATTAAGAATGTATATGAAGGAATTGAGAGCAGATTTGAACAGTAATGCAGATCACTTTAGAAAGGAACTAGAAAATATGAGGAGGAGCCAAGAAAAATTAGAAAATTAATTCACAGAGATGCAAGCTGAGTTAAAGACACAGAAGAGCAGAATAGGTAATGCAGAGGAATGAAGTAGTGACTTGGAAGATAGAATAATGAAAATCAAATGATGCAACTGACAAGGGCTTAATTTCCAAAATATAATAACTCATACCACAACGGCGAAAAAACAAAATGGGCAGAAGAACTGAACATACATTTCTCCAAAGACATACAGATGGACGATAAGTACGTGAAAAAATGCTCAACATCACAAATTATCAGAAATGCAAATCAAAACTATAATGAGATATATACTACTTCATACTGGTCAGAATGGACATCAGTAGTAAGTCTACAAATACCAAATGCTGGAGGAGTGGGCAGGAGAGGGGCCCTCCTGCACTGCTGGTGGGAATGCAAACGGGTACCACCACTACGGAGAGCAGTACGGAGGTCCCTCAGAAAACTATGTAAAGACCACATGGTCTAGCAATCCCACTCCTGGGCATATATCAGGACAAAACTTTCCATGAAAAAGATACATGCACCCCTATGTTCACTGCAGCACTATTCCCAATAGCCAAGACATGGAAACAACCTAAATGACCACTGACAGATGACTGACTGGATTAAGAAGATATGGTACGTGGAGTTCCCTTTGTGGCTCAGCGGTTAACGAACCCGACTAGGATCCATGAGGATACGGGTTCGATCCCTGGCCTCACTCAGCGGGTTAAGGATCCAGTGCTGCGGTGAGCTGTGGTGTAGGGCGGCTCGAATCTGGCGTTGCTATGGCTGTGGTGCAGGCTTGCGGCTGTAACTCTGATTAGACCCCTAGCCTGGGAACCTCCATATGCTGTGGGTGTAGCCCTAAAAAAAAAAACAATATATACATATATATACATATGTATTTATGTATACACACACACACACACACACACATACACACACACCCAATGGAATACTACTCAGCCATAAAAAGAACAACATAATGCCATCTGCAATGTGAATGGAAATAGAGATCCTCATACTAAGTAAGTCAGAAAAAGCAAAACAAATATATGATATCACTTATATCTGGAGTCTAATATATGGCACAAATGAATCTATCTACAGAAAAGAAACAAACTCGTGGACATGGGGAACATGTGGTTGCCAACAGGGAGGTGGAGGGAGTGGGATGGACTGGGAGTTTGGGGTTAGAAGATGCAATCTACAGCATTTGGAGTGGATAGGCAATGAGATCCTTCTGTATAGCACAGGGAACTGTATGGAACACGAGGGAGCATAATGTGAGAAAAAGACTATATGTGTATAACTGGGTCACTTTGCTGTGCAGCAGAAAATGACATAACATTGTGAATCAACTATAATAAAAGTTAAAGTAGTGAAATGGGAAGCACAGGGTTTGGAGTCCTATATAGTTTTACTTACTGACTAGGAGACCCCGGGCAGGTGACAACCTACTTTTCTGTGTCTTGGTTTCTATATAGAATAGAAACTATAATACCTTGTAGGTCTGTATGGGAAGTTCTGAGCCTCAGTTTTCTTATCTAGTAAATGGGGATAACACAGTACCCCTTGGAGCTTACTGGTGGCTGTGATTAAGGATCCAGTGTTGTCACTGCTGTGGCACAGGTTCAATCCCTGGCTCGGGAACTCCCGCATGCCACCGGCATAGTCCCCAAAACCCCCAAATGACAGCACCCTTCTTTGAGTCCTTGGGAGAATAAAATTGGTTTACACATGCACAGTGCTTGGAATAATGTCTAGCACAGTAAGCATTAAGTAAGGATTAGTTATTATCCCTAACAATAATTTTTATTTTTATTTTTGCTTTTTTAGGGCCACATCTGCTGCATATGCAAGTTCCCAGGCTAGGGGTTGAACAGGAACCTATACCACAGCCACAGCAACATGGGATCCAAGCCATGTCTGCAACCCACACCACAGCTCACGCCAATGCCAAATCCTTAACCCACTGAGCAAGGCCAGGGATTGAACCTGAGTCTCCATGGATCCTAGTCAGGTTCACTACCATTGATCCATGATGGGAACTCCCAGCTATTATAATTAACAACAAGCTAAAACACTTTGCTCGCAGCATGTATTATCTCTAAAAAAAAGAAAAAAGAAAAAATTTTTTTTTAAAGTTCCACAAGTCAGGGGCTTTGTGCCCCTTCCAGAATAGCATAGCAGTTAGAAACACAGATCTTGAAACCAGAATGCCTGGGTTCCAGTTCTGGCTCTATCACTTACTGTCTGTGCAGGCAAGTTACTTCATCTCTTTGTGCCTCAGTTTCCTCTTTTTAGGGTCTTACCTGTGGCACATGGCAGTTCCCAGGCTAGGGGTTGAATCAGAGCTGTAGCCACTGGTCTGGGCCACAGCAATGTGGGATCTGAGCTGAGTCTGTGACCCACACCACAGCTCGAGGCAAAGCCAGATTCTTGACCCACTGAGTGAGGCCAGGGATCGAACTCGCATGCTCACAGATACGGATCAGGTTTGTTACTGCTGAGCCACAATGGGAACTCCCAGTTTCCTCATCTTAATTTAGGAACAGTTCATTAGGTTGCTGAACTAAATGAGTTAATATAAAGTGCTTCAAACACTGCTCCTCAGAGCCCCAGTTCTTTCTCAAAGCATCCAGTCCCCACCACAATCTGTAAATCTACGTACACACAATTTTTACTTCTCGAGCTCTATTAAGACAGGGTATTTGCTTCACTTACTACTCTCTGCTCAGCACCCAGCACAATGCCTGTGCTGTTTACAGCGCAGTAACCTGAAATATGAGTCACAGGCTGAACGACCAGAGAAGCAGCAGAAAGGCCAGGCGCTGTGTCAAGGCACAAAGAGGAGGGCTGGGATGGGGACCAACGTGCCCCTCACCTAACTCAGCAGCGTGACGAACAGTTACGAGGTGTTCTGTTGGCACTCTCTCCATCCAGACCTTACTCATCTGCCACGGGCTCCCCAGGATGCACCTCCTGTTAGAAGCTTCCTCTGTTCAAACCCACCTTTGCTGGAGCTCCCACAGCACTCGGGATGCGTTTATTAGCCAAGTCCTACTTTGATGCTTCTGTGCTGTTTCTTCTGTCACCTTAGCTGATGACACCCTCGCTCTTAACCCAGTTGCTCTTCCTCACTTTTCCCGAGTTCCTCCTGCTGCTGGGCCCACAGCACAGGCTCAGCTACAACTTGGAGAGAGCCCTGCTGCTCTCCAGGATATGGCTGGGGCAGCTCTGCATGCTGTACGCGTTTATGGAAGAGGTGACATGTCTACAGTGGGCAGGAGGTTGGCCTGCAGCCCTCTTACCTGATCTGGTGTGGCTGCTGGTGGCAGAGCCGTGGACACTGAGAGCATCCGCAGGGAAGCCTCCAGCTGCCGGGGAGGTAAGAAGAAGTTGGGCAGCACAATGGGCTCCGGGCTGTAGAGGTAGTTAAGGGACGCAAATACCTACAAGTCTTTCCCAGACCAACACCACCGCTCACCTGTCTCCCCTTTGTTCCCCATCCCCCTGCCCAACTTATTCCTGTCCAGGAATCTTTTGCTCAAGTGACTCCCTCTGCTTGGAAGGCCCTGCCCACTCCTAACAAATCACAGCCTATACTTGATGGGTCAGCTCAAATCCTGCCTCCTTCAGGAAGCCTCCCCCAAATCTTAGCCCACAGTGATTCCTCCTGCCTAGTCGAGCGCAGTCTGCAGCACAGGCTAATGCTGGATTATTTGTTCAGCATGACTCTCAGTTTGTTTCCCTAAGCTTCCCAAAGGCAGAGTACCTCCTTCAGTCACCTCACTGTTCCCTGGAGCCCTGCACGAGGCTGGCAGGCAGCCAGCTCAGGGTGACACTTGCTACGGGCCTGCTGGCCCAAACCAGACAGGGTGGGAAGGTGAGGGGCAGTCGTCTTAGGCTGGAGGGAGGTGGCTGGCATTGAAGGAGGACCTGTCCTTGTGGGTGTTCTGGAAGTGAGGGCTCTGTAAAAGTGGGCACCACTGGTCTGCTGTCGACACGAGCCCTAGCAGGCAGGTGCCACAATCTGCGTTTCTCCAAATCCTCTGGAGGGACCCAGCACTGTGTTGAGAACAGGGTGTTTCACAAATAGTTGCTCAAGCAAAGCACTGACTCCACTTGGGAGGGGACTATTTTGATGGTCCCTTGTTTCTGTTCAGTAAGTACGGTTCTGATGCAAACTGGTCCACCACTGTTCTTCCCTGTTAGGCTGTGGACTGAAGGAGGGTGAAGATGACCCTTTTCATACTATGTCCCTGTCACCAAGCACAGTACCTGGGACACAGTAACTGTTCAATAGATGGCTACAGAATGAATGAAATGCACCACCTTCCTGCTTTGGCTCAGGTCCCTGATTCTTGTGCAGAGGTGGGGGTGGGGCTGGAGATCTGCAGGGCAGGAGCCCTTTGGCCTCAGCCTTCTTCGGAGGCCTGGCTGAGGCAGGGCCTATTTTCCGCTGCCACTCTGACCGCTGGGGACTCTGCCCCACAGCTGCTGCCACTCTGGGGAAGAACAGCTTTGCTGTGAGGTGTCCGGGATGTACCTTTTCTAAGGCTAAAGGACCCTTCCTAGGCCCCCTCTGGCAGTAACCTCTGCCACCTACCAGGTGGCAGCTTTAGGAGAGGACACTTTCAGTTCCTGTTCTTCACCTACAAGACAAGCATAAAGGTTCCACCTTTGGAGGATGAAATGACTATATGTGCAAAGGTGCTTTGAATGGCGCCTGATACACAGCAGTTCTCAAATGTCTGCTGTTCCTGTCTCTCCAGCTAAGGAGAAAAAGTTATCACGGGTCCCCTCATCCACTGAAGCCTGCCTTCCACCCCGCCTCTGCTCTGTCCTAATGCTAAAGCCAGTGAATCCAGGTCAGGTGCATCCCGCTGGACCTGTCTGAAGCATCAGGGCGCTGATCAGCACTCCCCAAACCACCGCTCCCACCTCTCCCCCTGGGGCTCCCTGTGGTGTGTCTGCTCCCCCGCCTCATGTACTGCTGACCCTCCATGTACTGCCTGCCTCCAGGTGTAAAATACCCGCTAGACTAAGCGGATCAATCAGGCTGGCTTAGGCTACTAACTATGCCACCAACAGCGACACCCAGTTCAGAGCGTCATGCTTCAGAGGCCTGGTGATGACAGCAGAACCGACTGCGGGACCTGGTGAGCACAGGCCCGTCTTCAGCAGGAAGGGGCTTCCCATGCCCCAGGGCGCCCTCCACGAGGGGGTCACTGCTCACGCGGGCGGCTGGCCTAAGCGCCAGCATCCCAACTGACCAGAGACGGCTTGAGGGGCTGCTGGGGAAACACCAAGGATACAGGAGGCTCTGCCTTGTGGGCACCTCTGACCCAGATGTCGCCCGCTTCTGCCTGAGGTCAGGGCAGCTGGCGGGTGGCTCCTTCCGGTTCTCCCTTCTGCTCTGGGAGGCTGGACATAGAGGGAATGTCTCAGAGCTCTCGGCAGAGTCACTCAGCTCATCACAGGCAACTTCCTCCTCGGCCCGGGCCTCTGGCTCGGGCTCCTGGTCCTGGTCTGCCTTTGGTGAGCTCCAGCCGACACAGGAGTCGCTGCGCTGTGCTCCTGGGAGTGTCACGTGTGAGCCGAGCAGAGGGTCTGCTGAGCCAGGCTCCCCAACGCTGGCCTCAGAGGCCTCCCCCTCAGGAGGAACAAGACTAGGAGATCCCCGCCTGGCCAAGTGGGCGTCGACAGCCCTTCCTGGGCCGGACAGAAAGCTGCTCCTGCCCTGGAGCTCCTCTCTGCGGACACACTCCGAAGGGCAGGAGGGGCCCGCCCTCCGCACCTCGTCGGGCTGAGGGCTGAGGACCTCACTTGCGTCCGACGTGAAACTGGACCAAGGGCTGGTTCTGTCTGTCACGGTGGTGATCTCGTTGAGGGTCCTGGGCTCAACGATGTCCTCCTCATAGTCCTCATCACTGCCGGCCGGGCCCGCCTCCGTGTCCTCACTGCTCTGCATCCGTGTCATGGGTCCTATGTGCCCTGGGGACGCACAAGGCAGGCCTCTTCCACCTGAAGTCGCTTCAACAGGAGGCGGAAGCGGGGAGTTTGGATCCTCATCTGGGGCTCTTGCCAATGGCAGGTCCGGAGCTGTGCTTTGTTCCTCCACGGCCGCTGCGTCCTGCATGTCTGGGAGGGTGTTGATTCCTCTGCTTCTGCTCCTGGCTCGGTGAGAACCCAAGGATCCTTGAGAAATCCTGGTGATATTCTGCAGATCTGAACAGTAACAGATATCACTCTTACTACAAGGTAGGGCCACAGACCATTCAACTTGCCCACCCACATTAGCTTCTAGCTTTGGATGTGGTCTTACAATCAGACTTTGAACAAACCTTAAAGACAGTAGTTAATTCACCCCCAGGAGTCAGTGAAACTATATTCAAGGCGGTACAATTTCTAGCATTTTATTCTAATATCAGAGGACCAAAATCTAATCTACTTAGAGCTGTGGTAACGTCTGCGGAAAGGCTTTCAGAGACTATCTGGTCATGCTCAGGAATCCTCGGGAGCTGGGAGTCCTGGTGGGCATGTCCATCCTTCCATTTACTTCAGTAATTACCTATATTAAAACCAAAACGAGAAATCCACTTATTTACCTATTTGATGACAATTCTTACAACTATTTTACTTGGAAAATTAAAGCAAGGAAACATGAACCCCCCAAATGATCAGGCAGGGGAGATTTACAGGGGCAACGGAGGCAGCTTGGTGTGTTGGAAAGAGCATGACTTTGGGGACAGCCAGTCTTGGGTTCAAGCCTCTACTGTCACTTGTCAACTTTGTGGGCACGAGGAAACTATCCTGAGTTTATCTTTTAAAAGTTGACTAACCCTAACTTTTTCACAGCGTCATGGTAAAAAATACTGGAGATACATGGGCATACACTGTGTGGCACATATATAAGTGATCATCAACTCCTTTCAAAATTCATTCTCTCCTTGTGAAAATCAGTCCTCCTTCTGTCATTCCCTTGCTTAGGGCTCCCCGTTTTCTTCCAGGATAAAGATTACACTCTCAAGCTTGCCTTCAAGGCCCTTCGAGCTTCAGGCCCTTGATTCTCCTTGCTCTCCTCTTTTCATATAACCTTTAAAGGGATTCCCCTTATCTGCTCTCACCTCCACCCTAAACAAGCCTCCCTCTGTTTTGCTTTTACGCTTTCTCTCTGGGGAGCAGCTTCATTGGTTGACTACAGGACATACACTTAGTGAAAGCATAGACAGTGCGTGTCTTGTCCAGCACTGTATCCTGCTGGACCCAGTAACAGAACAATGCCTGACACAGCTGGTGCTCAATAAAGAGCTGACTGATTATTTGCAAGCAAGTGGAAGCCAGATACAGAGTACACTTCTGGGGTCCTGGTTACCAGCAGGTTAGGCATCTGGGAGAAGACGGTAGGAAGGTTTGTGTCTAATGTCAACCGTGTCTCCCTTTAAAGAGGAAGAAAATGAACTGACTCATCCCCGTGTAGAATCTACGCGTTTTGCTTGAGCAGAAATGATACCAAGTGAGGGCTAAAGATACCGGTCTAGTTGATTTCTCATTATTCCCAAGGTTGCCTGATACAGATTTCCAGACTTTAATCCCAGGTTCTGATCCAGTGGGATGTAGCAGGACTCAGGAACTTGTATTTCAAAATAAGTACTCCAGGTGACTCTTGCGCTCAAGCAAGTTTGGGAAATACTCGTTTGAGAGTGGTCTGCGTCTGGCTGCACAGTGGAGTTACCTGGAGAATTCTGAAAAATACTGATGCTCCTGATCTACAGTGCAGCCTGGGCTTCGGACTTTAAAAAGCTCCACCAATAATTCTAATGTGGTCAAAGTGGAAACCAGCACTTTAAGGGGTTTCTCAAAGGGGAGACTATGGGCCAGCAACACCTAGAATCATTTGGGGTGCTTGCTAAAAATGCAGACTTCTGGCTTCTGAGAATTAAAAAAAACTTTTTTCTTTTTTTTTTGGTCTTTTGAGAGCCGCACCTGCAGCATAGTTCCCTAGTTAGGGGTCAAGTGGGAGCTGTAGTCACTGGCCTACACCACAGTCAGAGCAACACGGGATGTGAGCTACGTCTGTGACCTACGCCATAGCTCACGGCAAAGCCGGATCCTTAACCCCCTGAACGAGGCCAGGGACTGAACCCGTGTCCTCATGGATCCTAGTCCGGGTTCGTTAACCACTGAGCCACGACGGGAACTCCTCCTGAGAATTAAAATTTTAAATATGCTTGTAGTTGAGTTTTTATGAAAATAGAGTACACAGTTCAAGAACGGCTACTGAAGAACTCATCTAATCCATCGTGTTTTTTTCACTGGAGAAACCTCAAGAAGGGAAAAGGTATGCTCAGAGTCGAACAGCTAAGTCCCTGCCAGAAACCCACTCAGGACCTGCCCTGGGTCCCCTGCCTCTCAGTCCAAGGCCCTTTCCTGTGCATCTGTTCTGTGCCATACAACTACATCCCCCCTTTTGAAAGGAAGGCAGTAAATAAGTAAGATGGTGGGAGCTGCTGGTGTCTATTTGTCACAGGGATTTGTCTGCGGCACACATTCAAATACTTTTTTTGGGGGGGGGAGCTCCTGTGGGGCATGTGGAAGTTCCCAGGCCAGGGATCAAACTCGCACAGCAGCAGCAACCTGAGCCACTGCAGTGACCAGTGACAATGCTGGATCCTCAACCGAGTGCACCACAAGGGAACTCTTCAAAGCTTTTGGAATAAGCACCCAGTGACCATAACTCTTCCACAAGAAGGGCCCTGAGCCATACCCGTGATTAAAGAGCTGACTTGCAGCACTAGGTTATTGGATTTCTCCATGAGGCATTGGCTGTCAGAGTCTAGGCTGCTGGCACCTGGCTGCAGATGGTCCCTCTGGCTCTCCTGGGACTGCAGGATGGCAGCAGGGGTCGGAGGACTGAGAGGAAGTAAAGGCTTGGTGAGCTTCTGGCTGAAGTACTTCTGGATCTGATCCAGCTCACTCAGATTCCGTCTGCAAAAAAAGGGAAGAGGACAAAAGGATCATTCACCGGGCATTGTAAGCATCGTCAGTGTTTCCCTGACATTCTCTTGGTCTGTTAACACGAGGGCCCCTCTCCCTCCAATCCACCACTTCGTCCTTCCCCTCTTTAACCACAACCCCACTGCTGGGGACAACGTTCTCCCCGTTCCGTCTGGCCCATGGCACTCCTCCTCTGATGTCCAGCGGATATTTTACTTCCTTGCAGGGCACCATTATTGATCATCATCCATTCAGTCCTCATTTCCCCTCACTCTGGGCTAGCACTGACCTCTGCTGCCTTATAACCATTCTTGGGCTTTCAAGCAAGTGACACCTCCAGCAAGCTTTCCCTGACCCTCTAAGCTGGTTTAAGGGCCCCTCCCCTGTGCTCCACAGTTCTTTCTGTACTCTTCAACCATATCATTTTTTTGTTTCACATCTAGTTCCTCTGATATAATGTGAACTCTGTGCTGATTCCTTTAGATCTGCTGCACCCAGCATAGTACTTGGCACAAAACAGATGAATGCTGAATGGATAAATAAACATGAATATGTGACTTAAAGAAAACTTCGGTCCAAAAACTTTTAATAGGTTTCATTCTTACTACTCCCATGAGAAATCACACCAACCACTTCACCTGCACATGATTTTATGTTTTATGCTTTCAAATACATTATCTTGTTTAATTCTCATCCAACCAGATGAGGTCAGTAATTACTATTTTACAAGTAAGGAATGTGTGGATCAGAGAATTTAAGTCACTTTTCCTGGGCAAGGAGTAGTATGCAGCTACGCAGAATCTGGAACTCCAGGTCTTACACTTTTTCCGTTGTAGTAAGTGGGGTCTGTCCCAGTGGCTTCATTTTAGTGATATAAAATTGACATTATCTTGTTCCAGCTCCATTTGGAAGATAATTCATCTACAGCAGTGGTTCTCAAAACCCAGCCGTAGGCCTAGCAGTATCAGTATCATCCGAGAAATTAAAAATGCACATTCTCAGGCCCTTTCCTAGACCTGCTGAGTCAGGAACTGCATGGGTGGGCCCCAGACATCACTGTTTTAACAAGCCTTTCATGAGGTTCTGATACACACTAAATTCTGAGAACCACTGCTCTAGGATGGCGGTTTTTAGTGGTGGTTTTGGCCCCAAGGGGGCATTTGGCAGTCTATAGGACATTTTTGGTTGCTGTAACTGGGGGAGGGGTGCTACTGGTATCTACTGGATAGGGGCCACAGATGCTGCTAAATATATCCTACACGGCACTGGACAGGCCCCCAGAGCAAAATCGCCGGCCCAAATGTCAACAGTGTTGAGGTTGAGAGAACTGCAGAGGGCAGTTTCTCTCCCCCCCACCCCAGGTGGTTCTACAGTATTCGATACAACGTGGCCAGACTGGCAGTGGTTTTACTTAGCCTCCAGTTTCTAGCATCTCACTAAACTGAGTCTGAACACATCACTCTTTTGTAATACAAGTGTGAGCAGCTTCCCAGTCTATGTGGCGTGACTGCTCAATCCTTTCTAACCCATGTCCCGCCCCCAAAGATTCTGCTCATCTTTCATTCTGAGCCCACTTTATGAAAGCAAATGATAGGTTAGTTTGTTCCAAATATAAAATCCTTTAACTATTTTTTTACTCAAACTTTACACACTCTCTTCCTCTCAACCCTATCACTTTCCACTTGAGAACCACTGTACTAAAAGTTCAAATTCTTAGCCTGACATTCAAGGCCCTTCAAAATCTGACCCCCCACAGAACTAGCCCTGCTCCTGACATCATATGCTCAGCTTTCCCGTAACTACGCTGCTTGTATTTCCCCAAACTGCACTTATTTCATGCCCCAGGCCTTGGCATATTTTTTTCTGCACAGAAAGCCCTTCATATTTGTTACCCTGTTCCCTCAAAGGGCAGTTCAGATGTGACTTCTGTCTCTCCACGACCAACCTGGAAGGTTCCTCAATCCTCCATTCGCCCTTGGCCAGGAAACTTGGAGCTCTCACCACACGCTGTTATAATTATCATGGCAACACACTGTCTCCCCGGCTGGGAATGGAAGTCCCTTCCCCTGCACTGTACTTCTCACTAGATAACCCAGGGGCTGAGCCAGATGACCTGTAAGGGCCCTTTCAAGTCTCACGGTGCTTTTCTGGCTCAGATGCTGACAGACTGAGAGAGAGAGGGAAGCATTAACAGGACAGCAGCTGGCCTGGGCAAATCCAGCAGCGGTGAGGATTAAGACAGTGGGCGAGATGAGGCTTTGTCAACTGTAGAGCAGATGTGAGGGTGTTAGTATTAAATTTGGTGACTAAAGTTTCTATATTCACAGGCGGGCCAGGAACAGAGCCCCCTAAAGCAATGGAAGGACCCAAGCTGAGACGGATTCGTCTGTGAGGCTCCAGGTCCACTCTGACACCATGGAAAGCCCCTGTAAGCCTCCCGGAGCAGTGAGTGGTACTGGCAGACGCCTTGGCCCCTGACCTTGAGCTCCAGTGAGGTTCCCTGTCTGTTCTTGGCAGAGAGCGTCACCTGAGAGAAGTCAGGACGGAGGTACGGGAGGACAAGGGCGCTGTGGTCAGTTGGTCGTCCCCTGGCAGGACTGCCCCACTCTGCTGAAGGGATTCATGAAAGTGGCGGATGTTCTGCACATGTTCTTCGTGGCGTGAGGCCTGGCTTCTTGTGGTATTGCTTCTGTCAGGAATAAATGGGGGCAAAATAAATTCCCAAGCAATGGGAAAATGAACGATAAGTTTGTGATGACAAACAATCGGCCCCTGATATGGTACTGCAAGTCCACCCCACTCCCACTGTTCTGGCCTCATCAACTCAACTGCTTGGATTACAATTCTCTCCTGGATAAATCTGCTTTCAGTCTTACTCATTCCCCTTTAATTAACTCTTTAATTATAGCCTCAGTGAGTTTTTAAAAATATAGGTCTGAAATAACAATAATAACATTTATGGAGTCCTCATTACATGCCAAGCACTGCTCTAAGTGTTTAACATGTACCAACCTATTCAGTTACTATCATTCCTTTCTAGCTTTGGCTTCTTTTTTTTTTTATCTATAGAACAAGCTTCAAGTTCCCTAGCAGGGTATTCAAGAACTTGATCTTAGCAGTAACCACCTTCTTATTTTTTTTAAAATTGCTCAATGAATTTTATTACACTTTATTTTTTACAGTGAGCATCACAACCCAATTTTATAGCATTTCCATCCCAGACTCCCAGTGCATCCCCCACCCCCAACCACCTTTTTATTTTTTTAATTTTTTTGTCTTTTTTAGCGCTGCACCCTCGGCACATGGAGGTTCCCAGGCTAGAGGTTGAATCGGACCTGTAACCACCAGCCTACGCCAGCCACAGCAACGCTGGATCCTTAACCCATCGAGTGAGGCCAGGGATTGAACCTGCTTCCTCAGGGATGCTAATCAGATTCATTTCCACTGAGCCAGGATGGGAAGTCATACCTCCTTTTTAAATAACAGCTTCACTGAGATATAATTCACATACCATACAATTCACCCATTTAAAGTGTACAATTGACTTAGTATACTCAGAGTTGTGCTACCACCACAATCAATTTTTTTTTGTCTTTTTGCCTTATCTAGGGCCGCACCCGTGGCATGTGGAGGTTCTCAGGCTAGGGGTCTAACAGGAGCTGTAGCCGCCGGCCTTTGCCAGAGCCACAGCAACGCGGGATCCGAGCCGTGTCTGCAACCTACACCACAGCTCACAGCAACGCCAGATCCTTAACCCACTGAGCAAGGCCAGGGATCGAACCCGCAACCTCATGGTTCCTAGTCGGATTCGTTAACCACTGAGCCACGACGGGAACTCCCACAATCAATTTTTAAACATTTTCATCATTCTAAAAAGAAATCCTATACCTAACAGCAATCACTCCATATTTTCTCTTCTCCCCAGACCTTCCACATGAGTCTCCCAGCCGCAGGCAAATGCTAATCCACTTGCTGTCTCTACAGATGTGCCTCATCTGGATATTTTATGTAAATGGAATCATACAACATGTGACCTTTCATGACTAGCTTCTTCCACTTAGCATGTTTTCAAGTTTCATCCATTTCTCTTCATGGCTGAATGCTTTTTCTATTGTATACATACATTACATTTTATTTATCTACTCATCAGCTGATGGATATAAGGGTTGTTTCTATTTTTTGGTTATTAGGAATAATGCTGCTACAGACATTCATGTATAAGGTTTTGTGTGGGCTTATGTTATCATCTCTCTGGTATATACCTAGGAGTGAAATTGCTGCATCATATGGTTACTCTACATGCAACCTTCTAAGGAACTGCCAGACTGTTTTCCAGAACAGCTGCACCATTCTACAATCCCACCAGCCATGTATGAGGATTCCAATTTCTCTGCATCTTCCCCAACACCTGAGATATTTGTCCTTTTGATTATAGCCAATTCAGCTGAGTGTGAAGTGGGACCTCATTAGATTTTCCATTTACATTTCCCTGATGGCTCACGTTATCTAACATCTTTCATGTGCTTACTAGCCATTTGTATACCTTCTGTAGAGATACATCGATTCAGATCGTTTGCCTGTTTTTAACTGAGTTATCTGCTTTATACCAGTAAGTTAGCTGTAAGAATTCTTTATATATTCTAGAAACAAGTCTCTTATCAGATCTATGATTTGCAAAAATTTTCTCATTCTGTCTTTTCACTCTCCTGCTATTGTTTATAGCATGAAAGTTTAAAAATTTTTTTTTGATTTTTTAGGGCCACATCTGCGGCATACGGAGGTTCCCAGGCTAGGGGTTAAATCAATGCTGTAGCTACTGGCCTAAGGCCACAGACACAGCAACACCAGATCCCAGCCGTGTCTGTGACCTATACCACAGCTCATGGCAACGCCGAATCCTTAACCCACTGAGCAAGGCCAGGGATCGAACCTGCAACCTCACTGATCCTAGTCGGATATGTTTCCACTGCACCATGACGGGAACTCCAAAAGTTTCTTTTTTTTAAAATTATTTTTATTTTTTCCATTATAATTGATTTACAGTGTTCTGTCAGTTTCTACTGTACAGCAAAGTGACCCAGTCACACACATATATATTCTTTTTCTCACATTATCCTCCATCACGTTCCATCACTAGATATAGTTCCCTGTGCTACAGGGCAGGTTAAAGTTTCTCAGTTTAAATTTCTAATATGGTAAAAATTGATAGATATAACCTACAGAATCGGACTTCTTTGAGGTCACCAAATATTCTTAAGAGTATAAGAGGGTTTTAAATGTTTGAGAATCACTGCTTTGTGAAGGTGTAACTGGCTTATAACTTCAAAGTGTACAATATGATGCATTTTGACATATATATATATACCTCTAAGGAAACCATTACCACATCAAGACAATAAATATATTCATCATCCTTACAAGTTTCCTCCTATGCTTTGTAATTCTTCCCTTTTCCCCGTTCCATTCATCCTGCTTGGTCCCTAGGCAACCACTAATTTGCCTTCTATCATTACAGATTAGAATGCGTTTTTGAGAATTTTATATAAATGGAATCACGTATGAAGTACACTATGTTTAGCTTCTCTCAGCGTAATTATTTCCAAATTCCTTTGACTGTCTCACTGATTGGCTATAGTCAACGTATCTCCTATAAAATAAATAACAGGAATTATCTAAACTTGAGATTTAGGATCTGACAGACACACAGGCTCCCTCTATGCAGAGGGCAGAGGCTCCCTTCACGTGGCAGGAAAGCTACTTCCCTAACACTCAGGTGGGCCTCTGAGAGGCCGAGCGGTGTCGGTGTTTGTGTTGGAGTCAAAGGCCTACCCAGTAAGTGCTGCTACAGGAGTGGCTGCACTAAGACCCCGTCCTCGCCCAAGGTGGAGAGGAAGATGTGGAAAATGCTGCGGGAGGCAGGGATGCCACCAGGGCCTGGAATGGAGTGTGGTGGCAGGAGGTGTCCTTCTGAGGGCCTACCCTCTGCCAGATGGAACACAGTAGCCCTGTCCCATGCGTATATCCACAGCTGGCTGGGAAAAGGGCGGGGAGCTGCTTTTCACAAAATAATCTGGTACACAGGTTTGGGAGGGAAAGGTCATGACATATGTTTCTCACGCAGCAGACGACTGACTTCAGGGATGAGCGTTAAAGGCCTCTGAGGAAAAGGGAAAAAGAGTCCCTTGCAGTGAAGCTATCCTTTTTTTTTGGGGGGGGGGGATTTGCTGCACCTGTAGCCTATGGAGGTTCCCAGGCTGGGGGTCGAATTGGAGCTGTAGCTGCTGGCCTATCCCACAGCCACAGCAACACCAGATCCGAGTCACATCTTTGACCTACACCACAACTCACAACACTGGATCGTTAACCCACTGAGTGAGGTCAGGGATCGAACCTGCATCCTCATGGATACTAGTTGGACTTGTAACCGCTGAGCCACAACAGAAATTCCCTGAAGCTATCCTTTTGATAGGAGTTAAAGTTCTAGGTCCCATTTTTTAAGAACTTTGTTTTCAAAGGCTCTTGGGACTCCCAGGAATTATGAAAGAAGGTCTACAGGCTTTCCCTGTCTCTCACTTCTTCCTCCAAAAAAGGAAAGAGAGAAATAACAAGCTAATTTGCAGACTTCCATCTTTGACTCCATCTCCTCCTATCACTAAGAAATCACTCACCTCCCAGGAGAGGAAAAATCAGCCTCCTCTGATGAGCTGTGGGCAAGACGTTCTAGATTCTGTCCTGCAAAGCAGCCAGGAAACGTAGCAAACACATCAGAGGTGGGGAAGGAAAAGGTACTGTGTACTGGGATCTGCAGAAGCAATGAGAAAAACGTACACTTGTTACCACTAATCCTTTTGGATCAAAGCAGTGAGATAAATCTGTCAAATTTATTGTATGTGTATAAACATAATTTATTGAATATTTCTTAAGTGTTAAACACTGTACTAAGAAATTTATATGCATTTTCTCATTTAAACATCAAAACAGGAGTTCCCGTCATGGCTCAGTGGTTAACGAACCAGACTAGCATCCACGAGGATGCTGGTTCGATCCCTGGCCTCGCCAAGTGGGTTAAGGATCCGATGTTGCTGTGAGCTGTGGTGCAGGTTGCAGATGTAGCTCAAATACCATGTTGCTGTGGCTGTAACATAGGCCAGCAGCTACAGCTCTGATTGGACTCCTAGTCTGGGAACCTCTTTATGCTGCAGTGCTGCTCTAAAAAGACCAAAAGACAAAAAAAAACCTCCAATAAACGAAAACAAAAAAAATCACAATAATTTCTGCGGTAGGTACTATTATTACCCCCATCTTAGACACTATACTATCAAGTTTTTTTTTTTTTTTTTTTTTTGTCTTTTTGCCTTATGTAGAGCTGCACCCGCGGCATATGGAGGTTCCCAGGCTAGGGGTCTAACAGGAGCTGTAGCTGCCTGCCTTCGCCACAGCCACAGCAACGTGGGATCCGAGCCACGTCTGCAACCTACACCACAGCTCACGGCAACACCGGATCCTTAAGCCACTGAGCAAGGCCAGGGATCGAACCCGCAACCTCATGGTTCTTAGTCAGATTCGTTAACCACTGAGTCACGAAGGGAACTCCACAAGCTGTTTTTTAAAAGTTGAGTTATTTTTATTCATGCTCTTGTTTCCTCCAGCTAGGTTTATAAACTCCTGCCTGGACATCTTACATTTTCTTTACATGTGAGGATAATCTGGCTGTGATATTTCTTATCTCAACGATTACCAGGATTGATGTAAAGAAAAGGCTTCCTATATGGGGACTATTTAACTTTGTCATTTTCTCATGCATGCATTTCTTCACTCATTCATTTGATATTTACTGATGCCCACTGCACCAGACCCTGGGCCAGGCATGCGTGATGGAGAGATGAATAAAATGGTGTTTGGGAGTTCCTGCTGTGGTGCAACAGGCTTGGTGGTGTCTCTGAGCTCTGGGATGCAGGTAAGCTCCCATACCGGCATAGTGGGTTAAGCATCCAGTGTTGCTGCAGCTGCAGTCACAGCTTCAGCTTGGATCTGATCCCTAGCCTGGGAATTCCATATGCCATGGGGTGGCCAAAGGAAAAAAAAAAGGAAAAAAAAAACCCACAGTGTGTCTTGATAGAGCTCCCTTATTTGGGACAGTCTGGAAAATTCTTTGCTGTACAGTTAAACTCTCTGAAAGAGCTGTTTATGCTTACTATCACCAATTCCCTCCTTCTCATTCTTTTTTAAATTTTTTTAAACAGACCAAACATTTTAATGTAAGAGTTTTTTTTTTTAAAAAAGTTCATCTGGTGTGGTTTCAGACTCCTTTGCAACTAACCTTGTTTTATTTAAAAACTGAGATTTTAGTCATGTTATAAAACTCACACTATGTGTGCAATTTAGCAGTTTTCAGTAGAGTCAGAATCACAGATCCACCACCACCATGTAAATCCAGAATGCTTTTTTTTTTTTTTAATGGCCACACCCGAGGCATGCAGAAGCTCCCACGCTAGGAACCGAAGCTATGCCACAGTAACCAGAGCCACGGTAGTGATAACCCACTGAGCCACCAGGGAACTCCTAGAACATTTCTTTTTAAATGATTTTAATCTTTTTTTTTTTTTTTTTTGCCTTTTGTCATTTTATGGCCGCACCCGCGGCATGTGGAGGTTCCCAGGCTAGGGGTCTAATCGGAGCTGTGGCCACTGGCCTGCGCCGCAGCCACAGCAACGCAGGATCCGAGCCGCGTCTGCAACCTACACTACAGCTCAAGGCAACGCCGGATCATTAACCCACTGAGCAAGGGCAGGGATCGAACCCACAACCTCATGGTTCCTAGTCGGATTCGTTAACCACTGCGCCACGATGGGAACTCCTAAATGATTTTAATCTTTTCCCATTATAGCTGGTTTACAGTGTTCTGTCAGTTTTCAGCAAGATGACCCAATCACACATACACATATATACATTCTTTCTTCTCCCATTATCCTCCATCATAAGTGATTAGATGTAGGTCCCAATGCTATACAGCAGGATCTAATTGCTCTAGAACATTTTTATCACCTCAAAAAGGTCATGAGGTCATTATGAGACATACATTTATTTAGTATGCTGGAAAGTACCAAATGCATGTAAATTATCTTCTTATAGGTTTTGCTCAGTAGAATCCTTACTGGTTAAGAACGTGAATCAAAAAAAGAAAGAGGAGTTCCCATCGTGGCTCAGTGGTTAATGAATCCGACTAGGAAGCATGAGGTTGCAGGTTCGATCCCTGGCCTTGCTCAGTGGGTTAACGATCCAGTGTTGCCGTGAGCTGTGGTGTAGGTCGCAGACGTGGCTCGCATCCCGAGTTGCTGTGGCTCTGGTGTCGGCCAGTGGCTACAGCTTCGATTAGACCCCTAGCCACGGAACCTCCATATGCCGCGAGTGCGGCCCTAGAAAAGGCAAAAAGACAAAAAAAAAAAAGAAGGAAGGAAGGAAAGAAGGAAAGAAAGAAAGAATGAAAAAGACAAGAAAAGAAAAGAAAAGAAAAAAGAAAGAAGTTCCCATTGTGGTGCACCGGAAACAAATACAACTAGTATCTATGAGGACACGGGTTTGATCCCTGGCCTTGCTCAGTGGGTGAAGGATCCGGTGTTGCTGTGAGCTGTGGTGGAGGTCACATCTGCAGCTTGGATCCCCTGTTGCTGCCGCTGTGGCCGGCAGCTGTAGCTCTGATGTGACCCCTAGCCTGCGAATTTCCATATGCCTCTGGTGAAGCCCTAGAAAGCAAAAAAAAAAAAAAGAATGTGAATCAGGATACGTACCAGTGATCCTGGAGTCTTCACCCCACGTCTCGCTTGCCTTTCTTCTTTGAAGTGCATTAGACTCTCCAAAGGGGAGACAGCAACTTTTATCTGCCCCTGGCACTCTCCACTGAAGTCTGTGATGTTGTACCAGCCACAGACAAACTGGAAGCCAGACAGAAGCGGGGAGAGGTCCACCGAGGCAAAGCCAATCACCCTCTCCTCACCTGCAGGGTAAAGACAAGGGCCGGGCAGGTTCTGCCGCTGAGATCTGAGGCAGCGCGCAGAGCAGCTGATTCGGGGGATGGGAGGGTTCAGTGACGCCACAATCAACAGAGAAGACAGATGACGAGGGTGAGAGACTGGCAACTAGAGCCTGCTTCCTAACTACTGTGATTTCCCTTTTTTGTGCGGTAGGGAAAAGCGGGAAGGGTAGAGTCCTGTCCTCTTTATATAGGCTAGGAAACAGCCCTTGAACATAAGAAACACTTATTTCTTCCCCTAGGTTATCAGGCCTCACTGATTATCCTTAGGGCAGTGGATATTGAAAGAAATCAGGTGAAAGACCATCATCCTTGGAATTATAAGGGGTTTTCACTTTCTTATTTATACTGTATTCAAATTTTCTATAACATACGTATATATTATATTTAAGAATGAAAGTGACACAAACCACACACAGACACACACCAACACACACACACAGATGAGTAACTCCCTAGAAAACCAGTGCAGGGTGCAAAATGAGCCTGGGCTCAGGCTGCTCTTAATGCCAGGGAAGGGGGACTCCCTGGCTGGACAAGCTGCCACGCAACGACCTTTGTTCTCAGACTACTGCTTCCTGCCCGTCATTTCTGATGTGAAAGTAGCTGAGGACAAACAGGCTCTGGTTCCTACACTGAATACCAACGGCTGATTCTACCAAACGTGGCCACAATTCTCACTTTCAACTTGCTACATAATCAAGGAATGCAAATTTTCGAGAGCAGTGGCCGTGAGTTTCCCAATTCCCCGTGACCCTGAACTCAGCACACGCTAACATCTGTGTACAGTGTGCTCTCCTTTGGGCTGGGGCCTACCTAAAAGCTGAGCCCATTCACTTTACATTCTCTGTACCTCCATAACTGGCCTAACATCTTCCCACATCCTAGGAACTTGGTAAACACCCACTGAGAACACGAGTGAATGGGCCAAAGCAGAGTGAGACCAAGAAGTAATGGATCACTACAGCACATCTGAGCACGGCTTTGACTTGAAAACACTGCCTTAGCTTCATTAACCTCAAGTCTCAAGTAAATGAGAAGTACTGAACCAGATTTATAGCCCCCTCAACTTGGACACCCTTAGATTCTACGAACACTTGAAGTTATGTTCTCCAGAGTAGGGGTATATAATTTTTACCCACTGGGGGTGAAGGATGATGGCTAGAGCCATTGATCTGCACTCCGAAGATAGAGCTTTGCAAAGAAAATTAATCTTGCTCTTTTTCGTTACTGAAGATTTAGCCTGTCCTTGTTATATTGTAACTTTAGGTAACCCCACCTGAAGGTTCTGCCTAACATGAAAGCACTTCGTCCTAAACACAGCTGAGAAGAAATCTGGTTAAAGACCATCATCAAGAAAAAGAATGGCTTTGAAGAATTAAACTGAACATCAGATTTAGCAGTGGACCCATTATTCTTCCTTAGCAGTTTCATGTCCTAGTGATCCCGAGTTCCCTTACAGTCCTTCTTTACTCCAGGCCTTTCTACTTGCTGTTCCCTCTGACTATACTGCCAGGTCCCTTTGTTTCTCAGCTGAAGTGCGCCCCAGGAAGCCTCACCTGACCTCTAAGAGAGGGTTAGATGTCCCCAACTAGCACACGCTGCAGGTCTCATCGTACCGTATCATCAGACCATAAGCTGCGTGAGGACAATGACCACGTCCACCTGATTACATTACCTCTGTCTCACTGGCACAGAGCACACTCAGCTATCTACTGAACACAGCTTGGTCTGGCTTGAGTACTTTTACATAGGTCCCCCTGTCTGTATGGAAAGGACGGAGTGAAGGGGAGAGAGGCATCTCCCTGCACTGACAGCGAGCTGGATGAGCTCCATCCCACTTACACCAGGGTCTTACAGTGCCTGCTAGGGCTCCTGGCAGCTAGAGAATGTGTTTTACTCATCTCTATGCCCAACAGCCCTAGCTCTGCACCTGACACATAGTAGCCATAGTAAAAAGAGCTCCATTTATTAGATGCCAATCATGTGCCAGATACTTTTTATATAATTATCTCTAATCCTTACAGAAACCTGGTAGGGCTAGTACTATTATCCGATTTTTTTTTCCTTTTTTGGCCACCTCATGGCATATGGAGTTCTTGGGCTAGCGATCAGACCTGAGCTGCAGTCGTGACCTACACTGAAGCTTTGGCAATGCCGAATCTTTTTTTTTTTTTGTCTTTTTGCCTTACCTAGGGCCGCACCACGGCATATGGGGGTTCCCAGGCTAGGGGTCTACAGGAGCTGTAGCTACTGGCCTTCGCCACAGCCACAGCAATGTGGGATCCGATCTGCGTCTGCAACCTACACCACAGCTCACGGCAACGCCGGATCCTTAACCTGCTGAGCAAGGCCAGGGATCGAACCTGCAACCTCATGGTTCTTAGTCGGATTTGTTAACCACTGAGCCACGACGGGAACTCCAATGCCAGATCCTTTAAGCCACTGTACTGGGCTGAGGGTCAAATGTAAATGTGCGTCCTGGCGTTGCAAAGACACTGCTGATCCCATTTTGCCACTGTGGGAATTCCGCCATTATCCTAATTTTATAAAGAAGGAAATAAAGGCTCAAAGATGTAAAGTGATTTGTCTCAGATTACAGGGTTTGTAAATAGCAGTGCCACGATTTGAATACAGATCTGCCTATGACCAGTGCTTATGCCATTTTTTTTCCTTGCTAAACTAAGTGTCAAACTGAGGAAAAGCCTGGTCTGCTTGACAATCTGTGGAGTACTTTAGAGAGAAGGCAGGGATAGAAAACAGAAGAGCTGAATAAGACAGAAATCGCTGTTGCTGATTCAGAGAAAGCTGATTTATGACCAGCTCCTGCTCTGCTGATGAGGCCGGGTGGGCTGGGGAGCCCCGGCAGCAGGATGGGATCGATCAGGCGCACCAGATCTACGGCACAGCTCCAGAGAGGAGCAGAGGAGGCCAGGGAAGCCCGCTTCCTTTACCCCGGACCGCTCTCAGGTCTTTACGGGCTTGGGATCAGCTCTGAAACTTAGCACCGGCAAGCAAACACTACGATGTTGCAGATAACTCAAAACCACTGAAAGTTCAGAAACCAAGACCCAGGAGGAATCTTAGAGGAGCTAGATTTATAGGAGGGGTTTTGGTGAGACACAAGAATGTCGAATGTCCTAAGCACCTAATTTTTCTGAGCTATTCCATCTTACCAGACTGGCGAAGTGCAAACGGTGAAGGCTATGTGGCCAGTCAGAACGGCGTCTGAGTCCTGGCCCCATCCATTAATAGGCACATGACCTTGGTCAAGCCACTCAACTTCCTTGGGCCTCAGATTTTACATCTATGAAACTAAACTAGTTATATTTTTACTTTGTAGGATTAGGGATATCTGTAAAAGGGTATTGGCATTCACTAATAAAAACTAGGGGGAAAAAAAAAACAGAGATGGTGTTTACTAAGAACCAGGCACTCATTTAATTCTCCCCAAACCCTATGACATAGGCACTGTTATTTTCCTTACTTTATCGATAAGGGAACTGAAGCACAGAGAAGTTAGGTTATTCACCCAAGGTCATATTACTTTATAAGGGGAAGACCTGGTATTTGAATCCAAAGAGTGTGGCCTCAGTGCCTGTGCTCTTAATGCTGCTGTATTAACCCCTTAGTAAAGGCCAGCTGCGTAAAGCCAGACTCAGGGACCATGATGGAAGCACGCCATCCTGGGTCTTAAAACAGGGAAGGACAAGCTGTCAGACTCTAGTCTTGAGCACTGCCTGAACATAACAGGGTTTTGGTCACTAAGCCAGAGTCAGCAGAAGGCCTAACATCATACAAAGGGGCAGAAATCGCCCGTGTAGGGTAACAGGCCATTATGACTACTACGCTACCATTGCAAAGATTCAGATGTACTTGGATTTCTGCACTAGCAGGGAGTCTAACAAAATAATGTAGTTTCTAAGGATTTAAATTCCACAGAAGAATGATATGCCATTCTGTGGGGCTACCTCTAACACATATATGTGTTCCCAGCACTGTCAGTGTCATGGTTTTACTTGGTTAAAAAAAGAAAGGGATTGGCAAGTTGTCAACATGATATGAGCTTATTTTTACAACCAAATAAGACAAGAGTTCAGAGTTGCCTTCATGGCTCAGGGGAAACGAATCTGACTTGTAACCACGAGGATGCAGGTTTGATCGGCCTTGCTCAGTGGGTTAAGGTTCTGGTGTTGCCATGAGCTGTGGTGTAGGTCGCAGACGTGGTTCGGATCTATCATTGCTGTGGCTGTGGTGTAGGCCAGCAGCTGCAGCTCCAATTGGACCCCTAGCCTGGGAACCTCCATATGCCACAGGTATGGCCCTCAAAATGCGAACAAATAAAAAGACAAGAGTTCATACCTCCTTTATGCCAAACTTTGAAGACCAGAGTTTGTTGTGGGTCCAGAAGAAGCTCTTTTGATAGCCTGTTAAGAGAAACAACCACCATAAGTTAACTGTGTAGGAAGCTTCTGTAGTATGAAACATCTGAAGAATATCATCCACTTTGCAGAGTACTTTGCTCACACTTCCATGCTTATCTCCTAGGACATACTTTTATTTTCACAGTTAAAAGGAGGGAAAGCTCAGAGAGGTGAAATACTAGTAATTTATCAAGACTTGAAAACAAGCAACCTGTGGGCATTTTCTTACGGTGCAGTGGGTTCAGGATCTGGCACTGTCACTGCAATGGCTTGGGTTGCTGCTGTGGTGTGGGTTTGATCCCTGGCCCGGGAATTTCCACATGCTGTGGGTGTGACCCAAATCAACCAACCAACCAACCAAACAAAAAAATAAAAAAACAAGCAACCTTGATGTAGTACTCTTCCCCTAATCCCCCTGCCCTGTTTTACTGCGGCAGGTAAGGATTCTTCTTATGTCTTGTGGTAGTGGATTGGGGTGGTGAGGAGAGAAGAAAAAGAATGTTACAGAGTACCTCCCCTGGGCTAGCCACAGTGCCAAGTGTTTCTTATATACGTTTTTTCTGCACAAAACCCTATAACATGGGCATTACTATCCCTGTTTGACAGATGATGAAGCTGGGTTCAGAAAGAAGTGATTTGCTCAATGTCATGTAAGATTCAGTAAGTGGCAGAACTGGGATTTGAACACGAGTGTGCCTGACTCCAAAAGCACCAAAATAAGAAAGTAACCGACTTTCTCACCAGATTTGAGAAGGCTATACTGAATTCATGGTCACCTTTAATACATTTTATATGCAGTGAATTATAAAGTATTAAGTTACAAAGATTTGGGAAGTTCCAAACCAGGTACCACCGCTCCAGGTGAGTGATGAACCAGAAACCAAGAGACTTAATTTTCTTCTCCAGACTCCACTGGGGAACTGAAGAGAGCCGACTGCAAGACCAGTCAGAGGCACCCTGCTAACTAGGAACAAATACTGTGTCAGAGATTCGAATTCTAGCCAGGGGTCGAAATATCCACCTCTGAATTCCAGCTCTCCTACTGTCACCTGGGGCACCCGGAGCTCTCAGTCTCTTTGAGCCCTGGTTTTCTCACCTGTTAAATGGGATATTATTTACTAGCTACAAGGTTTCTAGAAGGATCAAATAAAGCAACTTTTTCATAAGGAAACTGTAAACAGCACCATCATTCATTTTTCTTCTAATCTTGCTCTGTCACTAACAAACTATGTAACCGCCATAGGCCACCATCTCCTTCACTAAAGGACTCATAAGGTGAGGGGATGAAATAAAGTGACTGTCAGTGTTGCTTTAACATGTTTGTAAAGTTAGGTCCTTTTTTATTCTGGCCATGTATGCATTACGTGGAAGTTCTTGGGCTTGGGATCGAACTCACGCCATGACAGTGACCCAAGCTGCTGTAGTGACACAATGCCGGATCCTTAACCTGTGTTGCAAGTGAACTTCAAAGCTAAGTTCTGAATGAACAAATCACTTTCACTTAGGAGCTCAATTCTCTGGTCACTTACCTTTTGAGGCAGATTTGATATCTGAGACAAAGTACTGGGCGTGATGGCCAAAATTTATATGATTTCCAGTAGCTGACCACAGACAGTACTGAGTTGTTACTGCGGCTCCTGACTCAGGTTAGTCTCTCACATTTCAAAACACTGAACATGTGAGTAACTGCTGAGACTCGATTAGGTACATAAATACTATTAGAAAATAGCAGATCTGAAACCACGTGGCATGGCTGGAGTTGGCAGATAAGGTTCAACTTTAAAAAAGGTGATGCAGGGAGTTCCCGTTGTGGCTCAGTGGTAATGAGCCCAGCTAGTATCCGTGAGGATGAGGGTTCAATCCCTGGCCTTGCTCAGTGTGTTAAGGATCCGGCATTGCAGCTTGGATCCCACATTGCTGTGGCTGTGGGGCAGGCCGGCAGCTGCAGCTCTGATTTGACCCCTAGCCTGAGAACCTCCATATGCCAAGGGCACGGCCCTAAAAAGCAAAAAATAAAAAAAATAAAAAACAAAAAAGGTGATGCAGTGTAAAGATCACAGAAACAATTCTTAGTAATAGAACATGCGATTTCAATAATGATGAGACAGTTAACAGGAGAGGAGGAGAGCCCTGCACTGCTCAGGCTCTCTATGCCAGCCCCGACCGCCAAGCCTCACTGCCACATAACTGACAGGACTCTCCCTCCCCTCTCTTGAGCCTTTCAAAGGAGGTCTGTCATTTGTTATGTACCTACCATGTACCATGAAGTAATTGTCCTAAGTGTCATATAATCTGGACCTCACATTAACCCTGTAAAATTTACCCCCACTTTACAGACGAGAAGTCTGAGGCTCAGAGATGTCATGTAACTTGTTCACACAGCTAGTAAATGCCAGATGGGGTTGAAGGTCACGTCTCTCTAGTTCCAAAGCCCAGGCTCTTTCCACTGTATCAGAAATCTTTTCTACAGATGAATAACACTTGCGTTCCTGTGATCAGTACTCTCTGCCTTCTTCACCTAGATAACCTGTATACTTTCTTCCACACTCACGTGAGATGTCTTCAGGGACTGCCTTTTTTTTTCTTTTTTTTGTCTTTTAGGGCTGCACCTGTGGCATATGGAGGTTCCCAGGCTAGGGGGTCCAATCCGAGTTGTAGCTGCCAGCCTACACTATAGCCACAGCAATGCCAGATCTGAGCTGCATGTGTGACCTACACCACAGCTCACGGCAATGCTGGATCCTTAACCCACTGAATGAGGCCAGGGATTGAACCTGCAACCTCATGGTTATTAGATTCGTTTCTACTGCACCACAATGGGAACTCCAGGGGAACTGTTTTAATCAGCTTTAATTCCCACTGCCCAGAACAGAGCAGAACATATAAGAGGTCTTCACTGAATACCCTGTACTGAGTTGTACTGAGCAGAGTTAAATAACACCACAACAAAACCTTTAAACCACCGCTAGCTGTGAATTCATAGGAACTAGGATAAAATAACTATTTAAAAAGGAAAGCATTCTCCAAGTCGGTTCAATATTGTTATGTCTGTTACATTCTTTGCTCTGAGTCTGTCTCTTGGAACAAAAAGCAGATTCTGAAGGTTGATGAAACATCATAAAATACAAACCTTGATTGCTGTTGAAAATTCCAGATGGGGGAGTCTGTGTTTTCAACCACGTGGGTGAAGACAGGAGATGGCTCATCGGCTGTTGCAAAGGATACGCAACAACTGGGTATTGATACTTTCCGCTCGGTCAAGGGGCTCCCTAAAATAGAAAAGAATGGAGTGACTGTACTTAGCTGGAGGCCTCTCTTTTTTTTTTTTTTTTTGAGGCTTCTCTTTATAAAGGTGCAAGAAGAACCATTCCTGGCCCTCTTCTACCTTTGGGTCTCTGCTTGAGCTAGTCTCTGTATCTGAAATGTTTCTGCTACTGAAACTGTCCTTTGAAGGCTCAGTTCATAAATATTACCCAACAAGGAACAACTTCTCAAAAAGAATATATATATAACTGGGTCACTCTGCTGTATGGCAGAAATTGACAGAACAGTGTAAATCAACTAAAGTTTTTTTTTTTTTTTTTTTTTTTTTAAAGGAAACAGGAGTTCCTGTTGTGGCGCAGTGGAAATGAATCTGCCTAGGAACCATGAGGTTGCGGGTTTGATCCCTCACTCAGTGGGTTAAGGATCCGGCATTGCCGTGAGCTGTGGTGAAAGGTAACAGACACAGCTCGGATCTGGCATTGCTGTGGCTGCGGTGTAGGCCGGTAGCTACAGTTCCGATTTGACCCCTAGTCTGGGAACCTCCACATGCTGTGGGTACGGCCCTAAAGAGACCAAAAAAAAAAAAAAAAAAAGCAAAACAAACAAACAAAAAACCAGGAAACAACTTTTCTCATCTCTTTGTACTTTGTGGGAAGATGGAAAATAATAGACGGAGAGGCAAAAGACAGAACTGCAGGAGTTCCCTGGTGGCACAGCAGGTTGAGGATCTGGCATCACTGCTGTGGCTTGGGTTGCTGCTGTGATGCGGGTTTGATCCCTGGCCCAGGAACTTCTGCATGCCAGAGGTATGGCCAATAAAAAAATAAATCAAAAATAAAAAAAAAAAAGAGAGAGAACTGCCAAGAGCCCAGACTTAGAGGCCAGATGATCAATGATCAGCTCTGCCATACACATTCTCTGGGACCTTGGGCAAGGCCTCTAGGCCCCTGATGCCTCAAGTGGGGCATATGATAGTTATACCTCCTCAGATGTTGGAAGGATTAAAAATAAATAATAGTAGGCAACACATATATCAATTACTGTGTGCCAGGCCCTATTTTAAGAACTATACATGTATTAACTCACTTAATCCTTACAACAAACCTATGAGGAAGATATTAATACCCTTCTTCCCAAAACATAGATGAAAAAGCTGGGGTGCAGATATATCAAACCTTTATTAAGTGGTCACATGTTTACTGAATTTGGTAAACTGGGAGTCAAATTCAAGCATTCTGGCTCTAGGGGCCGAGCTCTTAGCCATGACCTGTATTGCCTCCACTAGAGTTAAATGAATGTAAAACGCTGAGTACTGGGATTTCCCTTTGTGGCTCGGCTGGTTATGAACCTTCCCGGTATCCATGAGGATGCAGGTTCGATCCCTGGCCTCACTCAGTGGGTTAAGGATCCCCTGTTGCTGTGAACTGTGGTAAAGGTTTCAAACTTGGCTTAGATCCTGTGTGGCTGTGGCTGTGGCTGTGGCTGTGTTGTTGGTGGCTGCAGCTCTGATTCAGCCTCTAGCCTGGGACCTTCCATATGGTGCAGGTGTGGCCCTAAAAAGCAAGTACGCAAGAAAGCAAATAAAACCCCCAAACACTGAGTACTGTGCTGGTGTTAATTTTGCAAGATCAGGTTTACAATGTGGGAGAATTAGCCATTTATTCTCTCCTAAAACAATGTGAAATGAACATGCATGTCAATACTAGATGGTCTAACTGAGCTGACCAGCAAGATAACCAGTAGCCACATGGTGATATTTTACTTTTAAGTTAGTGAAAACTAAGAAAGATTAAAAATTCTCCTTCTTAGTTGCACTTTTATATTTCGAGCACTCAAGAGCCACCATTCTGGAGTTCCCTTCGTGGCTCAGTGGTTAACGAATCCAACTAAGAGCCATGAGGTTGCGGGTTCAATCCCTGGCCTTGCTCAGTGGGTTAAGGATCCGGCGTTGCCGTGAGCTGTGGTGTAGGTTAGATCCTGCATTGCTGTGGCTGTGGCGTAGGCCGGCGGCTACAGCTCCTGTTAGACCCCTAGCCTGGGAACCTACATATGCCGCGGGTGCGGCTCTACATAAAGGCAAAAAGACAAAAAAAAAAAAAAGAGCTACCATCCGGAGAGTAAAATCACAGAACACTTTCATCATAGTACAGAGTTTTTTGGACAGTGCTGAATAATACACTCTATGTCTGTAAGAGCCCTTTCGGCTCTAAAATGCTCTGACTCTTGGGATGACAGATGAAGAAAAGAGAAGAGAAGAGAAGAAAGCTAGTATGTCTTAAACATTTATGAAATCCAGTGGAGCATACTCTGCATGTGGATTCTAATGGGTTTGTCCTTCTCCCTGACTAGCTCAAAGTTTCTCCCAATTCATTGCACCACGAAGGGAACTCCTGATTTCTTGTTTCTAAATTCTCTAAACGATAGATACTGTATTACCTATCCTTCTGGCTCTCAGAGCTTTCTGCTTTATATATCATTAATCCTGTAGGTGCTAATCCTTTTAACTGGGTTATCTTGGAAGCTCTTGGAAGACAGAAACTATGTAACATTTGCTCTGCACTTTCTGTACCTGGCATGGGCCTGGCATAGAGTTACTACTTGCTGAAATAAACCACCATTCTTGCAATATAAGCAAAGGACTGTGTGTACACAACTACCCTGGTAAACACAGAGTGAAGACATGACTAACTGCTAAACACAGATGTGTCCAGTACCTGAGAGGCAGAACGGTACAGAAGAAAGAGCATGGGCTTTATTTAGGCCCAGACACGGCTAGCTTCAAAATCCAGCTCTACAGAGCTGACTAACTGTGTAACTCAAGTCATTTGACCTTTTTGAGCTTCAGTTTCCTCATTCATAAAATGGGTATGTACTGTAATCTGTTCATAGATTACACCTGTGATAAAGATTCAATGAGATAATGTACAAAAATGAGAATAGAATTTGGCACAAGGAGATGCTCAATAACTTACTGAGAACCTACAAGTATATTTTGTTTTTTGCAATATGGAGGTACATTCTAAAATGGAACATAACCATATTTTTGCCAATTAAATTTTATTTTCAATGCAAAAACAAAAAAAATAGAAAAATTCTTGCCAAAGTCAAAGCTTTTTTGTGCTTACCTTAAAATTCATTTATCTATTGATATTTCCTTTTTAAAAGTTCAGTATTTATATATCAACTTGTCACAAAAGGGCTGCTTTAGGAGGGCAATGAAAAAAAAAAAGCTGTTTCCCAATTTTATGACTCCTACAGGAGCTTAGTATTGCTAACACAGCAAAGTGAGATTGTAGGTGGAGAAGACTTTGTCCTGAGACAGAATGTTTCAAAGTCTCTGACTCACAAAGGTGATGAGATATCTGAGAACCTTAGGGTCTTGTGGATGCTTATAAACCCAGAAGTAAAATCTGTTGGTTGTGTGTATGTGGAAAGATAGGAATGAAAGACAAACAATAGCTACTATGAGCATGAGTTTTCTTTCTCTTCCGAAGTAATAAAAATACACAACACAGACTGAGAGGCAACAGAGAACTGATAGGAGCCAAGTAGGGAGGTCAAACCAAACGATGTATACTGACATCTTCTGGACTCATAAATACTGATTGTTCTGGCTCTCATATAGCCATTACACATCTCAGAACTGTTAATCACAGCCATTTACAGATAAGAAAGTCAAGACATGGAGAGATAATACTTTGCTCCAAGCCCCTCTCTCTCTCTCTCTGACACACACACACACACACACACACACACACACACACACACACACACACAGTTATTGGGTGGGAATACAGGGCTGAATATATTCCTACTAGAACGTAAGCTTCACAAGGGTACTATTTTTCCTTGTTTTATTCATTGCTTTATGCCCAGTACCACGGATGGTGCTTGCATACAGCAAATACTAGAAAGTTTTGTTGCTGAATGGATGAATAATGAATGATTGAGATAAGGTCTTTGCTCTTAAACAGCTTCTACCTAGTAGAGAAAAACATCATGCCAACAATTTCAGTACAGGTGAGACATGGTATGATAAAGAGGGCAAAAGTGCTACGAGAGCAAACAGGGAAACTGTTAAATGATGAGGCTTGAGCTGAGTTTTGAGAGAGGTGGAATTAGCCAGGCAAAAGAGCAGGGGGATGGTAAAAGGGAAAATTTTAGAAGTGAAGGCTGAATAAAAGTAGGGCAGGTTCTATGTGCCATGGATTCCTTTGGCTTTTGATGAGGTCTATGGGTTTCTTTTTTTTTTTTTTTTGTCTTTTTGCCTTTATGTAGAGCCGCACCCGCGGCATATGGAGGTTCCCAGGCTAGGGGTCTAACAGGAGCTGTAGCCGCCGGCCTTCGCCACAGCCACAGCAACGCGGGATCCAAGCCGCGTCTGCAGCCTACACCACAGCTCACGGCAACGCCGGATCCTTAACCCACTGAACAAGGCCAGGGATCGAACCCGCAACCTCACGGTTCCTAGTCGGATTCGTTAACCACTGAGCCACGACGGGAACTCCTGGGTTTTTTCTTTTAAAATTGTTTTTTTAAAAAAATGCATAATGTAAAATATCAGGATTACAAAGAAAACAAATTATACTGGCATTAAGTTATCAAAATATTAAGAAAACTGTGATACAGTAATATATGTGCTTTACTGATACATAACAAGATCTAACTATAGCTTTCATAGCTACTGTAACTTTGAAGTAATGATATGGGTATAAAGAATATTCCAAGGTATCTGCAGTAACTAAAACATGATATGAAAACACTTGTGATTTTTATTATTGACAACATCACAGATACTGTTAATATCACAAGTGCCTAATGCCTACATTCACATTGGAGGAAATGTTAAATTTTAGTTAATAAAAATAAAGATGTAATTATTTTCCTATTGAAGTTCACCTATTCTGACTTTTATCCTTGGATCCTTTGAGAGTTTATGGATCCCATGCTAAAACCGATTGGCCCTAGGGACATAATGAAGAGAGCCTGAGCTGGCAGGAATGGAGAAAGTAGAGATCTAGGAGAAATTTAAGAGATAGGAGTTTTCTTGTGACGCAGCAGGTTAAGGATCTGGTATTGTCATTGCAGCGGCTTGGGTGGCTGCTGTGGTATGAGTTTGATCCCTGGCTGGGGAACTTCCACATGCTATGGGAATGGCCCCTCAAAACAAGTAAAGAAAAAAAACTATTTGACTATGGATAAGGAAAAGAGAAGTATTTAAGTTGATAACCAGGTTTCTGGACTGGATAATTTATGATACGCCCAATTAGGATAACTGATGTAGTCCATTTAGATTCAGAAATACAATTATTATTGATTAAAATGATTAACAATTCTCCCAGACTCTGTCATGATTAGAAAGATCTGTGAAGACAGGACCAGAGCCTGAGGAGTCAGACGCCTGTTTCCGGATAAGTGAGGAGAACATACCTTTCAAGCTCAGGTGCATCGCCCTTTCTACCGAGATGCTGACGGCAAAAGTTCCATCCAACTCTGCAAGGCCCTCCTGAGAGGGGCAGACCGCAGCTGTGGTGCTACTGCAGGGGACCTGCGTGGAGGCTGGAGACTTCTGGTGGCCATGTGGTGGAGAGAGCTGGATCTCATCATTTCCTCTGGGGAGCTGTTCAGATTCGCTGTGGCTGCTGCAGTCCATGGAGTCCAGCTCATGAGTGGGCCCGGGGTGTGAAGAAATAGAGGAAAGAACCACATGAACTCGCAAGGCAGCTCCTGAGAGGTTGGAAGCATTTCGTCCAAACAGAGGATACACACCTACGAGAGGATGAAGGAGAATAAGCCTAGGCTGGTAGAAACCAAGAACACTCTCTTAATTTGGAGATGCTTACTGGGGTTGCTTATGGCCCACTCTCCTCTGGTGAGGCTACTACAGGCCCTAATATACCACTGTGCAAAAGAAACTGTGACGTTAATACACATGCACAGCCCTACCCTCAACCCACACACACACTATCTCCAATAACGGAAAGTAGCGAGAGCTTTCGAGCCAGAGCCAAACGACTTCCAGGCAGAGCTGCTATGAAGGAATTCATACGCTGAGGGGCAACCAGACTTAGGTGACTTCTAAAGCCTCTTATAAGTTTAAGATTGGATGAAATCAAGAGTAGTTGTCTTCTCTTCCACATGTGCCACTCTTTCCTTTTTTTAGACTTTCTCATTAGGAAGCTGACCTGGTGCTCATTTTAGACTGTTTCACCAACGAAATAGGTTCTGGGAGTAGCCCTGAAGATCATTTGGAAGGTAAGGAGGAGGCAGGGGCAGAAGGACGCGAAAAGTAAGGGAATTAGTATTTGCTGAGTACTTTTCATGTGCCAGAATCTCAGGCGGGTTAGGTAACCTGTTGAGCAGCAGAAATCATCACAACCTTGTAAATTAACTCCACTTCAATGGAACTTAAAAAAAAAAAAAAGTAACCTGTTGAGATGACTTTTCCAATAAATGGCAGATTTAAACTCAGGGATTTAAACTTTTCTGGTTTGTTGGATACTAAACTGAGACTTTATGAAGTAGAAGGCGTTAATAGTTCCTTCAAAATCTCAAAGTTTGCTTCATTAGACCTATTTCAATTCAGGGAAATGGACTTAATTGAATCACAGATGGGAATAAGACAGAACCTTTCCTGTCTTTTTGTTTTTAGGTAACCTGTTTTCTTCCAGTGCAACGGGCGGATTATGATTATCAAACAGAAAATAAGGGCAAGTCACAGAAGGGAAGGTACTCAAAAGCAACACAGTCAAACCCTTACCCTCAAGAAACTTAACAGTACTTGGAAGGGTGCAGGATAGATGGATAACTAGATGAACTGACTGACTGACTCATTCAACAAATACATCAAATGCTATGCTTTGTACAGACCCCTTTACGAGAGGATAAAAAGGCGGTGGGATGTGGAGAAGTAAGAGGGAAATGGGCAATATGAAAAGTTAAATACTGCCTTTGGTATTACTCAATAAAGTGACTTAAAAAAAGTGTGTTCGAGTTTTGACCCTTAAATCTATATTCAGTATCCCAAGCCTACTTTCTTCAGCACAGTGAGTTAAACGCCTGTCTTTATGAATCACAGTTCAATCAAGTGAGCTTTGCACACTTGAAGGACTTTTTCTGTAGTTTCTCTGAAGTGACTCTGGGCCAAACCAGATAAAATAGGGCACATGGCATTTGATGAGGTGCTCAGTAGAGCCAGAATTATATCTGTGGGGTCCAGAGAGAACCAGAGCCTCTGGGATGATCACCCAGACACTAAGTTCTTTAGCTTGGGTCACCTGCTCAACAACAGGCTCAGAGCACAAGGATGACAGAGCTAAAACAGGGTTGCGATTCAGTTTCTTCAAATGTATAGTGGGGGAAATAACGACTAACCTTATAGGAATATGAAGATGAATAAATATGATGTTTGTAAAGAGTCTAGTCTGGCCATCTTCAATTCATTTTGTACTACAGTTGCCAGACTTAGTTTTCTAGGAAGAAAAGCTATGTCACTGTCCTATTCAGAACTTACAATGGGTTTTCTTTTCTTTTTTTCTTTTTTTTGGTCTTTTTAGGACTGTGCTCGCAGCATATGGAGGTTCCCAGGCTAGGAGTCTAATTAGAGCTACAGCTGCCAGCCTACACCATAGCCACAGCTACGTCAGACCCAAGCTGTGTCTGTGACCTAAATCATAGCTTACGGCAATGCCAGATCCGTAACCCACTGAGTGAGGCCAGGGATTGAACCTGCGTCCTCATGGATGCTAGTCAGATTCGTTTCCGCTGAGCCATAACGGGAACTCCATAATAGTTTTTCATAGCTCATAGAAAAAAGTCCAAACTCTCCCACTTAGAAGAGGCCTTCAACATAGTATGCCTGCCCACCACTCTAGCTTCATCCCCCATCATTTTCCAACTAGGTACCCTGTGATCGGGCCAGACCAAAATACTTACAGCACCTAAAATCTATCAAACTGCTTCACCTCTCTGTGCTTTCACCCACACTGTTCCTGTTTAGAAAATGCTTCTTTCCCTCTTTTCTTGACTTATTCCTAAATCCTTTGAAACTCAGGTCAAGCATCACTTCTACTGAGATATCATCCTTCAACCAAAGAGATATGTCCCTGTGCTCCCAAGGTGCTACTGAGAACACCTTTTTCACAGTTCTTACCCTTCACTGTAATTGTTTATTTACTACTGTACTCTCCCGTTAGACTCATCTTTGAGTCCCCAAGGCCGAGGACAAATAGCAAGTACTGAACAAATGTCTGAAAGAAAAACACCCATAATACCACTTGAAAAAATGTTACCTTTCTCCCTTTCTGCTTGATGAATCAGTTTATTACCATGCAGATTTTATGACTCTAGGATGTGCTGACCAGGCAGAAAGGATACCCTAACCACATTAGCAGGTACACTTTTCAGTGTATTTAAAAAGCAAACATTCTAGATTATCGCATAGACTCTCACACATGTGGTTAAAGGTAGTCCCCTAAATTTACTCATTTGTATTTTACCCATATTAGGTGCAACAATCTGATGAATTTGGATGAATTCTAAAGCTACTAAATTCAGAGCCAGTTCTTAGACCTGTGGTGACCTCATTAAGGTACACTCTCACTAGATAATGACCCCCCCCCCATTTTCTGGCAGTGCCCACGGCATGTGGAAGTTTTCAGGCCAGGAATCAAACCCTCGCCACAGTAGTGACAACACCGAATCCTTAACCTGCTGAGCCAACAGGGAACTCCCTAGATAATGCCCCTTTTCAAGCAGCTAGTGGATTTCTTTCTAAAATCTCTTTACTGACAAGAAGCATTACTACATTACTATTAAACTTTCAACATGCAATAATGGAAATCATTACTTACCAGCCTGTGACCCTGCGCAGCTATCCCACCTCTCTGAACCTCCACTTTCACATCTTGAAAAATAGGTTTGACACCTATCTTACAAGACCGCCGGGAGGATAAATGTCTGAGAGGGCGTCTCACATGGTGCTTGTCACGGTAGCAGCTGCTCAAACCACAAGAGCTGAAGCTGGTTCCTCACTTACCACTGACAGTTAGTGTCCTTGCTGACCTCTCCCCAAGTCTGGCCAGGTCCACATAGGCTGAGCCAATCCAGCTGTCGGTGTGGTGGGGCCTCTCCACACTGTCATTGCCATAAGCTCGCCACACTTGGATCTCTAACCTCTCCTCTCTGAAGTACCAAAGGAGTGATGGGCTCCGAGTGACTTCTGCTCTTTTGGATGCCTTAAAAGTAACCAGGACCTGCTTTTTGTTTGTAGATTCCTTAGGCTTCTTGAGAGGAGTCCAAAAGCCTTCATGATCATACAGCTTGTAGCGGAGGTAGCAGTATGTGTTCTTATGAATGTGCTTCTGGCCGGCAAGCAGCACGCAATGGATGGGCAGCCAGAGCCTCGGGGTGGAGATGGTGATAGTGGCTGGCTCCTCTTTATCCACCTTGACAAAATCCTTCAGACTATTCTCAAAGCTCCAGCCCAACAGCTCAGCTGCTTCCAACACCCGCTCTCTGTCTCCTGGCCGGGTGAAGGCTACAGAAAGCTCCAGACCACCCACGATCTTGTGCATGAGCTCCAAGCCATGAGGTAGGGCTCCCTCTTCTGGTAAAAGGATAGGATACCACCCTGTGATCCCTTAGGAGAGAAAAGGAAGATTTTCACTTACTGTTTGAAAAGTGACGACTTACCTTCTTCCCACCCCAATGCCACCACCACCCTGGCCCAAGACAGAACAGAAAACATACATTCACAATGCACTGGAGTTTGTTTTATGTGACCACTGAAAGGCAATGAGATTGGGCAATGAGAAGAATAAAGGCCAGGAGTTGGAAGACCTGCATTTGCTCCTTGGCTCAGTTCAGTCTAAGTAAGCCATCGTTTCTCTCAACCTTACTTCTTTAACTGACAAACGAGAAAATTAGTGTTGACCTTGCCTACCAGAAAAAGTTACTATGACTGTCAAATGAGAACGGTTTTGGAAGAGCTTTTTTTTTTTTTTTTTTTGTCTTTTTGCCTTATCTAGGGCCGCACCTGCAGCATATGGAGGTTCCCAGGCTAGGGGTCTAACAGGAGCTGTAGCTGCCGGCCTACGCCACAGCCACAGCAATGCGGGATCCGAGCCGCGTCTGCGACCTACACCGCAGCTCACGGTAACACCTGATCCTTAACCCACTAAGCAAGGCCAGGGATCGAACCTGCAACCTCATGGTTCCTAGTCGGATTCGTTAACCACTGAGCCATGACAGGAACTCCTGGAAGAGCTTTTAAAGAGAGTAAAAAAATGTAAAATATTATATTGGTACTACAAGTACAGGAGAAGGCATGGGACAAGAAGTCAGGACTCTGGGGTCTAGTCCCCAGTCTTTCAGCAAGGAAACTGCCACTTAGTGAACACATACTAAGGAGCAGGCACTAGATTTCAAAATAACAACTTAAAATAATAGCTACTCATCACTGAGTATCTACTATGTATTAGAAATTCTCCTATGCTTTACACGTATTACTTCATTTAATTCTCCTGATAACCCTGTGAAGTTCTGAGGATTAAATGCGATAATAACCCCTACTGTACAGATGTGAAAATGGAAGTTCAGAGACCTGCCCAAGTTATAGCTACCAGGTTGTAGGTCCAGCTGGCTTTAAAGTCTACAACCACCTACCACAGGTTCACAGTATCTTACCTGACATCCTCAGAGTCAGATTTGTCCTGAATTTAAAACTTTTCAGTGATATATAAATTGAATATTATGTACTAGTCAGTGGTCTCATAAGTGAGCGGTTGGTGAACTTATTATGTAAAAGGCAGAACAGTAAAGTATTTTAGGCTTCTGGGCCAAATGGTCTCTGCTGCAACTTCTCAATTGTGCTTTTGTAGTGTGAAACTACACACAGACAATATGACAACAAACGGGCACAATGTACTCCAAAAAAAAACAAACCTTTATATAATCAGGCAGTGACCTAAGTCAGAAAATAAAGACTAAATAGTCTCAGGTCAGCTGAGGTCAGATTTGGCTGCCTAATGAACTAATAAAAACCTTTTGATTCTTCTGAGCTTTTTGGATTTCACAATTATATAAAAGAGGTGGGTTGGTATAATATGCACAGCAATTTCCTGAGAAAGATTTTATTAATTAAAATTATAGTTGAGAAGATTGAGATTTATGGAGGTTAATTTGCCAAAAGCCACTTAAAGGTGTCATGCATGACTTTAGGAAAAGTTATTTAATTTTTCTGGGCCTTCAAAGTTTCCATCTGTAAAAGGAGGAGGTGGCTCTTTAAGACTCCTTTCGACGTGGTCACACTAAGAACTTATGGCTTTGGCTTTAGTAATTTCTCATCATTGGGTATTAATTTCCTCATAACCTAGTGACTCTTAACATTTATTGGCTGCAGATCTCTTTGGCTCTAATGAAAGTTATCACCAGAAAAATGCACAAATACACAAAAAATTTCATGCCATTTCAGCACTTAACTCCTGAATTAGATTCTTCCTTTTGTTTTGTGATTCTATAAGTGAGGTTACTGGCAGGAGGAAACAAAATAGAATGTTCACTTTAAAATAATTCTGAACATGAATAAAAACGATATACCCCAAATGGTCTAAAAGGTTTATTTCCAAGGGGTTAAACTGAATTTGGAGAGATGGGATTTCCCAGATGGTGCTGCTGTTACCTGACACACGCTGGAGCAGGCTTCAGAAGGAAGGAGCTGAGGGTGTCCTATGTGCCCAAGACCCTTCACATGTATACATTCACTGAGTGCTTCAATAACCTTGCAAATAAGACTGTATTGTTCCAACTTTTATAGGTGAAGAAACTATGGATCTGAGAGATGAAGGGACTTGGTCTAGATCACTAACAGTAACAGAAGTGAGATTTGAACCCTACATCAAGTTTAAGAGACTCTTCTCTGGCAGGTGCACAGTAAGTACCTGTTTATTAGAGTATTGCTCAAATTTTAATTCACAATTAAGCTTGGGAAATGTGTGATAAAATTTTGGAAACTATACTATATAATCTTAGGGAGGAAGATGGGCAAGAGAAAGGAAACTTAACATTTACTGAGTGCCTACAATGTGTCAGGTACTTTACATATCCTATGAAATATATATCCATGGATTCCTACCTAGTTGTTGATTTGTCGGGATTAACACTCTCCATCTATAAGAGAGGAAAACTGGGTTGCCAAAGTGGAGGGGAGAAGGATTAGGATGGACTGGATGTTTGGGGCTAGTATATGTAAACCATTACATTTAGAATGAAGACATAGTGGGTTAAGGATCTGGTGGTGTCTCTGCAGTGGCTTGGGTCCCTACTGTGGCATGGGTTTGATCCCTGGCCCAGGAACTTTTGCAGCTGTGGGACTGACCAAAAACAAAACAAAACAAAACAAAACAAAACAAAACAAAACAAAACAAAACAAACGAAAACAATCCTCCTCCCCCCTAAAACCCCCAAACATAATAGAATGGATGAACAACAAGGTTCTACTGTACAGCACAGGTTCCTCTATCCAATCTCCTGTGATAGACCATGATAGAAAATAATATAAAAAAAGAGGAGATTGAATTAAGACGGTGGAATAGAAGGACTGGAGCTCAACTTCTCTCCCAAAAAACAGCAAAACTACAACCAAATGCCGAGGAACCTTCAACCAAATGGACTGGAAACTTCCAAAAAAGATATTCTACTCCAAATGACAAAGAGGAAATCACATCAAGAGGTAGGAGGAGCGATTATGCGATAGAAGCAACCCCATAACTCCCGGGTGGGAAGCCCCACAGACTGGAAAGTAACTATATCACAGAGACTCAGCTACAGGACTGAGAGTTCTGAGCCCCATGTCAAATCCCCATGCCTGAGGATCTGGCACAGGGAGAAAGAGCCCCTGGAGCATCTGGCATCGAAGGCCAGCGGGGCTTATGTGCAGGAGCTCCACAGGACTGTGGGAAAGAGGAGACCCCATTCTTGAAAGGCACCCACAGACTTTCAAGTGCACTGGGTCCCAGGGCAAAGCAAAGTCTCCATAGGAATCCGGGTGGAACCTGACTGCAATCCTTAGAAGATCTCCTGGGAAATCAGGGGTGACTGTGGCTTGTGGTGGGGGAAGGGCACTGGAGGTGAAGCTCTCGGGAACATTCATCAGTCTGCATTTCTCTGGAGGTGGCCATTTCTGGGAAAATCTGGTCCCCCCCATCAGCGCTGAGAAGCCTCAGGCCAAACAATAATCCAGGTGGGACCACAGCCCCACCCATCAGCAAACAGGCTGCCTAAAGACCCTTCAGGCACACAGCCAGCCTCTAATCTCACCCAGAGACAAAGCCCCACCCATCAGAGGGAAAGGAATCAACCCCAACTACCAGTGGGCAGGCACCAGGCCCTCCCATCAGGAAGCCTACAGCAAGCCCCACCCCCCATACCAACTTTAGCCACAGGGGAGGCAAACACCAGAACTAAGAGAGGCTACAACTCTATTGTCTGCAAAAAGGTCACCACACCAAAAACCTATAAAAAGGAAGAGACAGAAAACTATTACTCAGATAAGGGAGAAAGAAAAAAGCCCAGAAAAACAGCTCAGTGATGAGATTATTAGCCTCTCAGAAAGAGACTTTAGACTGTTGATGCTGAAGATGATATAAGATATTGGAAATAAACTGGAGGCAAAGATTGATAATTTACAGGAAACACTGAGCAAAGGAATACAAGATGTAAAAATTAAACAAGAAGAGATGCAAAATACAATAACTGAAATAAAAAATTCATTAGAAGCAGCCAACAGTAGAATATAGGAGGCAGAAGAATGAATCAGCGAGGTGGAGGACAGATTAGTGGAAATCACTAACACACGAAGAGAAAAGAGATAAAAGACCTAAAGTTAGTAGAAGAAAAGAAATCATAAAGATCAGAGCAGAAATCAATGAAATAGAAACGAAGAAAACCATAGAAAAGATCAATGAAACTCAAAGCTAGTTCTTTGAAAAGATCAACACAATTGATAAACCCTTACTTAGCCAGACTTATCAAGATATAAAGAGAGAGGACACACAACAATAAAATTAGAAATGAAAAAGGGGAAGTAACAACAAACATCACAGAAATACAAAGGATCATAAGAGACTATTATATGCAACTATATGGCAATAAAATGGAAAACCTAGAAGAAATGGACAAATTCTTAGAAAAGTGCAATCTTCCAAGACTAAACCAAGATGAAATAGAAAATATGAATAGACCAATCACAAATTCTGAAATTGAAACTGTAATTAAAAACTTCCAACAAACAAAAGTCCAGGACGAGCCGGCTTCAGAGGTAAATTCTATCAAACACAGAATTCAACCAATGGATCACTGAAGAAATCAAAGAGGAAATTAAAAAATACCTAGAAGCAAATGACAACAAAGATACGACACTCCAAAACCTCTGGGATGCTGCAAAAGCACTTCTAAGAGGAACGTTTATAGCAACACAAGCCTACCTCAGCAAACAAGAAAAAGGAATCCAAATTGGAAAGGAAGAAGTAAAACTATCACCGTTTGCAGATGACATGATACTATACCTAGAGAATCCTAAAGACTCTACCAGAAAACTGTTAGAGCACATCAATGAATTTGGCAAAGTCGCAGGATACAAAATTAATACACAGAAATCAACTGCATTTCTATATACTAATAATGAAAGATCAGAAAGAGAAATTAGGGAAGCAATCCCGTTTACCATCACATCAAAAAGAATCAAATACTTAGGAATAAACCTGCCTAAAGAGACGAAAGACCTGTACTCTGAAAACTATAAGATGCTGATGAGAGAAATTAAGGGTGACATGAACAGATGGAAAGACATACCATGCTCTTGGATTGGAAGAGTCAATATTATCAAAATGACTATACTACCCAAGGCAAGCTTTAGATTCAATACAATCCCTATCAAATTACCAAGGACATTTTTCACAGAACTAGAACAAAATATTTTAAAGTTTGTTTGGAAGCACAAAAGACCCAGAATTGCCAAAGACATCCTGAAAAAGAAAAATGGAGCTGGAGGAATCAGACTCCCTGACTTCAGACTATACTACGAAGCTACAGTCATCAAATCCGTATGGTACTGGCACAAAGAGAGAAATACAGATCAGTGGAACAGGATAGAAAGCCCAGAATTAAACCCACGCATCTATAGTCAACTAATCTATGACAAAGGAGGCAAGAATATACATTGGAGAAAAGACAGTCTCTTTAATAAGTGGTGCTGGGAAAACCAGACAGCCACATGTAAAAAAAAAAATGAAACCAGAACACTTCCTAACACCATGCACAAAAATAAACTCAAAATGGATTAAAGATCTAGATATAAGACCAGATACTATAAAACTCTTAAAGGAAAACATAGGCTAAACACTCTTTGACATAAATGACAGCAACATCTTCTCAGATTCACCTGTCAGAGTAATGACAATAAAAAGAAAAAAGAAAGTAAGTGGGACTTAATTAAACTTAAAAGTTTCTGCACAGAAAAGGAAACCCTAAACGAAACGAAAAGACAACTCACAGAATGGGAGAAAATACTTGCAAATGAATCGACTGACAAGGGGTTAATCTCCAAAATTTACAAACACCTCCTACAGCTCAATACCAAAAAAACACAACAAACAACCCCATCAAAAAATGGGCAGAAGATCTAAACAGACAATTCTCCAAAGAAGACATACAGATGGCCAAAAAATACATGAAAAGATGTTCAACATCACACATTATTAGAGAAATGCAAATCAAAACCACTGAGGTACCACCTTACATCAGCCAGAATGGCCATCATCAAAATACCTACAAACAAAAAGTGCTGGAGAGGGTGTGGAGAAAAAGGATCCCTATTACACTGCTGGTGGGAATGCAAATTGGTGCAAACACTGTGGAAAACAGTATGGAGATTCCTCAGAAAACTCAAAATAGAATTACAATTTGATCCAGCAATCCCACCCCTGGGCATCTATCCAGCAGAAACCATGACTCGAAAAGACACATGTACTCCAGTGTTCATTGCAGCACTCTATGCAATAGCCAGGTCATGGAAACAACCTAAATGCCCATCAACAGAGGAGTGGATAGGGAAGATATGGTACATACACACAATGGAATATTACTCAGTCATTAAAATGAATGAAATAACATTTATAGCAACATGGATGGACCTAAAAATTATCATGTGAAGTGAAACCAGTCAGACAATGAGACACCAACATCCAATGCTACCGCTTACATGTGGAAACTAAAAAAAGGACACAACGAACTTCTTTGCAGAACAGATAATGACTCACAGACCTTGGAAAACCTATGGTTTCCAAATAAGACAATCTGGGGGGTGAGGGGATGCACTGAGGGTTTGGGACAGAAATGCTATCAAATTGAGTTGTGATGATTTTTGTACACCTATAATTGTAATAAAATTCATTAAGCAAGGGAAAAAAATAAAATAAAATGAAAAAAATATAAAAAAAGAATGTGTGTGGAGTTCCCTTTGTGGCTCAGTGGTTAACGAATCTGACTAAGAACGATGAGGTTGTGGGTTCGATCCCTGGCCTTGCTCAGTGGGTTAAGGATCTGGCGTTGCTGTGAGCTGTGGTGAAGGTTGCAGACGCGGCTCAGATCCCACATTACTATTGGCTGTGGCGAAGGTCGCTGGCTACAGCTCCTGTTAGACTCCTAGCCTGGGAAGCTCCATATGCCGCGGGTGCGGCTCTAGATAAGGCAAAAAGACAAAAAGAAAAAAAAAATGTGTGTGTATATCTATATATATGTGTATGTTTGAGTGACTTTGCTGTATAGAAGAAATTGGCATAACATTGTAAATCAATTATACTTTTAATAAAAAAAATTGGGGGAAAAAGAAAAAACTGGGGCTCAGAGAGGTCAAGGTCTGATCTAGTCAAAAGTAGGATGGGACAACATTTCCAGATTGTTTTGGTGGTTGGTTATGTCTTCTTGTGGTCCTTTACCTCAAATCCTTATTTATTCTTCAGTGAGAGGAGAGTACAGAGAAAAAGAATGGGAGAACGTGGATTTGATTTCCAGTACTTTATACTATCTAGCTGTGTGGTTTTGGCAAATCACTTAACTTGTGTGAGCTGAAGTTTTCTCATCTGTCTAATGGGTTACCGATCAATAACTGTTTTCACGAGGCTCGACCAAGATCTGAGTACAGGAGTTCCAGTTGTGGCTCAGTGCATTAAGAATCTTACTAAGCGGGAGCTCCTGTTGTGGCTCTGTTGTAATGAACCCGACTAGTATCCATGAGGATGAAGGTTCAATCTCTTTCTTGCTCAATGGGTTAAGGATGCCGCGTTGCTGTGGCTGTGGTGTAGGCTGGCAGCTATAGCTCCAATTTGACCCCTATCTGGGGAACTTCCATATGCGATGGGTGTGGCCGTGAAAAAACAACAACCCTGAAAATATTTTATAGAGTGTTATATAATGCGATCGTATTGCCATATTCATTATCAGTAGTATCATCATCACTATCTTTCCTGTAGTAAGATGACAGCAAAATGTTTTGAGCTCCTCTGCCTTACTGGAAGACCCACAAAATGATTAGGAAAGGACTTAAAATGCTTTTGAGAAAACCTCTGAGGATGTTGGGAGAATTCAGAAGCATAAATTAAGTGGTCATGGTTTTTTTTTTGCATATTTTGCAAGAGAGCCAGACAAGATGATCTCCTGCAAGGAAGTGAATGGGAAAGGGTGGGATTAGAAAGTGATAATCCAGGATCCCTACCAGATCTCTTGATCAGCAGCTCTTTTGTTGGAATCTTTACTATTCCAAGTAGATAATCTTTGAATGAGTGGATACTGGTTATATCACTGGCTGTTAAATCAAACAAAACAGAGATATTACTTGGTGGTCTACTGACCAAAGGCCTTATGTTTACAATATACCCATACAGCCCTCCACATATATTCAGTGAATTTCAGTGAAAGAATGCACCAGGAGTTCCCACTGTGGCTCAGCAGAAATGAATCTGACCAGGAACCATGAGGTTGTGGGTTCAATCCCTGGCCTCACTCAGTGAGTTAAGGATCCGGTACTGTTGCGAGCTGTGGTGTAGGTTGCAGATGCGGCTCGGATATGGTGTTGCTGTGGATGTGGCATAGGCTGGCAGCTGCAGCTCCAATTTGACCCCTAGCCTGGGAACCTCCACATGCCGCTAGTGTGGTCCTAAAAAATGGAAAAAAAAGGAAGATGCATTACAGACATCATCTTGCTCCAGTCAAAACTGTGAATGCCCTCTAAATCTTTTTTTTTTTTTTGCTTTTTAGGGACACACCTGCAGGGTATGGAAGTTCCCAGGCTAGGGGTTGAATCAGAGCTGGAGCTGTTGGCCTATACCACAGCCACAGTCACGTGGGATCGCAGCTGTGCCTGCAACCTACACCACAGCTCATGGCAATGCCAGATCCTTAACCTGCTGAGCGAGGCCAGGGATCGAGTCTGCTTTTTCATGGATACTAGTTGGGTTCATTACTGCTGATCCACAATGGGAACTCCCTCTACCTCTAAATCATTTTATTTATTTATTTATTTTTTCAAGGGATGCACCCGTGGCATATGGAGGTCTCCAGGCTAGGGGTCAGATTGGAGCTGTAGCCACCGGCCTACACCACAGCCACAGCAACATGGGATCTGAGCCACGTCTGTGACCTACACCACAGCTCACTGCAACACCGGATCCATAAACCACTGAGCGAGGCCAGGGATTGAACCTGCATCCTCATGGATGCTAGTCAGATTTGTTTCTGCTGAGCCATGATGGGAACTCCACCTGTAAATCATTTTAATCAAATCATTCATCATGTGTGTGCATGTTCGTGTGTGCACACGCACACACACTTAAATCATTTTATTTTGAAAAATTCAGGCACACATAAAACTTACAAGAATATTACAATGAATTCCCATATACCCATACACCCTTTATCAAGATTCACCGACTACCATTTTGACACACGTGCTTTCTCTCTCTCTCTCTCTATTCTCTCAGCACACTCATTAACAAGGCCCTACTGTACAGTGCAGGGAAATCTACTCAATACCCCAGTAACCTATATAGGAAAAGAATCTGAAAGGGAATGGATATATATTTAATATATAACTGATTCACTTTGCTGTACACCTGAAACTAACACAACATTGTAAGTCAACTATATTCCAATGAAATTTAAAACACACACACACACACACACACACACACACACACACACCCACAAACACAAAATACACTCTATTTTTGCTAGACCCTTCAGAAGTACGTTATAGAGAATACAACTCCTCACCCCCTAAACACTTTGGCACCTATCTCCTAAGGAAGGGGTATACCATTCAACACAGAGCCTGTTTAATACTGACCATGGCTCATGTGGTGCTCACCTGACTTGGTATCTTCATGGTAAACAGCAAAAATAACTTCTGCAAACTCCAACAGCTCTGCCAGGAAACAGGCCTCTCCACTGCAGTGCTGAGTTACCAAGTTACATGAGAACTCACTGTGATGGGAGAACTCTGGGCAGAAGGAACAGGCCACAGGGCGGGTTTGGCGCTGCTCTCCCTTAGGCAGGAAGGAGAGATGCGTGGTGACGAAGGCATTGACCCCGACTGTGGAGCTAAACTGTAGAGCAGGTTCCTGCTCAGCCAAAGCCCTGTACGGGAGAAGGGTGGGAATGAGAAGGAGGTAATACCACAAATCCACTTGACAGCCTAGAAAATATTACAATTCCCATGCAGCCACTGAGAACAGTAAACAACCATGTGTATCCCATCTAGGCTTTTGGCAGTGCCGCAATGTGCTCTCTTAGTAATCTAGATATCACACGTTGAGTGGGGTGACCACATTCACCTGCCTACTAGAGTGACACTCCAAGGACACTCCTTTGTACACATACCAAATGTGGGACTTAGAACAAACTGCCTGACATCCAGTCTGACTTTCCCCAAGAATCCCCAGAGAAAGAACCTACAAAGTTTCTTATATATTATTCAGTTTCTCTAAGATCTACTGAGTATTAAAATTCCAAGTGCTTCTCCGCCAATTAAATATGTTAATTTAGCACCATATATAAGAATTCTGACCTGGGCTGGGCCTCACCCAGAATAGGTACTCCATATCCACAAGTTTCATGCCTCCATTGCCTCTGCATATGTTCCTCTCTTCGACCAGAATAATTTTCAGGTCTCTTGGGCATTTCAATAACTCCTATTCTCCTTTTAAGACTCAGATTAAGATATTTTCAAGGGCCTTGAATGCCACGTTGAACAAGCAGGTTGAACCCTATCCTGTGGACCAGCACCCTGAAGTGGAGTGAGTACAGCCTAGGGGTTCATAGTTTACCATAGGGTAAACTGTTTGGGCACAGGAAGAAAACACTGAAAGTTTTAGAGTTGCCATGGCGTATATTAAAGTTTTACTACTCCATGGCATATTTTATAGTGTACATAATGCATTAGTATAGTAGCACAAGAAGACGACTCAAACACGAATAAGTATAAGCATAGAGTATGCCAAATTTTATTTTTTATTAATAGGAATGTACAATTAAAATTAAGAGACCATTCCTACTGACAATAAGAAACCACTGAAAGTTTGAATATGTGGGAGAACATGATTAAAAACTGTCCTGGTGTCTCACTGACACTAAGATGATCTCAGACAATTACTGAACATCTATTTGAAGAATTTAGTGATAAAGTTAATGATCGAGGCTGTGAGTCTGACAGCCATATGAACATATGTATGTATTAATTTATTTATGGCTACACCTGTGACATGGGGAAGTTTCTGGGCCAGGGATCGAACCTGAGTCACAGCAGTGACAACACTGAATCCTTAACCACTAGGCCAGAAGAGAACCCCTGTCAGCCATTTTATTTTATTTTTTGCTTTTTAGGGCCGCAACAGGGGCATATGGAGGTTCGAATTGGAGGTGTAGCTGCTGGCCTACGCCACAGCCACAGCAAAGTCAGATGTGAGGCGAGTCTGCGACCTGCACCACAGCTCACAGCAACACTGGCTTCTTAACCCAATAAGTGAGGCCAGGGATCGAATCCGCATCCTCATGGATACTAGTCAGGTTTGTTACCCCTGAGCCATGATGGGAGCTCCCTGACAGCCATTTTAAAATCTCTTTTACTCCAAATGAGATGAAAAGGCATTTGTGGGTTCTAAGTGGATGTGTGTCAAGATCTGATTAACATTTTCATAAGATCACTCACTTCTGTAAAGTGAAAAGACTAAAGGGGTGTGAGCTAGAAAAACAGGAAGTGGTACTCAGAGCTGAACACGAGACTATAGAGGAGTTGTAGCAACTGGTCCTGGCATGGTTTGAGGGCACAGGGTTCAATCTTGGGAATAAGAGGATAGAAAGGGTAGAGGATAAAAACTGCTGGACAAGGGCAAGGAACTAAGTTGCTAATAACAGTTAAAAAAGTGAAATCTGCAAGTGATTTATTCACCTATATTCTTCTTTCATTTTTAGTCTTTTTAGGGCCACACTTGTGGCATATGGAAGTTCCCAGGCTAGGGGTCAAATAGAAGCTGCAGCTGCCGTTCTACACCACAGCCACAGCAATGCCAGATCCAAGCCATGTCAGTGACCTACACTGCAGCTCAGGGCAATGCTGGATCCTTACACCACTGAGCGGGGCCAGGGATCGAACCTACATTCTCACGGATACTAGTTAGGTTCGTTTCCATTGAGCCACAACGGAAACTCCCTCACCAATAGTCTTATATGCATTCTTAAGAGAAAAAGAAAAGAGTAGAGTTATGGTTAATAAACTAGAAATTGAACACATGAAAGTTTTATGCTATCCAAGCATCATCTATCACGTGGAGAGCAGTGGGAAAAGGTCTGGTTTGAGAATTGCTTTTCTAAGGTGGACTTACTTGGCTGCTGCCTGCAAACCACAGGCTCTGATAATATGGACCGAGATGGAGACAGCTCGGGCAGCAAGAACTCCCTCTGCTGTCCTTGGAGTACGTCTGTACCTTAGGTCCACATCCAATAAACCTAAAGAATGAGGACGAAAGGGAAAATAAGAAGGCCGGCTGGAATATTTTCTGTTCCACCAAACCCCAAGTCCTGACCAGGAAGGAAGAGGATGAACACTATAATCCTAATGAACAACAAGGGGCCTTAGCGGTGAAACTTTCTATAGTCAGAATCACATATTACTGTACTTGAGGATTAACAGAGGCAGAAGTCACTATTTTCACTTTATAAGAAACGATGGCTCAGCTGCTTGCCAAGATAATACAACTCTCAGAGGCCGAACTTAATCCTGGATTTATTAAACTCCCAATTATTTTTACAGAATTGAGATGGATTCTAATCTTTCTTCTTTTTTAAGGTTTTTATACTCATATTTCTATCACCCTCCTACCCTCACATGCCATCTTATTATAAAAATTATCATATTTCAGGGAAAGCCTTTTTTCCTTCCTAGGGAAAGTTCTAAGGAACAAGAGAATAATCCGATCAGTGATGGTCATGTGGGACTATTCAATCTTTTTAAAAAAATCTTTTAAATTATTTTTTAATGATTTTTATTTTTTCCAGTATAATTGATTTAGCATTCTGTCAGTTTTCTACTGTACAGCAAAGTGACCCAGTCAAACATACATAAATACATTCTTTTTCTCATATTATCATGCTCCATCACAAGTGATTAGATATAGTTCCCTGTGCTACACAGCAGGATCTCATTGCTTATCCACCCCCAATGCAATAGTTTGCATCTGTTAACCCCAGACTTCCAGTCCATCCCACTCCCTCCCCCTCCCCCTTGGCAACCACAAGTCTGCTCTCCAAGTCCACGGTTTCTTTTATGTGGAAGGGTTCATTTGTGCCGTTATTAGATTTCCGATAGGAACAACTCAATCTTAATCACGGTAAGATAAAGCCTTTGGTCTGGGCGGACACCCTCCAGCAAGAGCGAACAGTAACTTGACTTAGGGAGCTAATTCTAGTCACTGATGATGTATCTGGAGAGTAGGTCATCTTGCTGCAACCATAAGGATATGATTCAAAACTGCAAATTCTAACCCATCTCCTCCAACTTTAAATCCTAACTGCCTCCGCCCTTAGAGTGAATGCCCAGTTCATGCTGACTAGTCTTCCAATCCTATATCATGTTACCTAAGAATAATGATTCTTTGAGTATACTATATAATACTTAGGATTTATGTCATGAAGGCTTAAATGCTTGCTGAAGTTCAAGGTAAAATGAGATAAGCAACACTTAAATAGTCTACATAACTATGACTTTTCTAAAACTATATGCAAAATTTGTAGTGTACATTCTATACTCATTTTCCAAGGGAACGTGTCTCATGGTGTTTTTTTTTTTTCACCAGATTCTTAAAAGGATAAGTACCACAAAATGTGAAGAATCACTAATTCAGAGAGAAAAGGGATATTCATATATGCTGACTTTGAAAGGGAAAGATAAATGAGTCTTCAGTTACCTGATGACCGGTTCCTCAGTTCTTTCTTATTCTCCAGCCTGGAGGTTAAAGGGAGATTAAAGGTCTGTATTCCCACATCCTCACGGTGCTGTGTGGTTACAAGGGCACAGATCCTTGACAATGGCAAGGTTCCTCTGGCGACCATCTGGTCTCTCACATTAGGATAGTAGTATCTGTAAGGCACAAAAGCACAAGCTGTCAGTTGGAAGAATTAGGTGGATGAATGATGCAGGCTGCCCAGGGATTAGCTTTCAGTATCCAGTTATCTTTGGAGCCCGCCTATTCCTTGGTATACAGCTGTGCTTGTGTAGGGCTGGATTTACTGCCCATTTCTTGGAGGAGGAACCCCATAAATTATACCCTGTGTTCAGCACAAAGCCCAGCTTCTCACAGGCCTTCTGTTTGAAGAATCTGGGACTTCCCATGTTGGCGCAGCGGAAATTAATGTGACTTGGAACGATGAGGTTGTGGGCTGGATCCATGGCCTTGATCAGTGGGTTAAGGATCCGGCGTCGTCGTGAGTTGTGGTGTAGGTCACAGACATGGCTCAGATCTGGTGTTGCTGTGGCTGTGGCGTAGGCTGGCAGCTGTAGCTCTGATTAGACCCCTAGCCTGGGAACCTCCATATGCCACAGATGCAGCTCTAAAGAGGAAAAAAAAAGCAATCTGCATCTGGTTTGGGCCCTTGGGAAAGCATCCATCCTGCAGCACAACTTGTCCTTTTTTTTTTTTGTCTTTTTGCCTTTTCTAGGGCCGCACTTGCGGCATATGGAGGTTCCCAGGCTAGGGGTCTAATTGGAGCTTTAGCCACTGGCCTACACCACAGCCACAGCCACGCTAGATCTGAGCCGCGTCTGCAACCTACACCACAGCTCACAGCAATGCCGGATCCTTAACCCACTGAGCAAGGCCAGGGACTGAACCTGCAACCTCATGGTTCCCAGGCGGATTTGTTAACCATTGCACCACAACGGGAACTGCACAACTGGTTCTAAATGTGGCAGTCCTAATCTCTTTTATGGCTTCAGGCCCACGCCCCTAAAATTTGGAGAGGTGATGAGTATCTGTTAGAACCGACTCTATTTCCATTTCATGTTAAAACATTCCACTCTTAGATCATAAAGTTGTATATTAAATAATTCCCATCTGATTGTATTTAGGAAAAGTTTCTCGCAAGTGGATAGTACTCTTCCTTAGTTCTACTCCCGAAGTTGTTTTCTTTCTTTTTATCTTTACACCTTTTTAGTCATCATCTTGGGAGAAGAGATGCAAAGGAAAGGTTAAACATCGGTATTCATGCCATTATCTTTCCTAGAAATCTGCCCAAATCTGTTACATGAGTGGATTTTCATTTACAAAGGCTTCTCTTCTGGAGTTCCCTTCGTGGCTCAGTGGTTAACGAATCCGACTAAGAACCATGATGTTGCGGGTTCGATCCCTGGCCTTGCTCAGTGGGTTAAGGATCCGGCGTTACTGTGAGCTGTGGTGAAGGTTGCAGACGTGGCTCGGATCCCGCGTTGCTGTGGCTGTGGCGAAGGCCGGCAGCTACAGCTCCTGTTAGACTCCTAGCCTGGGAACCTCCACATGCCGCGGGTGCTGCTCTACATAAAAAGCAAAAAGACAAAAACAAAACAAAAAACAAAAAACAAAAACAAGTTGCAAGAAAAGATTACAAAAAATGATTCTAGAAGTGGGGAGACCGGCTGGGAGGCTATGATAGTAACTGAGGCATGGTATGATGAGGGCCTAAACTATATAAGGCAGAAAGGGAAGCAGGAAAAAAAAGGTTTAAGTGACAAAAGGAGATAAAACTAAAACTTCCCTTCCAAATGTAATTAGTGGTTAGAAGTATGAGATACAACTGCTCCCAAGAGGCTAATAATTTAACTGGTTTCAGTAAAATTTAGATAAGAGTCACTATCAATCAGAAATACTATTAAGCTGGGCAGAAGGTGCCCCCTAGCTTTCTTACAACTCAACCAGGGCTCACTAAGGAAAGGATGCTCTATGACTGTGCACTTCTAAAGCCTGGGCACAATGGGTTCTCCATTCTGTACCTGCACCAGATTTCAAACTGGACTCCACCTCCGGGTACAAGCCCGTGTGCAGAGAAGGCACTGAGAAGGACCCTCTGAACTGGAACTTCACTTGGCAACAGGAGAGAGTGATGCTGCTCACTGTTAAAGATGGGGTCTGGAACACAGAGTGTTGCTGCAGATCTGAAAGGCTTCAGAGAGATTCCTTTGGAAAAGAAAAGCAGTTCAGAATAACGTGACACGTCATTTAGTGTTTTATAAGTAGTAGGACAGTATGTTAATATCCAGTAGTATTCAATGCTGTCCTCACAATATTGCTGTAAAAAAAACAGAGCAGGTATTATTTCTCCTGCTGCAGAGATGAGGGTATGGATACCCTGAGGTCACACGGTGAACAAAGGTCTTAGAGCTAGTAGGTCACAGACATGGAACCAGAACCTCTATCTTCTGACTATTATTCCTACCGAGGTCCCTTTTCCTAGCAGCTATGGTCCCGAGGTGCTGTGATAAAATGAAAGAAAGAGATCTCTTTGTTGGTGGATAACATGTGAGAGTTCTACTTTCTTCACTTCCTTAGCAACACTTGTTAGTCTGTTTTTGTTTTTTGAATTATAGCCATCTCAGTGAGTATGAAGTGGTATTTGTGATAGTTTTGGGCTTCATCCCCCAAATGACTGATGTTAAATTAAGCATCTTTGCATGAGCTTACTGACCATTTGTAAATCTTTAAAGAAGTATCTCTTCAGAGCCTTTGCCCATTTTTAAACTCAATTGTCTTTTCATTATTATTATTATTATTATTATTATTTGCCTTATCTAGGGCCGCACCTGTGGCATATGGAGGTTCCCAGGCTAGGGGTCTAACAGGAGCTGTAGCTGCTGGCCTTTGCCACAGCCACAGGAACGTGGGATCCCAGCCACGTCTGCAACCTACACCACAGCTCATGGCAAGGCCGGATCCTTAATCCACTGAGCAAGGCCAGAGATCGAACTGGCAACCTCATGGTTCCTAGTCGGATTCGTTAACCACTGAGCCATGACGGGAACTCCGTCTTTTCATTATTGATTTTAAGAGTTCCTTATGTATCCTGGATACAAGTCCCTTATTTGAACCTTAAAGCCAATACTGGCAGCACTTTCGCGGTTTTGCATGTACATGCTCAGAATGGCAAAAAATTCGAGCCACCCAACTTGCTCATTCCCAGCTGAGATTAAACAAGGCAACACTCTACCTTCTTGTTTTAGCTCTGAGATGACCAGAAGACAGAGATGGCAAGGGACAGTGCCATGTAGCGCAGAAGCTCTGGGTCTGGTGGACAGGGTCTGAATGCCAACCTTGGCACTTGTTAGTGGGGCAGCCTCAGTCACTAACACTGAACCTCACTGTCTCTTCTATAAAATAAAGAAAATCTGATCTACTAGGATAAGGTGCTTTAGGATTTAAGATTACGTGTGATATGTATATGCACTCTCCCAGAGGCAGTGGTTCGATATTCTCTTAATTCAGTGCTCTTGATGATTTTATAGAATATAACTACTGTGGATAGTGAGAATAAACTGTATGTTTACAGACGATAAGAGTGATGAGTCATGTAAATGATATAAAATGAGGCAAAATATAAATAACTGATGGACCTAAACGGTATAAAGAAGTTCTTTGTACTATTTCTGCAACTTTTCCATAAATTTGAAATAAAAAAATTAAAAGTTACAAAAAACAATTTAAGAAAAGTTAAAACTCAGGCTGTCTCCTGTATTGCCCAGGTAAGACTAGTACTACCGAGGAATGCAAACTTCACTCAGGAAAAAAAAAAACTCCTAAACACATTCAATAAAAGATCACACAAGAATGAGATGGCGTAATCTCTCAACCTACCGTTTTCGGGGAACTCTGGTCCTTTCAGCTCCCTGGCTTGTGAGTCCTGAACTGGGAAGTAGTACTGGACATAACAATCGGCTTCTCCCCAGACTGTTGCCTGAAGAGGGGCGAGCCCTTTAACCTTGTCTACACGGAGTTCAAAGTGATGTTCCATCAATCCATTTCCTTGGTCCCCTGCCTATGAAATGAAACAGAGATACTGGTAAGCTTTAAAGAGTAACTTGTATGGGAGTGTTCCTGCTTCTCTAGGAAGTCTGAGAATAGATGCAGAAATGAGCATAATTAATTAGCTGATGTTAAAAGAGATACTTAATTTTCATTGAATATACTTCACAACTGTTCACTGTAATCAGGTGACACAGCATTTAATTTAGACTGTGAAACTGGATTAGTATTAGGGAATCCATAAATACAACCCGGTGCATTAATAGAGGAAGGAAAATAAATGATGACTACCTCAATAAAGGCCAAAAAGGCATTTGATAAAATTTAACATCTATTTCTGCTTCTTTGTACACTTAGAAGGCTGTTCCCTTAATGGGATAAAGAATACATATTTGAAGCAAATAGCTATTAATTTATATAATTATTATTATTATTATTTTTATCTTTTGTCTTTTTGTCTTTATTCTAGAGCCGCACCCACGGCATATGGAGATTCCCAGGCTAGGGGTCGAATTGGAGCTGTAGCTGCCGGCCTTCGCCACAGCCACAGCAACGCGGGATCTGAGCCGCGTCTGCAATCTATACCACAGTTCACGGCAACGCCGGATCCTTAACCCACTGAGCAAGGCCAGGGATCGAACCCGCAACCTCATGGTTCTTAGTCGGATTCGTTAACCACTGACCCATGACGGGAACTCCATAACTATTATTTTTAATGAAGTTAGGAATAACACTGAGATTGTGTATTCATGGTAAGGACTACCTGGGGAGGCAGTGAATCCACTGTTCCGGAAGGTACTTCTACCGATAACAATTAATAATGTATTTACAATTGACTGTGAGTCTGTCACTTATATTAACTAATCTGACACGCAGACCTAGTAACAGTTGAAAAAGGGTTTCATTCAGGTAGCCTGAGTCCACAGCCAATGTTCTTTACCTCTGCTCCAGCAACCTCAGCAGACACTACAGAACTGACTACCGAGAACATTCAGTGGGCAATTCAGGAGTCAGATAAGGGTCAGACTATATGCTTTTATGTGTTTAACATTCTAACCACTGATTTAAAAAATGTGGAAGTGAGATTGCATTAGGTCTCTGCCTTGAAATCTAAAAGCATATGTCAGTGGAGTTCCCGTCGTGGGGCAGCTGTTAATGAATCCAACTAGGAACCAAGAGGTTGCGGGTTCGATCCCTGGCCTTGCTCAGTGGGTTAACGATCTGGCGTTGCTGTGAGCTGTGGGGT
>PVHT020000037.1:7628445-7662800 GCA_004024745.2 Catagonus wagneri | reverse complement strand
AAAAAAAAAAAAAAAAAAAAAAAAAAAAAAAAAAAAAAAAAAAAAAAAAAAAAAAAAAAAAAAAAAAAAAAAAAAAAAGTAACAGCATTGTCAGTGATAGCTGCTTAAAAAATTTCCTTAGGGAAACAGAAAACTTGCAATTTGATTCCCCAGTGAAGAAAGATATGGGAAAACAAACAAAAACCAACCTCTCAGAATTACAGCAGCTGTTTAATTTAGCCAGACAGTACTACAGTAATTCAGAGATTCAGTTCTGTAGATGCTGGACTGGATGAGGGATATTGAGTGTAGAAGAGAAACAACTGTACCTATCTAACCTTTTAAGGACTTCCTTTGTGCTCACAGTAATGTTTTTAAACTTTTAGTGTGGACTTAAAAAAAAATCAGTCTACACTGAAATGTGAGGGCTATATAATACCTAAATGTGAATATTACAGAGGGTTTTTATTTGTGCTTTTATGTCACTTTTAAATTTAAAGATCACCACTATTATCAAGTGACAGACACAAATATACAATAGAAAAGTTTAGCACTCATAACAAACTACAACCTATTAATAAATATTTTCCTAATAATTTTCTCTCTGCTAGGGACACTATATTTTTCATTCAGATTAAAAAACATAAAGTACTTAAATGGTGTGGAGACTGAGACTTGGCTACGCTAGTAAAGACATCAAATGTAAGCTACAGGAAGACATGAGACAGCGGACTTAGAACACCTGTGTCTGAATACCAGTGCTCCCATTCTCAGCTACATGCCCTGATTTTGTTTCATCACCTAAAAAAGAGAATGACGACGACTCATCTCATGTGGTTGTTAGGGAAATACACACGATAAAGTTCGTCAACATGCTTTCCCAACCGCACAGCAATGTACGAAAACAACTTTTAAATTATTACTAGAAAAGCAAGGAACTTCAATTTAACTTACAATATGGACTTAAGAAACAGAAGAAGATTTTGCTGGTCTACATTTGGGATCACTCTCTACTCCTCACTCTCAACTTTTTTCACCAGATTATTATTATTATTTTTTTCACTGAAACCATTTTTTTTTAAAGCAGATTTAAGTGCACTTCAATTTTTTTTTTTAAAGGAGTTAAGTTGGTAAATTAGAGAGTTAAGATCTGGTTACATTTTCCTTATAAATTCAAGGAGCTCAGAGGGACACATATATCCATTTAAACTATGAAAGACAGATGATTCCTTTAATCGGTAGCAATTACTGGAGTGCAGGTATGTTCTTTTGTCAAGCCTTTCACTAATGAAATAAGATGATTTCATTAAAACATGCAAGATAAAATGAGATTATGATACTTGAAATTTGCTCAGAGAGTAGATCATAAGTATATTCACCAAAGAGACACAAAAGGTAACTAGGTAAAATGATAGTTAATAAGCTTGATTGTGGTAGTCATTTCTCAACATATACAGGTATTAAAACATCGTCTTGTAAACCTTTAAGATTACAGTATTTGAAAACAAGTAAATGTTTAGTCACTACCATAGCAACAGACGGCACAGATGGTTGGTCCAGGAAATGGGCTGGCCTGGGGCTGAAGGGAGGAAGTGTTCCTTCTTCATTCTTTAATCTTTGTACTGTTATTATCTGATCAGAAGAGCCCATAGCTAAAAAGACTCGAAGACTCCCATTTTGGTGGCCTGAGAACACATCAATCACAGGCATGTAGCTGTCGACAGCAACAACTGGATACTGAGCATCAAGCAGCAGGCGAGAAATCTTAGGGTCCCTAAAGGGAAAGAAATTGTGCATGAGCAAATAACAATCATTAACCGTGGCTCAGAGTTGCTTCATTTCTTACTTGGCTCATTATCTCAGCTTGTTAAAAATGGATCTACAAGTAGAGAAGTAACAGTGGTTTGGAAAAACATATGATTCTACCTATAATCCATCAAATAAAAAGGACCAGGCAGGTAAGTTCCAAATGCAGCAGTCGGAGGGCCGGGAATGTGTCTGCCTTATCTCCGCATCATCATGGGCCCAAGGCTTGCCGAACAGTATTATTTTATAGGTAGACAGTGTGATCAACTAGAAAAAGTATAGATTTTGGAGTTCCCGTCGTGGCTCAGTGATTAACGAATCTGACAAGGAACCATGAGGTCGTGGGTTTGATCCCTGGCCTTGCTCAGTGGGTTAAGGATCCGGTGTTGCTGTGAGCTGTGGTGTAGGTTGCAGACGTGGCTCGGATCCCACGTTGCTGTGGCTGTTGTGAAGGCTGGCAGCTACAGCTCCTGTTAGACCCCTAGCCTGAGAACCTCCACATGCCACAGGTGCGGCCCTAGATAAGGCAAAAAAACAAAAAAAAAAAAAAGAAAAAGAAAAAGTATAGATTTTAGAGTCTGGCAGATAAGATTTGAGTACTACTACCAACAATATCTGCCATTTACTGAGTACTTACTACGTGGTAAGCACTTCATAAAGTTTCTACAATCCTTCTAACACTGCCATTCCCCACTGCTAACGGATGGGAATAAAGTCCCAAGGCTCTTCACTCCACCATATACTAAATCTTAGATCTGTGTCTTACCTGCTGTATGATTCTCAGTAATCAACATAACTTTTAAAAGTTTGTTTCCTCAACTGTAAAATAAAACTTCCATCAAAGGGCTGTTATTAGGACTAAAGTGAGATGTCAAGTATAAAATACCAACATGGTAAGTGCTTAGTCATTGGTAGCCACTGTTTTTTTATGCTTTCTCAACAAAAAAGTGGGGGCTAAGGAAACGAGAAGGAAAGGGAAATAGCAGCCCAGCAGCGAAAAAAAAGGGGAAAAACCAAAAGCCTAGAGCTGATAGTAACATCCTCGATTCCAGCAGTACTGCTTCACCTGCCATGTTGCCTGCTTCACCTTCCCCATGTTGCCTGCTTCACCTTCCCCATGTTGCCAGCACAGAATTACTTAACTGTCCACCCAAGGCGTACCTGCCTGTTTCTCATTGGAGCCTCACTGTTTCTCCAAGAGGGAGCCAGGGGATCTCCCACCACCCTCACTTCAGAGAGGATGAAAAAAGACTGACTTCTCCAAGTTAAACCTCATGTTTCCTCATTGGTAAAATGGGGATAACGACATTCATTCATTGTTATATGAGACAGCGCCCTCAACAGTGTTCTTTGTACAATATAAAACACAGCATTTAAAACGAAGAATCATGAGATAGCTGTTAGCAAAAAGATCAGCTCTAAAATAATTAAAAATCAGTACCTGGATCAAAACAAAAATGAATAGTCTGTACCAAAGATAGAAATAATCTCGAGAAAAATCAACACCACAGCTAGGTTTTGGGTAGTGCTAAGTGAGGTCCAGCAACGAGATCCGTAGGTCTAAAAGACACACTCAGTACGGCCATCCTGCAAATACCTGATGTGAACAATATTAAAGTTCTGAGACAGAGATAAAGCATCGGTTTTGTGAGGTGATAACCCTTGGTAGTTGAGCTCCTTGGTGAGAAGAGTGGACTGGTGAGCCTGACTCTGTGGCTTCTAACCCTGGTTCTACAACTTATAATCAAGACAAGTTACTCAACTTCTCTGTGACCCTGTTAACTCATCTGTAAAACAGGGGAAATAGGTTACCTGCCTCGGAATGACCTGATGTATGTAAGGTTCTCAGCAGAAGGGAGACACAGAAAGCAGTATTTATAAGATTGCTATGACACAGGAGAAAGAGCAGCAACTGTGGTGAAACTGAGAAAGATCTTCCAAGGATTTATTGGCCTGGTCACGTATGCAAACCACACGTAGTCCTCTTTGATTCATACAGAGTTAAAGATAGAAAATAAAGAATACTTCAAAAGGTCCTATTTACTTGAATGACATGTAAAACTGGTGGAGGGGGAGTTTCACCAGCCCAAGCAGCTTGTCCTGTCCTGGGCTCCGCACCTTGTTCCAGGTCTCAAGAACCATCACATTGTTCTTAAGCCTTTCCAGGCATTGGGAAGACAGAGAGACAGGAATCACCTGGGGAGAGGAACAAAACAAAATTTCACATCTGAGACAGTATAATTTATACTTTTGTTCAACAAGCAGTTACAATAGCTTATCGTGTGCCGTGCACAGTGCTAGGAGCTGAAGACACCAAAATCTGTGAACCATCTGTATCCTCAGTCTGAAGCCACAGTCTTGTGTTAGAGACCAACACAGCACCTCTATGCTGTTAGAGGCCATAAATACCAAATGGCATGAATTCTCTGAAGACAAAGCTCGCTCTCTGATGACTCTAGATCGGGGTTCACAGACACAGAGAAGGCTGTCAGACATGTCAATCATGATGACTGCCAAGAGCATCCACGCAACTCCTCCAAGGTAAAGTGACTCATTTACAAACCCCTGCTGAGAGACCCAAATTTTTTTTTTTTTTTTTTGGCTATGCCCAAAGCATGTGGAAATTCCCAGGCCAGGGATTGAACCTGTGCCATAGCAGCGAACTGAGCTGCTGCAGTGACAATGCCAGATCCTTAACCCACTGCACCACAGGGAAACTCCAGGAGACAAGATATTTTTGAAACAAAGATGCCTCCTGTTAGGGGTAGTGCTGAGGACCTACAAAGGTCTACCAATCCACTGCGTGGGCAGCATGGCCTCATACAAAAAGCTCTGCCCAGCTGGTGTCACAGTAAATAGAAAGGCCAACAATTTAGCTAAATTTTCAGTAAACAATTATTCTAGAACCGGCCAGCTAGCTGGTAGCTGAAAGAGAAAAGAGAAGTCAGAAAGAGAGCTAGAGATCAAGAGCCAAGAGTGGGTGAGTTGAATTAATGGCAGAATCGAGGGCCCACCAATTTGAAGGAACCCAAGCTGCAGCATGACTGCAACAGTAGAAGAAACAGAAGCCCCAGTGATGAAACCAAGAGAAAACAGGAGAGGCAAGAAGAGTGAAACTAGAAATGACATGCGGCTTGATAAAAGGAAGCTGATGGAAGAGCAGAGCACTGGGACAGAGTTACTTCTGTATCTATGTAAGAAACGTCACTTACAAAGGCATCCTGAACACATTACTGTTCCCTGAATCCTAAAATAGGTAAAACACAGTAAACTAACCTACAAATAGAAAGATTTCAGACAGAGCTTTTGGGAGAATTAATTCTAAATCTTAAGCAGGAGTTAACTGGTACAAAAAGCTCTGCCTAACAGGAGTCAGGCTGAGAGGAAATTCAAGGCAGAAGGCAAAGACACAGAGGGAGGAAAAGAGAATATTCAGGAAACTGCAAGGAGCTGAGCGTAGCTGGACTGTGAAGAGGGGCAGGAGCTGAGCGTAGCTGGACTGTGAAGAGGGTCAGGAGCTGAGACTGGAGAAGCACAGACAGCCCTTAAGGGGTGTGCTAAGACCAAACCGAGGGTGTGAATTCTATCCTGAAGTCTATGGGGAGTCGCTGAAAGGTTTTAAGCAGGAGAATAAAATACTCAGGTCAGTGTTTTAGAAAGCTCGTTCCTGTTGGTGCGCAGAGGAAGCAACAGACAGGGAGAGGTAAGAACCAGGCAGGACAGTCTGAGGGCTACTCCAAATGAGAGGGAGGGCCTGAATGAAGGCAGTGGCAATGGACTACAGATAAAGGGATTTATTCCACAGATATTTAAGCATGCAGCATCTATTAGATTTGGTGAATCATTATGTAGGAAAGACTCAAGGAGAAGTTCCTGTTGTGGCTCAGTGGTTAACAAATCCGACTAGGAACCATGAGGTTGTGGGTTCGATCTCTGGCGTCGTTCAGTGGGTTAACGATCCGGCATTGCCGTGAGCTGTGGTGTAGGTTGCAGATGCGGCTCAGATCCCGTGTTACTGTGGCTGTGACGTAGTCCGGCAGCAACAGCTCCAATTTGACCCCTAGCCTGGGAACCTCCATATGCCGCAGGTGAGGCCCTAGAAAAGGCAAAAAGACAAACAAACAAAAAAAAAAAGGCAGACAGGAGAAGGAAGAGATGTGGGAGGAATAAATCCAGATTTTAGACATGTCTAAATGCCTTCTTCCATTTATACCTCTTTACTGAATACCTGTAATATACCAGGCGACATGCTAGATTTCAAGTAAACAGTGTTTCTAAGACATCCAGGTGGTGATGACCAGCAGGCAGTTACAGATCTGAAACTAGAGGGAAATGCCTGCCTTACAAAGAAGTGTAGATCTGGAAGTCACCTTCATGTCAATGAAGCTGTAGGAGTAGACGTGCCTACTCTGAGGAAAAGAATTAGTCCAGAAGAATGCCAAGGACAAAGTAATGAGTAGGAACACTAGAAATTAAAAGTAAGAGGGAGTTCCCGTACTGGCACAGTGGGAACGAATCCAACTAGAAACCATGAGGTTGTCGGTTCAATCCCTGGCTTTGCTCAGTGGGTTAAGGATCTGGCGTTGCCGTGAGCTGTGGTGTAGGTCACAGATGCAGCTCAGATCTGATGTTGCTATGGCTGAGGCGTAGGCTGGCAGCTATAGCTCTGATGGGACCCCTAGCCTGGGAACCTCCGTATGCTGCAGGTGCAGCCCTAAAAAGCAAAAAAAAAAAAAAAAAAAAAAAAAAAAAAAAAAAAAAAAAAGAGAGAGAGAGAGAGAGAAAGGGAGAAGTGATGGAGTCACAACTCTTTTCCTAGTTTTCCTGCGGCCCAGTGATAGAAAAGGAACAGCACTGAGTCAGGAAGAAAATAAGAGGACGGAGCCACAAAGATACAGAAAGGAAACAATTTAAATAATAGCATCAAATCCTACTGAGAAATCAAGTAAGACGAGTACTGAAATCATCAGAGGAATAAATGAGGTAGAGGAAAAATAAATAAGTAAATAAATAAAATAAGGGAGACTGGAGAAACAGAAAAGAAAGGTTTATTTGGTCAAGGTCCTAGAGGAAGCAGAAAAGAATACAACTCAGAACTCAGACAAAAGAAATAGTGGGAAACCACATCAACTGAGACAGAACAGAAAGAAAGACACAAAAAATTTTATAATGACCTAAGTCCCTGCAGTCTGAATAATCCCAAGTTTTACAATGGAATTATGATATGGGAAACATACCTGTCTCCCCTCCCACAAATCCTGCCTTCATCCTTGATGGATATGGAATGTTAAGACAGGTGCAATGTTACCTGAGAAAAGTTAAAGACCGGCTTTGTTGTGCCCCACGCGATGACAGATCTGGTGACTTCCTCTGTGCTGAAGAATTTACAATTTAAATAAACATTGCATGGTGGCTGTTTCTCAGATTCTCCAGTAATGAAATCTTTCCCATCTGGTACCATCAACAGCACATGCAACAGCAAAGCATTCTCATTTGTTGACCCATTTATCTGATTTATCAAATCCTGAGAGGCCGGCACAGCCATGAAGTTTGAAGAATTTGGTACAAAAGGGCTTGGTGACTTTGGGGTGGGGAGCACCAAATTCTGCGTTTTCTTTACAGTTTCTTCTTGAATTTGATTTAGGTTCCTTGGATTTTTGGTACTGCTAACATGCTGGCTAGGTACTGGCAGTGTCTTATCTGGACTCGAAAGAGCACAAAGTGGAGTATGGTGGGTGCTGCTGTTTAGCTTTGTATTGACACCAGCGAAATCCTTGTTATCTATCACAAGCTCCACAGTTACCTATAGAACATAAAAGAAGGAGAGTTAATAGGCGTATCTTCTAGAATTGGAATCAGAATTTTGCTATTTCTTTTATTTAAAACCCACAGCAAAGTTCTTCTGCTCTACTAAATATAGATAGCCATCTATTTACAACAGTACTTCTCCAAGTGGAGCCAGGATAGAGACTATTTCTAGTCTATCAATTCTATTTATTAACCCTTTCTGATTATAAACCTTGCAGTCTAGAATGAACTAGGAAAGTGAGAAATAAAACTGCGGTAGTGGAAGAAAAATGTACTGTTAATTTTTTGCAATGACAGTCAAACAAGTTTTTAAAATTAAATGGTATTTATTATTAAGAAGGCCGGGAAGAGGGCAGAGAGGACTTCCAAGAAGAGGAAGCAGCATGAAAACAGGAACAAAAGCACGGATGCATAAGCCAACCTGGTACCTTAGCAATTCTGTACCTAGTTTGACACGGCTACCGCCTGGGACACTGCAAGAGGGCATGCTGCAGCGGTTGGCGGGGTCAGCTGGTGGGCACTATATTTTACGCTTTGGGTGATGAGGAGCCATGGAAAAGTTTGAAACCTAGCTGTGATGACTTCAAAAGCTTGCCAGGACAACAGGACAAAGCTATACCGAAGCCACACATTCAAATTCTTCTACCTAATGGGAACGTAAACTGGCGTAGCCACTGTGGAAAACAGTACAGAGGATTTTCAAAAAACTGAAAACAGTACTACCATACGACCCAGCAATTCCACTCTTGAGTAGTTATCTGAAAGAAACAAAAACACTAATTTGAAAAGCCATATGTACCCCAGTGACATCAACATTATTTACAACTGCCAAGATATGGAAGAAACCTGAGTCCATAAATAGGTGAATGGATAAAGATGATGATATATATATATTAGTCATAAAAAAAATTTTGCTATTTGCAACAATATGGATGGATGTGGACATTATCATGCTAAGCGAAAACTCAGAGAGGCAAAGATAAATACTATATGCTATCACTTATATGTGGAATCCAAAAAAATACCAGAAACTAGTGAATATAACAAAAAAAGAAAGACTCATCTACAGATACAGTGGGGAGAAGGAAGCAGAGAGGTGTGATATAAAGGAAGTGGATTAAGAGGTACAAACTATTATGTATGAAATAAGCAACAAGGATATATTCTACCACACAGGGAATACAACCAATATTTTATTTTATTTATTTATTTTGTCTTTTTAGGCTGCACCTGAGGCATATAGAAGTTCCCAGGCTAGCGGTGGAACTGGAGTTGCAGCTGCTGGCCTACACAAAATCCACAGCAACACCAGATCTAAGCTGCGTCTGCGACCTACACCACAGCTCACAGCAACGCCGGAATCTTAACCCACTGAGAGAGGCCAGGGATTGAACGCATGTCCTTAGGAATACTAGAGTTGGCTTTGACACCGCTGAACCACGACAGGAACTCCACCAGACACAGTAATCTTTTAATATGTAAATGCGTTACTTCCATGCTTTAATGTCCTTTCTTGGGTCTTAGGATAAAAGCTGAACACTTTACTCTGACCTTAATAATACGGCTCCCCTCTGCCTGTTCTATCTTAGCATCTACCACTTCCCTTTTTGCTCACTATCCCGTGGTAACATTCTGTCCCTTGACAAAGTCAAGCCCAGTCTCACTTTAGGGCCTTTGCAGTGCTAGTCTTCTCTCTGGAATGATCTTCCCTGTGCTTTTTTCTTCGTGGCCTCTTCCTCTTATTCTTCAAGTCTAACCTTAACTGTCTGTCACCTTCTTAGAGAGAGAGACCTTCTCATCTTCTACTTCCTCCCAGGTCCTCACTGCCACATCATACCATTTAGTTCCTTCCCAGTACTTTTGTTACCCTTTTGTAATATAGGAGGGGACCCTGATCTTCTTCTTCACTGACATATTCTCAGGGTCAGCCAGTAACACGTGCTTCATACATACGGGACCACCTGAATTATCTATATACCTTGAGGGGGCCAAGTGGAGTCTGACCATGTTCTTGTTGCACTGGAAGCTGATCACTGAAACAGAGCAGCTCAGACTGGATGACAGCTCTCAAAGGTAGTGATGCAGACCCAACGACCTCTGGCTGATGGAAGAAGAAAAGTTTAGGTTAAATTTACAAAGAGCCACAGGGGACTTTAACTGAAGTGACAACATATGATGGCTTATAAAAGAATCCATGTTTTTTGAAATCAATAGCTTATTTGACTGAGGCAACTCTAAGTGGGAACTCATATTCTACCATATTTTGGTCCCCTTTCTGGGTTTTTACTACCCCCTGGAAGATTAGAAAGGGTTTCATGAGTCACTAAGAGGTTAGAAGATTTTTCTTTTTTCTTTTTAGGGCTGCACCTGTTGCATATGGAGGTTCCCAGGCTAGGGATTCTGCAGCCACAGAAATGCAGGATCTGAGCCATGTCTGTGACCTACACCACAGCTCACGGCAATGCCAGACCCTTAATCCACTGAACAAGGCGAGGGATTGAACCCAAAACCTCATCATTCCTAGTCGGATTCATTTCCACTGCCACAACAGGAGCTCCAAAATATTTTTTTTTTAAGGCCGCATCTGCGGCATATGGAAGTTCCCTGGCTAGGGGTCGAATCAGAGCTGCAGCTGCTGGCCTGCACCACAGCCACATGGGATCTGAGCTGCATCTACAACCTACACCACAACTCATGGCAACAATGGATCCTTAACTCACTCAGCGAGGCCAGGGATTGAACCCGCATCTTCATGGATCCTAGTCAGGTTTGTAAACCACTGAGCCAGCCACAATGGGAACTCAAAAGATTTTATATTTTTGAAATAAATGAATAAAAATCCTCAAGACAACATTAAATTTTAAAGCAGCAGGATAGAAACTACATATAATATTGTCCGAATACTGTCAAAGACTTATAGATATAATGTATTCATTTAAAAAAGATAAAGAAGATACAAATAAATATTAATAATAGTTATTTCTTAGTGATGAGATAATAGGTGATTTTTGTGTCTTAAAATATTTTTCTATAAAACACATACATAATTCTTTTATTAATAGAAAAAAGTCATTAACCACATGATTCAATGCAAATATACTGAAATGCTTATAGAAGTTGTCTTGAAATTGTGAAACTGTTTTTCCTTCTCTTTCTGTTTTGGTATATTTTCCATAAAGAATTTACATTGTTTAAATCCCCTGAAAATACAAACAAAAAGAAAACAAGATGCATTCTTCACGCTCTCTATGCTAAAGAGAAGGCCAAAGACTATAAAAGCCACTCTCTTAATTGAAGTAAAAACTGCTCATGACCTAGTTTATTGATTTCTATTGTACCAGTTGCAAGCGGATTTTATAAACTTTGAATTCGCTGATAAAACTGCTACCCACATTGTATTAATGTGGACATAGGCTGGATACCTTAAGTATTTTGTCTGAAGAACAGAGCCTCAAATTAAAGCCAATATGCTATACCAATCCAAACAGTCAACTCTCCACAGTAGGGAGCACAACAAAGAGGTTAAGTATATAGGATCTAATGTCAAAAGACTTGGGATGGAGTCCTTTGTCTTTTATTAGGTTGGGTGATCTTAGACTGGTTAGTTACCTTACTAAATCTCAGTTTTTTCACCTGTAAGTTGAAGATAATAATGTACATAATTCACAGAGTTGTTTCAATTATTAAATTTGATAGTATCGTTCATGTAGAATCTTTAGCATAAAACTGGTCTATAGGTAACACTAAACAGAAATTTAAAATAATAACAATAAAAAAACAAAGTGATGTTTGTGCCTGGAGAAATTCCTAGTTTAGGTAGGAATGTAGTCTTAAGTATGCTCCAAATACTTGGTGTGAATAAATGGTAAAGGCAAGGTCAAAATCACTTGAAGTACCTTTTTCTGTGGGGCTTTCTTTGTGTAAATTTGGAAAGTGAGACTGGAACTCCACCAGTGTTCTATCATGGGGCCACCAAACTGTATTGGAAACACAAATCTCTGCTGGAATTTCACCGCTGCAAGGGGAATCAGACACATAATACGTCACACCACTTGATCAGAGACGTCGCATCAATCCATGCCTTGATACCAACCGCCTCCCTTGCAAATCCAACTAAAATCTCTTTTAGGAATACAGTCAGAGTAACTTCACAAAAGTGTCAGGACTGAAGGAACAGAAAACCCTGGATATGTACAACACAGAGAAGATAAGCAGTGTTATGTTGCTTTACTTTGAATGTCACGCATATGAGCACAGGATGTATAAAAATATACCACATACTTCACTGAGTGTAAGGTATGACTTAGTGTTTTTATTAATTTATATATTTATTTTTTTTTTTGCTTTTTAGGGCTGCACCTGCAGCATATGGAAGTTCTCAGGCCAGTCGCTGAATCAGAGCTGCAGCTGCCAGCTTACACCACAGCTACAGCAACGCCAGATATGAGCTGCATCTGCAAACTACACCACAGCTCATGGCAATGCTGGATCCTAACCCACTGAGCGGGGCCGGGGATCAAACCCGCATCCTCATGGATACTAGTTGGGTTCATTTCTACTGAGGCACAACGGGAATTCCTATTTATTTACTTTATGGCTGCACCTGTGGCATACAGACATTCCCCAACCAGGGATCTTTTAACTTACTGTGCTGGACAGGGATTGAACCTGCACCGCCACAGTAACCGGAGCTGCTGCAACTGGATTCTTAACTTATTGCACCACAGTGGGAACTCCTGACTTAGTGTTTTCAAAGGACAGGTTGGAAGATAGTGTGACGGAAGAAGGTGGCTAGCTGGACATGGGACAAAGGAATAAATGTAGTGAAGACACTGAATCAAAAACTGTAACAATGAAAATAATTACTTCCTGGGCTGAAGACTAGAGGACTCCCACTGTCACATTCAGACAAGGCTCTAAGTACTGATGGTAGTTAGCAGTGTTAGGCAGGATGCAGTCTGTCTTTTAGATGGAAAGAGGGGGTTTCTGCTGTAACACCATGTTTTAATGGGAGGAAGTGATGGTAGTATTTTAGTTTGTGCTCACTGCTATGGGGCTTTAACAGGTTAAGAAAAAAAAAAAAAGGAATTTGGGGCTAGAATCATTTGATATGAGTTCTGTTACTAATGACACCTCGGCCACAATTTATCACCTATCAAATAATCTTCCAGTCCAGTCACTGCTAAACCCTTAAAAATGGATCTGAAGAGCCCTCTCAAAAAGCCCAGGTACAGCGAATCCACTGTCTCTGGTATTCATTCAAACTGCCCTTTGGACCTACTGATTTCTACCTTGGCTGTCTTAATTACTGCCTCTATTTCTCTTCATACTCATGAACAGGATGTGGGTCTTGCTATCTGGATCCACCCACAGGAACTGTGAACCAGAGGTCTGGGCCCAGGAAGCCCACACCCATTAGACCAGTTAACCTGCTTACCCCACCACAGAAAGAAAAGTAAGACAACACCTACCACTCATTGGTGTGCTGAGAGGGTAAACTGAGGTAACAGGTGAAAAAGTAGTCCAGGCACTCTAAAATCCTTAATGTACACACAGAACTCCACTTCCTTCTGGTGCTACTCATGTCTTCTCAAGTTTTGACACTATATTACTGAATTTCTCATGTAATTTTTTTTCTTTTTTCTTTTATGGATGCACCCATGGCATATGGAAGTTCCCAGGCCAGGGATCAAATCCAAGCTGCAGCTGAGACCCATGCCAGAAATCAGCGTGAGATCCTTAACCTACTGTGCCAGGCCGGGGACTGAACCTGTTCCTCTGCAGCTATCTAAGCCACCACAGTTGGATTCTTAACCTAGTGCATCACAGCAGGAACTCCATAATTCTCTGTTTCTTAAGCTTGTTATTATTATTATTATATTTTTGTCTTTTCCAGGGCTGCACCCATGGCATATGGAGGTTCCCAGGCTAGGGGTCTAATCGGAGTTGTAGCTGCCGGCCTACACCACAGCCACAGCAACACGGGATCCAAGCTGCATCTGCGACCTACACCACAGCTCACGGCAACGCCGAGTCCTTAACCCACTGAGCGAGGCCAGGGATCGAACCCCCAACCTCATGGTTCCTAGTTGGACATGTTAACCACTGTGCCTTTACGGGAACTCAAGCTTATTTTTTAATTTTTAAAATTATTATTATAGGGTCGCAATTTGTGGCATACAGAGGTTCCCAGGCTAGGAGTCAAATTAGAGCTGTAGCTACTAGCTTATGCCACAGCCATAACCACAGCCACAGCCTACACCAGATCCAAGCTGCGTCTTCAACCTACACCACAGATCAAAGCAACAACCAATCTTTAACCCACTGAGCGAGACCAGGGACCAAACCTGCGTCCTCATGGATCCTAGTCGTATTTGTTTCCACTGAGCCATGATGGGAACTCCTTAAGCTCATTTTTTTAAACCACTAATAATGAGTTAATGTTACAATGAAAGAAGAAATTTATGTAAATAAGTTGGTAACGAGGTCCCAAAGAAGACTTTTTTTAAGAGTTGGAAGGGATCCTAAAAATACTTTGTCCATTCCATATTGTTGTTAAGAGAGGCCCACAGATGAAGTCATTTTGTCTAGTGTCACACAATTAAGTATGTGGTATAACCAGAAATAGAACTCTGTCTTCCAGTTCTTGGCTTGATGGGAGTTCCTGTTGTAGCTCAGTGGTAATGAACCCAATTAGTATCCATGAGGATGTGCATTCAACCCCTGGCCTTGCTCAGTGGGTTAAGGATCTGGCATTGCTGTGAGCTGCAGTGTAGGTCACAGACGTGTCTGGGATCTGGCACTCCTGCAGCTGCACCTCCAATTCAACCCCTAGTCTGGGAACTTCCGTGTGCTGCAGATGTAGCCCTAAAAAAAACCCAAAAAAGCAATACTTGGCTTGATGCTTATTCCACACGTCCCATACTATCTTTCTCAGAAGGAGAAAAGCAGAAAGAACTCATTAACTGTAGCCAACAATAATAATAATGCATGAGAAGCAATACAGATTAAGAGCATATGGTTTGAGGGAGTTCCTTTATGGCATAACAGGTTAAGGATCTGGTGTTGTCACTGCAGCATCCTGGGTCACTGCTTGTGGTGTGGATTTGATTCCTAGCCTGGGAACTTTCACATGCCACAGGTGAGGTCAAAAAAACAAGACAAAAACAAAGCACAAGATTTGGAATCAAAAAAGTTCTAGGGTTCACCTTCTAGTTCTACTATAACCCAGCTGTTACCTTAGACAAGCTACTTAGTAATTGATTTGTGTCTCAGCTTCCTCTTTCCTTACCTGTGTATATGTTTAAGGATTAAATAATTAATGTATGCAAAACACTGAGTAGAGAGCTTGGCACATAATTCAGTGCCCATGAACATGAACTACTATCAGTTACACACTAGTCTAGAGTTTAATGGTTTTTATATTCATTATCTCATTTGACTGTCCATTAATTCCTTGTACAATACAGGCAGTCCTTGCTTTCAAGATACAATGTTAACTGAAACTTGTGCATATCAGAACTGTGTTCTTGCTGGATCTCAATTTACAGATGGGGAACCAGAGGCTCAGAGAAGTTTTAAGAAACTCACCATCAAATGTCATATAGATAGAAAGAGGTAGAAGAGGGAAGACCTGAGAAAGAATCCAACATTTTTTTTGGATTTTGATTAAAAATGGTTTAATCACATTAAAGCTTCTCAAATATATTTAAGCCAGCAGAATCAAGTACACATTATCAAATGCTTTGAAGAAACTTTCAGAGCACCTTCAGTTGCTAGCAATAATGTAAGCATACAACCAGAAAGTAAACATATGAAAAATTGTAAATGCCCCAATTCTCCCTTAAGGTGATGGGAAAAGTGAAACAATGTGCCCCAGTTAAAAAAAAAAAAAAGCATATTAAATCACTTTACTGCTGCTTCTAAGAGTAAAGAGAATTTTAACGTTTGTGCTGGAGATACTTCAAAGGAGAAATGATGCATGCATAGGACTACTCACAGAAGCACTGATTTTATTATTTATTTACTTACTTTCTTTTTTGGCCGCACTTAAGGCATATGAAGTTCCCAGGCCAGGAATCGAATCCGAGCTGCAGCTGTGACCTACACCATAGATGCAGCAATGCCGGACCCTGAACCTGCTGCACTACATTGGGAACTCCTGAAGCACTGTTTTTAACAGCAAAATATGGAAAACAACTTAAAGTTGAAAATGCTATAGTACGTTAACAAAGCCAATCACAAAAAGGGCATACTGTATGATTCCATTTATATGATGTGTCCGGAATGGGAAAAATGATAAGATTAAGAAAAGAGATGAGGAGTTGCTTAGTGAAAAAGAGGAAAGAGGGAATTGAGGAATAAATGCTAGTAAGTACGAGATTACCTTTGGGGGGATGAAAATGTTCTAAAATTAGATTGCGGTGACAGTTACAAAACCTGTGAATACCGTAAAAATCACTGACTTGTACACTTCAAATGGATGAAATGTATAGTATGTGATTTATATCTCAATAAAGCTGCTTTTAAAAAGGGAAGAAAAAAAACGGCAATAGTTGAAAGAACATGATCTAGGTATCAGGAATTCTGAGCTGTAGTTTCAGCTACATTACTGCTTTGCTGTCCTGCATCAGGATTGTCAGAGCATCTCTGGGCACCTCCTCACTTATAAAGTAAAGGATTCAGGATAGATTTATTACTTCAAAATTCTTTCCACCTCTAAGATTCAGTGATAAAAGAAGAGTCAGATGAGTAATTAGGGATTCAAAAAATTTCCAAAGCCAAAATGTCTAAGGAGCAGAAGCCAGGTTCTCTTACTTCCATCTGTAATTTTACTGGATGCGAGCCGAACGACCTCAGTGATCAAAGCTGTCTTTGCCAATCTACTTTTGGAAAAGCCCACAGGAAAGTGATATTCCACAAAGAAGGTGCTAAAAAAATCAAAACAAGAGAAGTTAAAAACAAACCAAATAATAAACCTCTTTTCTCTCTGAAAATCCTACATAACTTTCAAGGCCCTGTTTTTAGAACCTCAAGGTCCTCAGAGAACTGAACTTCTCTCTTCAAAGCCTCTACTTATCTTGTCAGAATTGAAGGCTCCCTTCCTTGTGTTCCCACAGTACTTTTGATACAAAACACCTCTTTTAGCCCCATAAGCCCTATCATAAAGAGCCATTTCAATGTTTCTCTCTTCTGGTGGCTGTATGGTCTGGGTTCTGATTTTCTTTTTCTCATACATTAACCCAGCATAGTGTTTGGGAACTAGTGGCGGATTTAGTACATTTTTGTTGACTTAATAAAGCATATGGAAGCACTTCTTACATCATAAACTGCTATACAATTATTTACTATTATTATCAGACACACTTTCCAAAAATGTTAACTTCAGTTTTCTCATTCAAGACATACCGCTTTTTTGCTGTTGTCGGCTTAGGTGGTCTCTCAGCAAAGTTTTTTTGGCCAGGAGTCTCCTGAGGACCATCTGGACGAACTCCCATTGTTTCGATGATGATTCTGACTGAATGTGTTCTACCCAGAAGGGCCAGTCTCTCCACACTTAGTGTCATCGCTTGGGCATCTTCTGGAGTTTCTGAAAGGATCTGTTGTTCAACCCTATTTCTGTAAGGAGTTCACACAGAAAGTGAAACAGTCAGAAGCCAAACATGAAATGATCTAGATTGTACAGGCAAGAGGAGGAAAGATGAAAGATAGAAGCATCTGAACTCACAAGTTACCAAGGATTGAGAAATGGCATTAATCATCATAATTCTGGTTTTAAACTACAGTGAAAGAAATCTTAAAAAATGTAAAGACATTCCTGTAATACCAAAGCTTATCTCTACATAGGAAGAGAAACTGATGTTACAGAATAAGGTTTTCAACAAGGGATGCAGACTTAACTTCAGTTACCGATTGCTTTAATGTAACTTATAATCCCTTTGTGTACTCCTTTTCATTTCTTTCTTTATAAATATTTTCTACATATGTGTAACAGAGTACAATACAACCTAGACTTTTGCTTTCTACCTTAAGCATTATATCATACCTGTCTTTTCATGTTATCACATTTTTAAGGATGACAATATGTAACTCACCGAACCAGGCTGATAGTTGGGTAAATACAGCTCATTTCACTTGAGATCTTGTGACAATAACCTTCCTTTGCTTTTGCCTCTAAACAAACATTCATAGAGACTCTCACCTATTTTTCTTGCCCACTGCCCTCTTCTTCAACTTATGATCGTCTGACTCCAGAGCCTTACAAGAGCTGGAAAGAGCTTTGGACTGGCTCATTTTTCTAGAAGGAACGTCATAATCTTCACTGCAGACATCACTGACACTGGTATCAGATTTCTAGGGGGGAAGAAACAAAAAGAAAGTATTAAAAGATAACTGCTTTGGTCCTGCTGTATAGCACAGGGAACTGTATCCAACCACTTGTGACAGAACATGAGAGAAGATATATGAGGAAAGGAATGTGTGTGTGTACATTTATATATATATATAAAACTGGGTCACTGTGCTGTATAGCAGAATTGACAGAACATTGTAAATCAACTATAATAAAAAATTAAAAAAGCTAACTGCTTTGGGGAGAGTGGCAATGAAAATATTTCTCTATTAAGAGTAGTAATCAAATTATTCTCTGTACATGTATCAGCCTCTTAGAGAGATAACTGACACCAGGGAGATAATCCCATGTTTTTCCAGGTTATACAAAAATAATCTCAAGTTCACAAAATTAACCTACAAATTCAGGTCTAAGAAAATCAGTAAGAGTTCCCATCGTGGCTCAGCCATAACAAACCTGACTAGTATCCATGTGGATGCGGGTTCGATCCCTGGCCTTGCTCAGCGGGTTAATGATCCGGCGTTGCCATGAGCTGTGGTGTAGGTTGCAGATGCGGCTCGGATCCCGCATTGCTGTGGCTGTGGTGTAGACCGGCAGCTCCAGCTCTGATTTGACCCCTAGCCTGGGAACTTCCACGTACTGCAGGTACGGCCCTAAAATGACAAAAAAAGGAAAAAGAAAACAGATTCTTCTTTTTTCTTTTTGTCTTTCTGTTAGGGCCATACCTGTGGCACACAGAAGTTCCAGGCTAGGGATTCAATCTGAGCTATAGCCGCCAGCCTACGCCACAGCCAAGCAACGTGGGATCTGAGCCACATCTGCGACCTACAACACAGCTCACGGCAACGCCGGATTGTTAACCCACTGAGTGAGGCCAGGGATCAAACCCGCACCCACATGGATAATAGTTGGGTCCGTTAACCATTAAGCCACAATGGAAACTCCTAGATTCTTCTTTTAAATTCTCAGTAATAATAACAACCACTGTTTACTGACTGCTCACTATGTATCTAGTACTATGCTAAGTGCTGCGTGTGTATTTCTAATGTTTATATTTCTATAAGGTGTCCTTATCTCAATTTTTACAAATTGAGAAAACAAAAACTGAGAGAAGTTAGGCAGCATTGTTTATGATTCACAGCTGTAAGCAGGAAAGGCACATTTTGATCTCTATGGTTCCAAAGCCTGTATTTCCACTGCAGTTTGAGGCAAAATCACTGTAAAATATCACCTAACTACATGGATGCAAAGACCTACTTTTTTCCACCATTTCCTAATCCCTAAATAATCATACTACTACTGATTCATTCTGTTTTTAATCTTGCTAAGATGAACTGTTCATTATATGACACGAATTTCCTTAATGGGGGAACCAGAGGCTAAATCCCTTGTAATTAATTTTGTTGTAAGAAAAGTCAGCTGCAAGTGACTGATCAGCCCTTTCTAACACAAAATGAAAAGCAAAGAGAGAAGACAGTGCTACAGTTACTTGGCTCTAAATTTTTAAAAAGTTGCTGATATAAATGCAGGAGACCAATCCAGAGTAATTTTATCACCGCCAACTCTCTTTTTTTTCAGCACCTCAGGGTGTATCACGTATTGACCTATCATAAGGGTAACAAATTAGTAGTTAAATAAGCATGATCAAAATGTCCTTCTAGGAGTTCCTACTGTGGCTCAGCAGGTTAAGGACCTGATGTTGTCTCTATGAAGATATGGGTTGGATCCCTGGCCTCACAGTGGGTTAAGGATCTAGTGTTGCCACAAGCTGTGGTGTAGATCACAGATGCAGCTTGGATCCAGTGTTGCCATGGCTGTGGGGTAGGCCCCAGCTGTAGCTCTGATTCAGTCCCCGGCCCAGGAACGTACATATGCTGCAGGTATGTAAAAAAAAAAAAAAGTCCCTCTAGGAAATTATACAACTTTTTCAAGGTGAAATTACAGAGCTTTTTGCTTTTAGGATTCCCTTTACTGACTGGCAACTTTTAAAAATGGTATTGGCAAGACAATCAAAATCTAGATGAGTCTACATCCTGAAGGAAATTAGAGTAAACATAAACTAGGTTGTTCAGAAGATAATTTCAGGAAACAAAACCCTGAAGTAAAAATGCTGAATTTCTAAACTGTGGATATCATTCAATGTTAAAAACAGCAAACACTAACCCCAGTGTAGGACATGAAATTCTAACTCCTTGGTCTTCCCACTGCCCCAAGGACAACTGGTTCACTTCTTCCAATCAACAAACATTTTAAACTATTTCGCTCAAATACCGTGGGGGATTACTTGGTATCATTCATATATCCACTCATTTATTCACTAAGTATTCACTGAGTACTCAGTATCTACCAGACTTTTTTGTGGCAGTAAGAAAAAGACAAAGAAGATACGGTCTTGATCATGAGGAGCTGTATCCTGCAACACAAGGGCTAAAATAGAGGTGTGGCAGATTATTGTGGACATTCAGGGAACAAATTCTGCTTGGGTGGTTTCTTCATAGAGGTGATGAGTTGATTTGCAGCATACACAAGTTTCTGGGCCAGGGATCGAACCTGTGCCAGAGCAGTGACCAGAGCCACAGCAGTGACAACACTGGATCCTTAGCCCGCTGTGCCATGAGGGAACTCCACGAAGAGCTGATAAGCTTACCAGAACTGTAAGGGCATTTCAACATTTAAAGTAGAAGGATTAGTATGAGCAAGAGATATGGAGATAGAACAAGAGCCAGAGGTGTTCCCGTTGCGCAGTTAAGGATCTGATGTTGTCTCTGTGAGGACATGGGTTCAATCCCTGGCCTTGCTCAGTGGGTTAAGGATCCAGTGTTGTCATAAGGTATGGTTGCAGATGTGGCTCAGATCTGGTGTTGGCTGGGGCTGTGGTATAAGCTCCAGCTGTAGCCCTGATTTGACCCCTGGCCTGGGAACTTCCACATGCTGCAGGTGTGGCTGTGAAAAGAGAAAAGAAAAGGAAAAAAAGAAAAGGAAAAAGAGCTAGACTGTGGAGTGGTTAGACAACCAGTATGACCAGAGTCTCCAGTGCATATAGGATTAAAGTGGGAGATGAGGCTAGGGAGGTTAAGTTGGGGTCAGACTCTAATGCCATGCTCAAGGCCTATGAGACAGAGTGGTCTGGTGGTAAAACACACGGGCTTCTTTTGCTAGACAGACTAGGGCAAGAATTCTAGTTCTGCCATTTAATTACCAGTAATTAACATCTGAGCTTTTATTTCATGATATGGAAAAGAGGTAACACTAATCTCATGAGGATAGTAAAAGAATTAAAGGAAATAACGAACTTAAAACATTTGGCACAGTACTTAGTAAATAACAAATAACCTAAATTCCCTGGCGCACAGAAAACGTGTAATAAACCTAAGTTCCCTTTCCCCTTTCTCCTACGGGTAACAGGGTCACAGTGATGAGTTTCAGGGTAGAAAGTCATGAAATCCTAACAATTCACAATGTCTTCTAAATGCATCTCCTTTCCAGTCCCACTGCTGCCACTCACACTGGCTCTCTCATATCTCCTAGAACCCAATGGCTCCCTGTCTGCTCTGCTTATTCTCCCCTCGGCTGATCTCCTGTGTCATTATCAGCTAAACATTCCTAAAACACTATTTCCATCACATCATTTCCTCCTCACTGGATATTCAAATGCTTTCGCAGAGTAGCTGCAAGAGCCCGCCTTATTACTTCTCTTCCACACAAATTCCTACTCAGTCAAATCAGGTCCCTGCTGGTACACAAACTGCTAGTCTAGACATGCCGTTCTTTCTATTCCCATTTTACATCCTTTAACTCTCTGAACACCATCTTTCAAGTCTCCGTTAAAAATCCCTTACCCCGCAAGATGCTCCTTCCCAGCAGTATCATGCAAAATTCCTCCCTGCTTCTTCTGAACTGTGGCCACTCTCACTGTCTTTCCACTGAGCTGGTAAAAACTACACTCTACTTGTTATCTTTGCTGACCTGGAGGAAAAGGAAATCAGGAGCATAACAGCAATCTTAACAAACAGAAGTGACCGTGGGACAAGGAATGAACTCATTTTGTATATACTCTAGAAGATATTAAACCAATGACAGAACATACAGCTTGATATAAGAAAGAACTGAAGATGCTAAAACTGACTGAAAAGAGAATGCTCTGTCTTAAGGGTCAGTAGAGGGTTGCCCTTTTTTTTTTTGGTCTTTTTAGGGCTGTACCTGAAGCATATGGAGGTTCCCAGGCTAGGGGTTGAATTGGCGCTACAGCTGGCGGCCTATGACACAGCCACAGCAACATGGTATCTGGGAGGTGTCTGTGACCTATACCACAGCTCACGGCAATGCCGGATCCTTAACCCACTAAGCAAGGCCAGGGATCAAGCCTGCATCCTCATGGATTCTAGTCAGATTCATTTCCACTGAGCCACGATGAGAACTCCAGTAGAGGTATCTGTTCCCTGTGAGTAGAGCTGTCTCCGGAACACCTGTATTTAAAGATCCCAGTCCAGCGTGGTTTTGAGGTTATACCTGCATCAGTTCTTCCTTAAAAGAGCTCTACGGAAGCCATATCTTAATTAAGAACATAGGATTTGGACTCAGGTAAACCTGAATTTGAATCCTGGCTCTAACATATACTTGCTATGTGTCCTTGGACAAAATAATCTTACTAGGCTATCTGCTCATCTGTAAAATGAGACTACTCTCCTCCTAGGAGTGTCATTAGAATTAAATAAGGTATGTAAAATGGGTGGTTTTCTCTTAAGTGGTAACATGCTTGCACCTACTAATATCACTGACACTCTTGTTCTCCAGTTGTTATAGCGTCAGACTCAATGACTTACGGGTACTGTGTAAAATAAGTTCTCCAGGAGACTCTGGTCATACTGAGGGTCACTGAGTTCACTGCTGCAGTACACATCACTCCCAGGAGAGGGGGAATCTGGAGGAGAGCCGAGTCCGTCCCAGTAACGACCTTGGGATAATTCAGCACTGCAGAGATAAGAAAAATAAAGCAGAACATTAAAAGAAGTTTCAGCTGAGCTATTCTTTCTAAAGTTCTAAATATGTTGTGAGTCACATGGGAAGTCCTAAAGTTCTAAATGTGGAAGAAAATACGTTAAACAGAAAACTCACATCAAACAAGATTATCTGATTAATAGGTTCATATTATATCGCCCTTTCTCTGGGATGACAACATGTAGCATTTAAAAAATACATGACTGACACTGATTGTGATCTCATTCATTTATTTAACAAACATTTTACTGGGCACCTATTATGTGCCAGGCATGGTGTTAGGTCCTGGATAATATAGACATGGCTAAGATAATTTGTTTTACTCTTGTCTAGTAGGGAAGAGAAAAAGGTAAAGAATTAACTTTCATTCAGTGAGTTAAATGCTATATACTGTTTCTGTGAAGAATGGCCAGTTCATAATTATGCCTTCTATTAAGCAAAAATAAGTGTATTTTGATTAATTATGGCAAGATCAGTTCTATGTGGGCTAGAGAAATGAGTAAAACAGATATTCCCTGGTGGCTCAGTGGGTTAAGGATCTGGCAGTGCACATGCTACGGCTTGGGTCACTGCTGTGGCATGAGTTTGATCCCTGGCCTCGGAACTTCCACATGCTTTTGGTGCGGTCAAAAAAATAAATAAATAAATAAGAATTAAAAAAAAAAGAAAGATAAGAATATAAATCTAGTTATACTTCTTCATTTTTGTCTCTCCTATAGTAACTAGCACTTAATGAACACCTGTAAATGAACTGATTCTTAATGATAAGGTCACTAATAATAAAAACAATAATATTAAATATTTAATATGTGCCAAATACTCTAAGCATTTCAATTATCAATTCTTTCAACAACTTTGATTCCCTTTCAGGCTAGCAGTTATAATTTTTTTCCTTTGATTTCTCAACCCAAGCTGCTACAGTAATGACGCTGGATCCTTAACCCACTGTGCCACAAATGGATTTGAGGCCAACAATTAAGAATTTTCAGAATTCTTGGGAGTTCCCACTGTGGCTCAGTGGTAGTGAAACTAATATCCATGAGGATGCAAGGTCGATCCCTGGTTTTGCTCAGTGGGTTAAGGATCTGGTGTTGCCATGAGCTGTGGTGTAGGTCACAGATACAGTTTGGATTCCATGTTGCTATGGCTGTGGTGCAGGCCAACAACTGCAGCTCAGATTCAACCCCTAGCCTGGGACTTCCATATGCTACAGGGTGTGGCCCAAAAAAGAAAAAAAAAAAAGGAGTTCCCATTGTGGCTCAGTGGTCAACGAACCTATTATCCATGAGGACGCAGGTTTGATCCCTGGCCTTGCTCAGTGGGTTAAGGATACAGTGTTGCCGTGAGCTGCAGTGTAGGTCACAGACACAGCTTGGATCCCGCATTGCTATGGCTGTGGCATAGGCCCGCAGCTACAGCTCCAAATTGACCCCTAGCCTGGGAACCTCCATATGGCTCGGGTGCGGCCCTAAAAAGACCAAAGACAAAAAAAAAAAAGAATTTTCAGAATTCTGAAAGCAATTCTCCACTGTCTTCTGTGGAGCTTGTAGAAGTCTTCTTTTTGTTTGTTTCTGGCTTTACTGAGGTATAATTAACAAATAAAACTGTAACATATTAAAAGGTACGAGAGGATGATTTGATAGACAATGTGAAAGGATTCCTCATTAATTGATATATCCATCACTTATTTCCTTTTTCTGTCCATTCTTCCTTCCCTCTTTTATGTGAGAACATTTAAGTTCTACTCTCTTAGCAAATTTCTTTTTTTTGGTCTGTGTCCCTGGCACGTGGAAGTGCCCAGGCCAGAAACAACACTGGGTCCTTAACCTGCTCAGCCGCTAGGGAACTCCTTAGCAAATTTAAAATGCAACACAGTGTTATCAACTATAGTCACCATGCTATTATACATTAGATCCCCAGGTCTAAATATTCTTATAACTGAAAGTTCATACTCTTTTACCAGCCTCTCCATATTTCCTCCAACCTCCAGAAAGCACTTTTTGATAATATGTTTTGATAAATTTGACTTTTTTATTCCACATATAAGTTATACTATGTATATTTGTCTTTCTTTGGCTTATTTCACTTAACGCTCTCCAGATTCATCATCCATATTATCACAAACGACAGGAGTTCCTTCCTTCTTTTTTTTGTCTGGCTTTTTAGGGCCACACTTGCAGCATATGGAAGTTCCCAAGCTAGGGGTCTAATTGGAACTACAGCGGCCAGCCTACACCACAGCCACAGCAATGCGGGATCCAAGCCGCGTCTGTGACCTATACCACAGCTCACAGTAACGCTGGATCCTTAACCCACTGAGCGAGGCTAGGGATTGAACCCGTGACCTCATGGTTCCTAGTTGGATTCATTTCTGCTGAGCCACAACAGGAACTCCGAGGAGTTCCTTCTTTTTTTAAGGCTGAATAACATTCCATTGTTTACATAAGTATTGCATCTCTGATCGATTCATCCATCAACAGACACTTAGGTTGCTGTAATACCTATGACACCTTGGCCATTTTGTATAATGCTGCAGTGAACATGGGAGTAAGGATATCTCTTCAAGATACGGGCTATTTCCTCTGGATACATATCCAGAATTAGGACTGCTGGTTATATGGCAGTTCTATTCTTAATTTCTTGAGGAGCCTCCATTATGTTTTTCATAGTGATTATACCAGTTAACATTCTTCCCAACAGCGTAAAAGGGTTTTCTTTTTCTCCAAATCCTCACCAGCATTTGTTATCTCTTTTCTTTTTGACAGCAGAAATCTTAACATGTGTCGTGGTATCTTGTGGTTTTTATTTGCATTTCCCTGATTATTAGGGAAGCTGAGCACATATTTTTGGTGTCTATTGGCCATTTGTAGGTCTTCTTTGGAAAAAAGGTCCATTTAGGTCCATTGCCCAATTTTGAACTGGGCTATTTGTTTTTTTTGTACTACTGAGTTGTCTAAGTTCCTTGCATATTTTGGATATTAACCCTATATCAGATATGTGGTTTGCAAATATTTTCTAACATTCCAAAAGCTGCTTTTGTAGTCTGTTGATGATTTTCTTTGCTCTGCAAAAGCTTTTTAGTTTCATGTAGTCCCATTTATTTTTGCTTTTGTCCCCTTTGCTTTTTGTGTCAAATCCACAAAATTACTGACAAGAACAATGTCAAGGAGCTTACCCCTATGTTTTCTTTCAGCAGTTTTATGGTTTCAGGTCTATGTTCAAGTCTTTAATTCATTCTGAGTTGATTTTTGTGTACAGGTTAAGACAGTGTACATAAAAAAGTTTTAATCTTTTACATGTGACTGGCCAGTTTCCTCAATACTATTTATTGAAGAGACCATCTTTCCCCATTGAGTATTCTTGGCCTCTTTCTCAAAAACTAATTGACCATACGTTTCTGGGTGCTCTACTCTTTTCCACTGGTCTATATATGTTTTTATTACTATATTGTTTTGATTGCTATAGCTTTGGAACATAGCTTGAAATCAGGAAATGTGACCCTCCAGCTTTGTTCTTTTCCAAGACTGCTTTGTCTATCTGGGTTCCTTTTTGGTTCTGTACAAATTTTAGAATTGTTTTTTCTATTTTTGTGAAAAATGCCAGTGCATTTTATAGAGATTGCATGACTCTAAATATTGCTTTGGGTAGTATGGACATTTTATCAATATTAACTCAATCCATGAACATGGAATATCTTTCTGTTTATCTGTGTCCTCTTGAATTTCTTTCACCAATGTCTTATAGTTTCAATGTATAGATCTTTCACATCCTTGATTAAACTTACACCTAGGTATTTGATTCTTTTTGATGCTATTGTAAATGGACTATTTTCTTAATTTCTCTTTCTGATAGTTCATTGTTGGTGTATAGAAACACAACTGATTTTTGTGTACTGATTTTGCATCTTGCAACTTTACTGAATTCCTTTATTCTAACAATCTTTTGGCAGAGACTTTAGCATTTCATGTCATCTATAAATAGTGGCAGTTACACTTCTGCCGTTTATCTAGCTGATCCATTTTGAATTAACTTTTTTTTTTTTTTTGGTCTTTTTGCCTTTTCTAGGGCTGCACTTGCAGCATATGGAGGTTCCCAGGCTAGGGGTCTAATTGGAGCTGTTGCTGTCAGCTTACGCCACAGCCACAGCCACATGGGATCCAAGCTGCATCTGCAACCTGCATCACAGCTCATGGCAACGTCAGACCCTTAACCCATTGAGCAAGGCCAGGGATCGAACCCACAACCTCATGGTTCCTAGTCGGATTCGTTAACCACTGAGCTACGATGGGAACTCTGAGTTAATTTTTTATACGGTTTAAGGTAAAGGGCCAACTTCATTTTCTGCACAAGGCTGGCCAGTTGTCCCAGCATTATCTGATGAAAAGACAAGTCTTCTCCATTTAATAGTCTTGACATTGCTGTTGAATATCAGCTGACTATAGACATACAGATTTATTTCTGGACTATTAATTTTATTCCATTTATTTATATATCTATCCTTATGCCAGTACCAAACTGACTGGATTACTGATGCTTTGTAGTAAATTTTAAAATAGGGAAGTGTGAATTCTCTAATTTTTTTCTTTTTCAAGATTGTTTTGGCTATTATGGGTCTTCTGTAATTTCACAGTAATTTTAGAATAATTTTGTCAATTTTTACAAAGAAATCAGCTATGATTCTGACAAGGATTGCACTGAATCACGAACACAGGATGTTTCCCATTTATTTACATCTTCTTTAATTTCCTTCAACAATATTTTGTAGCTTTCACAGAGTTCATGTTTTATACTCCTTTAAATTTATTCCAAGTATTTTATTCTTATCACTGCTTTATAGATGGAATTATTTCTTAATTTTACTTTTGGATCGTTCAAGTTATAGAAATACAGTGGACTTTTGTGTATTTATCTTGTATTCTGTAATCTTTCTAAATTTGTTTATTGGTTTTAGTTCTAACAGTTTCTTAGAAGAGTCTTCAGGATTTTTTACATACCAGATCATGTCATCTGTGAAAGGAGAGTTTTACCTCTCCCTTTCCAATTCAGAATACTTTTATTTTTTCCCTGCCTAATAGTGCAGGCCACATAGGTAATAAAAAATGGACCTTAAATTTCAACTTGTGTCTGTTTAAAATTCATGTTGTCTTCATCACCCTGCTAACAGTGATGTTAGGGAAAGAGATAAGAAATAAGAATGAAAAGGTGGATTGGAGACCGTTCTGTAAGTGAAGCTAAATATAAAAGGCTCAAGACTGGATTTTTATTTAGTAGGTAATGAACAACAATGTTACTTACTGTGCATGAATAACCAATAGAATAACTTGATTATTCTAAGGAAGTGTCGCTTTAGGAAGATAAATCTGTTAACAACGTACATAATGAACTGGACAAAGAATTTAAAAGGAAAGAGAGCTAGTTAAGAGTTCTTACCTGCCCAACAGCAGCTGTATGGCTCCAGTATCAGCCTTTGTGTCATGTTTCCAAAATGTATTCTCAGTTGTACGGAGGAGGTGATCTTCAATGTGGTCTTCAAATTGATTCCTAGACAAGGCTTTGACTCTAAGGCATGAAAAAAAAAACCACTTTTTCAGTGGCTAACATACAGGAAAAATCTAAGAATTACGTGAGCTAAGAAGTATACACAGAGATGCTTCAACATGGAAAATTTAATACACTTTGGACTTTACCTTAAATATATATCAAACGTTACAATTTACAAAGGCCTTTCCTACATTAGAATCTCATTTCATTTATGTGAGAGAGGGAGGAGAAAACGTACCCATTTTATATATAAAATGCTGGTTTAAAGGCAACTAAGACTTTAGCCATTTACATATTTAGCAAGTGTCAGTGCTAGGTTCTAGATTTTGAGTATCTAATCTCCTAGTTTAGACAGCTTTTCCACCACATTAAAGAATTACTTGCTAAGCATTCCCAAGATCATTTAGTCTATAACTTGACAAAAAACACATGCTAACGACTATTAAAAAATGAACTGCTGGAAGTTCATGTTTATCCTGTAACTTACTGTGTTGATGCTCTAAGAAAATCTTCTTTCACAGAAGGATGAACTTCTTCCAACAAAATGCTAGTATCTGGGCTTGATTTCATTGCCGAAATCACCATAGCATTACGGAGTTTATTGCCTTGTTCTAACAGAGCTGAAGAGGACAAAAGCAGAACACAAAATCTAAAACCCAGCTGAATTACTTGCAATATTTAACTCCTTTCCTTCTATCACAGGACTCACCATAGTGTACTACAATGGCTTCCTTGTCTGTCTTTCCCACTTCAGAATTCCTTGAGGACATTCGCTTTAAAACAAATGTTTACTAAGCTTCATTTATGTGGACTGTTTTAAGTATTGGCATTACAGCAGTGAGTGAAGCCCCTATTCTGTAGGGAATAACCTCCTTAATGGAGCTGTTACCTATATGTACTGACTCTTCCAAACGGTGTTTGTACATAATAAAGTTATTAATACATATATGTTATCTTTGTATCTGGATATCTTACTGAATTCTCTTTATTTGTAACAGTTTTAAGATCACTACTACTCAAGGAACACCAACAACTATACCAGCTAAATTTTTAGGAGCCATAGTGATAATCTAGTCCAACTTTTTATATATATATGTGTGTGTGTGTGTGTATACACACACACACACACACACACACACTTGTCTTTTCAGGGTCACACCCGCGGGATATAGAGGTTCCCAGGCTAGGGGCTGAATCCAAGTTGTAGCTGCCGACCTATGCCACAGCCACAGCAATGTGGGATCCCGAGCTGTGTCTGTGACCTACACCACAGCTCATGGCAACGCTGGATACTTAACCCACAGAGCTAGGCCAGGGACTGAACCTGTGTCCTCATGGACACTAATCAGATTCGTTTCCACATGATGGGAACTTTTAACTTTTGTCTGTTTAGGGCCGCACCCACAGCATATGGGAGTTCCTAGGCCAGAGCTACAGCTGCTGGCCTACACCACAGCCACAGCAACGCGGGATCCGACTGAGACACGATGGGAACTCCAAGGGAACTCCCCAAATTTATATTTTTATGAAGGAAGGAAGGCCAAAACATTTCCATGACTTGTCTACGATCATACATTTGGTGAACAGAAAAGTCAGGATGAAGTCTTCAGACTTTTTGATAGGTAAAATTTGCCTCCTCCCTGAGCAACAACAATAGAGTGAGTGCGTAACATTTATTGAACCCTTACCACTTCCTGGGCACTACTCTAAGTACATTACATGATTACATAATAACTCCTTTAATCCTTCCAACAATCATCTGAAATAGGTACTACCATTTCCTTTGTTTTCCAGATGAAAAACTTGAGGCACAGAGGAAAAGTTAATATGGCCAAGTTATGCATGTGGTGTAAGCAGGATGACTCTACATCCTATGAGTTTAACCATTTAAAAGTGTGTGTGTGTGTGCGTGTGTGTGTGTGTGTGTGTGTGTGTGTATACATATATAGCGCCACTTTTTCTTAGACGTTTACTTAAAAGATTAGGACCAGTGGCATTATTTCAAGGAACAATGGGAATGATTATTATTTTTCTTGAGATTCCTCAGTTGCTTAGAAGGTAAGTGATACTAGATATCAAGTACCTGGCTATCCTGGTCTACAGGTTTTACAGTTTCTAAAATAAAGAAGATATGGTAGTCAGGTCAAGGGGAAAAAAAAAGCCAAAAAGATCCATAAACACTCAAACTCTGTTGTATAAGGAGTTCAAAATATAGCTTAAAAGCTAAAAAACAGAAACCCCAAACCAAAAAAAACCCCTGGAATATATGTTCAATGTATTAAGTGAAAATATAAGTAAAAGAAAATAGAGTTCACCCATTGTGGTAGGGAGAATTCTAAGATAGTTCCCTCCAAATTTCCACCCACACCTTCTCCCAGAAATTTAAACTCGCGTCTACGTATTGCTGGGAAGGGATTTCACAGCTGTAATTATAGTTCCAAATCAACCAACCTTAAGATTGGGAGATTATCTTGGCCCAAATCTTTAAAAAGTAGAGTTGTCTCTGGCTGTTTGCAGGTATGAAGTCAAAGATTTAAAGCATGAGAAGGATGTAACGTATAATTGCTATCTTGAAGACGGAGAGGACCATGGCAGGAAATGGGACCTCAGTCCTACTACTGCAAGGAACTGGATTCTGTCAACAAGAATGAACTTGGAAGTGAATTTTCCCCCAGAGCTTCCAGATGAGAATTTAGCTAGGCTGACACCTTGATTTTAGCCTGTGATACCCTATGCAGAAAACCCAACCATCCTTGTTGAACTTCTGATCCACAGAACTGTGACTAATAAATGACTGTTTTTTTTTAAGCCGTTAAGTTTGTGGTAACTTGTAAGGTAGCAGTAGAAAACTAATACTCTCACTAATGCCACTACCTCCAAATAATGTTTAACACTGATATACTCCTTGTAGTTTTTTGTTTGCGTTTTAGGGACACAACTGCAGCATATGGAGGTTTCCAGGCTAGGGGTCCAACTGGAGCTGTAGCTGCTGGCCTACACCACAGCCACTGCAATGCAGGATCTTAGCCATGTCTGTGACCTACACCACAGCTCACGGCAATGCCAAGTCCTTAACCCACTGGGCAAGGTCAGGGATCGAACCTGCGTCCTCATGGATGCTAGTCAGATTTGTTAACCGCTGAGCCACGATGGGAACTCCTCCTTATGGTTTTTTAATCCATGCATACATATATATGCATAACTATATATGCATGCATATATATAAAGTTTATTCTACAAAAATGTTATATTAGGTATACTATTTTTATGAATGCTTTTTCACTGAATAATATGCATGAACTTTTTCCTAAAAGTTTCCTAAAAACTGGTATACGATATTCCATTCAGAATTCAGTACAGGCATTTTTGCTTTCATTTAAAAAAAAAAAATCTCTTTGGGGAACAGCAGAAATTAACACACCACTACAAATCAACTACACCTCAATAAATTAAACAAAATTTTTTTAATTAAAAAGAAAATCTCTTGCAGAGTTCCCTTGAGTGGCCTAGGGTCTAAGGATCTGGTACTGTCACTGCAATGACTTAGGTTACTGCTGTGGCATGGGTTCAATCCCTGGTCCAGGAACTTCTGCATGCCACAAGCATGGCCAAAACAAACAAACAAAGAAATAAACAACACCTCATTGGGATTCAGCCAGAAAATGGCTGTCTTGCTTATTCAATGAGAAAGGGTTGGGAAACCTTGTTTGCCAGTCTTGGAAATTTGGTTAAAAAAGCTTGTTATGTGACAAGAAACCGTTTTCCTTTCAGTTAATACTTGACTTAATTTGATATGGTCTAAAGTTCTTTAATGAGGTGGGTCCACTCAATAAATGCTTTACGAATAAAATAGTTAATTACAAGCAGTGTCAATAATAAGTTTCATTTGATCTCAGGGCCATGTAGAAAAAGTTTTTCTACTGATACCCCAAATGTCTCTAGAGATAACAGCCTTGGTACTTTATGATTTAACCATACCCAATATTTTTAATTCCTTAAATACTTCCTTTGTGCTCTAAAAGTTCTGGGTGTTTTAAGTCCATCAAAAAATTATACAGCATTAACACTGTCTGTCCCACCCAGTCAACTCTGAGACGAGGGACTAGCTTTTGTCATTTTTAGGGCCGTACCCTCGGCATGTGGAGGTTCCCAGGCTAGGGGTCTAATCAGAGCTACAGCTGCTGGCCTACACCACAGTCACAACAACGCGGATCCAAGCTGCGTCTGTGACCTACACCACAGCTCACGGCAACGCCGGATCCTTAACCCACTGAGCGAGGCCAGGGATCAAACCTGAAACCTCATGGTTCCTAGTTGGATTCGTTTCCACTGCGCCATGATGGGAACTCTGACAAAATGTTTTAATAAATACTTCCATTGTTGCATATACCACACATAATGTACTATATTTGCTTCAGAGTCTGTTTCCTCTACTAGAATGAACTCATTAAGGTCAGGGACTGTTTTTTATTTATTAATAGTAATCCCAATATGCAAAACAATGGCTGACACAAAATGGGCACACAAAAGGTATCTGTTGAATTGAATTAGGCTTAAAGTTTTCATCCCTGTTAAATCAAAATTATTCTGTGAACAGTAGTATTTTTAAGAGTGACTTAATTAGTCATTAACATCTGACTAAGAATAGGTATGTATGTTTTTTTTTTCTTTTACAGCCACACCTGTGCCTATGGAAGTTCCCAGGCTAGGGGTCAAATTGGAGCTGCAGCTGCTGCCTAAGCCACAGCCGTGGCAACACTGGATCCGAGCCGCATCTGTGATCTACACTGCAGTTTATGGCAACTCCAGATCCTTAACCCACTGAACGAGGCCAGGGATCCCCAGATAGACAACATTGAGACCTTCACCCACTGAACTGTAACAGGAACTCATGAGATATTTTCAACAGCAGGTTTAAAAAAAAAAAAAAAAACAAGCAGGACAAATCTGAACAAGAGTGGTCCATTCATTGGCCTCCAAGTGATTTCTTACTTAAACAGCCATTCTCAGAAAGTCTCTAGAGTCTAAGGCAACTTATACCCCCTTCTTAAGAGGAAGCTAAGTTTCTACAGTAAAAGCGCTGTCTGGCAATCTTCCCCTGAACACAAGGGAAGGGCACTCGGGTGAGTTCATGACAAATATTTCCCTTGTTTACCTCCTACATGCCTCGGGCACAGGCCCTGCTCAGCACGGAGGGATACCTCTTCTGGTTTTTGTTCTTCCTCCTTGCTCTCTATTCAAAATCCCAACTCTTACAAACAGGATAATAGTTAGTGTACCTGAAAACTAGCCGGATGACTAACTCAGCTCTGCACCCCCTTTCCTGGTATGATGTCAGTAAAATAAGGACCAGGAAGATAGTCAGGTTTACGTATTTGCTATGACCCTCCATGACCTCAGTTCTGGACCTACTTGACTTTTTTTCAGTCCTCCACAACTTTGTGGTTGGAAGGGATCTTTAAAGATCACATCTGTCTGCTGAATGATTTAATTCCATCTGTAAGAGTTCCATCACAAGGCCATCCAGCGCATACTTGACCATTCCTAGCGATAGTGAATTTGCTCTCTTGAAGCTATTCTTTCCTATTTTTGCATAGGTAGACCTATTAACTCAGACAAGTCACAATCTGTCTTATCTTTAAACCCAACGTACCTAGTTGTCTTTTTTTTTTTTTTAACAATGAATTTTATTTCAGTTATAGGTGTACAAAGATCATAAGTCAATACAATAGATTTTGTGTCCCAAACCCACAGTGCATCCCCCCACCCCCCAGATTGTCTTATTTGAAAAACCAAGGTTTTCCAAAATCTGTGAGTCATTGTCTGTTCTTCAAAGAAGTTCATTGTGTCTCTTTAGTTTCCACATGTAAGC
>PVHT020000037.1:7580995-7624637 GCA_004024745.2 Catagonus wagneri | reverse complement strand
TATTGTTTGGCCTGGGGCTTCTCAGCGCTGATGGGAGGGACCAGATTTTCCCAGAAATGGCCACCTCCAGAGAAATGCAGGCTAATGAATGTTCCCGAGAGCTTCACCTCCAGTGTCCTTCCCCCACAACAAGCCACAGTCACCCCTATTTTCCCAGGAGATCCTCCAAGAATTGCAGTAAGGTTCCACCTGGATTCCTCTGGAGACTGCTTTGCCCTGGGACCCAGTGCACATGAAAGTCTGTGTGTGCCTTTCAAGGATGGGGTCTCTGTTTCCCCCAGTCCTGTGGAGCTCCTGCACACAATCCCCGCTGGCCTTCAATGCCAGATGCTCTGGGGGCTCTTTCTCCCTGTGCCCAATCCCCAGGCGTGGGCTTTTGACGTGGGGCTCAGAACTCTCAGTCCTGTAGCTAAGTCTCTGTGATGCAGTGACTTTCCAGTCTGTGGGGCTCCCCACCCAGGAGGTATGGGGTTGCTTCTATCGCGTAATCGCCCCTCCTACCTCTTGATGTGGTCTCCTCTTTGTCTTCTGGAGTAGAATATCTTTTTTGGAAGTTTACAGTCCAGTTGGTTGAAGGCTGCTCGGCATTTGGTTGTAGTTTTGCTGTTATTTGGGAGAGAAGTTGAGCTCCAGTCCTTCTATTCCGCCATCTTAATCCAATCTCTCCGTACCTAGTTGTCTTATGGAAGAGGTCTGAACATTGGCATCCCAAGGATTTTATCTAGCATATTTTTGTTTGGTATGAACAGTTGACCAGCAAGTCTTGATTTAATAAAAAAAAAAAGGGGGAGGCAGGCCCAGGTAAACAACAAACCAACAGCAGGATGAAGCAAAGGATTTTGCCTTAGAGGCTAAGATAAAAATGAACTAGAGCCGAGAAGGAGCTGTCCCCCCAGACAGGTCAGGGGTTCCCTAACAGTGAGCCCACGTCTTCATTTTAAAATGGGGATAACAATCCCTACTTCACTTGGTTAAGATTATGTGTATATGGCACTTAGCACAGTAGCCAGCACATGATGAACGCTCAATAAACGCTGTTTTCTTGAGGCTATCTCTCGGTGGTTCCTCTGCCTGTCTAGGTGCTCTCCTTAGAAGATCATCTTCCATAGACCTTCACTATTAACCTCTTAAGAGGACTTCCTTTACCAACCCATATAAAACTAACATCCCCGCCTCTCCCTTTCTTTGCTTCATTTTTTTCCACTGCCATTATTACCATCTAACACTACACACTTACCTAGTTTATTACCAGCATTCCCATTTAGAATATAAGATCCATAGGGCAGGAGCTTATGCTTTTTTTTTTTTTAATTTATACTGCTGTATTCCCTTTTTCTTTTTCAAATGGCTGCATCCACGGCATATGGACTCTCCTGGGCTAGGGGTCAAACCAGAGCTCCAGCTGTGATCTACACCATAGCCACAGCAACACCAGATCCAAGTCGCATCTGCGACCTACGCCACTGCTTGCCACAACACCAGATCCAAGCCGCATCTTGACCTATGCCATCCTTAATCCACTGAGCGAGGCCAGGGATCAAACCCAAATCCTCACAGAGACAACGTCGGGTCCTTAACCACTGAGCCACAATGGGAACTCCTAAACTACTGTATTCTTAACACCAAGAGTATCAGATATCTATAAGTGTTGAATAAATAACTGCTTAACGAGTGAACAAATATCTTTTATTCCAGGTGTGAGATGACAAGTGCTGAGTATAAAGGGAAAATTTTCTGTCTTGTTAATGTAGCCTAGGGATGCATTAAAAGTCTAAAGTTAATATATTACAGAGAATTCCCGTTGTGGCTCAACGAAAATGAACCCAACTAGTATCCATGAGGACAGGAATTCGATCCCTGGCCTTGCTCAGTGGGTTAAGGGTCCGGCGCTGCTGTGAGCTGTGGTGTAGGTTGCAGACGCAGCTCGGATCCCACGTTGCTGTGGCTGTGGTGTAGGCCGGCAGCTGCAGGTCCAATTTGACACCTCGCCTGGGAACTTCACAGGTATAGATGCAAAAGAAAAAGAAAAGGCAAAAAAAAATCCCATCCTAATCGGAGTGTTTATTTATTTCTGCTCATGGCCATGGTATGCAGAACTTCCTGGGCCAGGGATCAAACCCGAGCCACAGCAGCGACGACACCAAACCCTTAACCACTAAGCCAGCAGGGAACTCTCTATAAAATGCACACACACTTGGCTGTACCCACAGCATATGGAAGTTCCTGGGCCAGGGACCGAATCTGAGCTACAGCTATGGCAACACCAGATCCTTTAACCCACTGTATATCCACTGATATTTCAGTTGAAAAAATATGACTAGAATGTCTTTCTTCATCAAAAAAATATCCATACCAATGTAAACTATGTACTCCAGTAGTTTTAATTTAAAACTGGTTTCCTAACACTGTAGACATTCTACTTTGGAAAAGTGTAGAAGAGGGGACAAAATCCTGTCATTGTGTTGATCTCACAGAGGTATATGGTTCACCATTACAGTGTAATGTAAGGTACCAAAATGCTTTTATAACACTGCTCCCTAAGATGAGGTAATTGAATCCAGTTCCTATTTGCTTTCTTTATTTCAGTCTAAGCCTTTGCACAGGTAAACTGGCTCCTTTCTACTTCTGTTTGGCTTCAGTTACATTTAATTCCCAGGCTTAAGAGCAGCAGTTTCTGTGAACTGAATGTTTCCACTGAAACCAATAGTTTTCAGAATGTGCAACAGATTTAGCCCTAGCCTTTGCACAATGGTACAAGTAAATTCTGATGATGAGACAAAAACCTTATGTGCTTTGAAAAGGACTAATATTTTCCTATGATAAAGGCATTCCTCCCATACCCAGGTTCATTTTAAATGGTTCCTTTCCGAAACTTACAATTATAACCACTCAGTAATTACTGAGAAATGACTCGGTGGTTTACTAGAGCTGCTCCTAAATTGTGAGAGCGTCTGGACCCCATAAACATTATTTACTTTTATTGGGCTGTTTAGTTCAAACAGAGACTTAGTTCTCTTGCAGGGTGCCTAACAAGCAGAGTAACCCCAATAAACACAGTTTAGCCTCAGTTCACAAATATATACATACCTGAAAGAAGGTCCTTGGTTGGGGGGTTGTTTGAAGAAAGAATGCATGAGTCACTGTGACTCTTGGCAACTGCTCTAATTTGAGGCTGGAATTCAGAACCGTTGAGAAGGGACACCTGTTTCCGTGGGGCTTTGCTTTTCAAAGTCATAGACTCTAAACTCTGTCCTGAATTAGGATGGTGCTGTGGTCCAAAGAAAGAGTCTTTTATTGTATCAGAGTTCTCTGCAAAGTACAAGTGGTCCTTTCCCCTGTTTTAAAATAAAGGAGAACTTCAGTTATTATCCATTATGGTAATATTCTGCTTTGTCAGAGATAGAAAATGGACCAATGGTTTATAGCAGTGTAGCTCAGATTTTTTCATCCCCCAAATGAAATAAATAATAGATGTTTTTATAAGTTTTTCAACTCCCAAATGAAATAAATAATAGATGTTTTACCTACCGCGGCATGGCGGTGGCTAAAGTAGGACAGTGAAATCAAGAGCTCAGTGCTGAGCCTGTCACAAAGCAAATGCTTCATAAATATTTAAAATAAAAATCTACTTCTCTTACTCCATTCCGTTTCACAAAACACTGCCTTTTTACCTCTTTCGTTTCACGTACATCTATCACGGCATCTGTGTAAGACTTAGACAAGCTTATTTACTGGTATGTTGGCTTCCTCACCAGATGGTGAGCAGTCCTCAAAACCTGGAACCGTGTCTTATTAATTTCTATGCCTAGCACCTGGCATTGCACAGGAACACAGTGGACACTTAACTAACTGAATGAATGATGACCTTTCGTCTTTTACGCAACCACAAATAAAAGACAGAAAATATGAGCACAGTGGGAGCTGGCTGACAGACGGACTGGTATTAGGTAGGATAATTACCTTGGAGTGGTTGATCTACTGCTGTTGGCTGCTAACTCTTTTCCATCAGTTTTGGTGGTAGGGATCCTATGAGGCCTTGATGGAACAAGAAACTGAGTATTGCTTGCCTTGGTGTATTCTCTGAATCCCTGCTCAGATAAAAGCACATTTTCTGTCATGTCAGTGGTAGGAAGAGGATTGTAGCTATCATAAGTTTCCGACAAAGGCTCCAGGGCAAGCGAGACCTGAAAGAAACACATCATATATTAGAAGTTTTCTTTAGCAATGATTAATTTTAAGACTCCCTACCTAACATAAATTAATGGTCCCTATTCCTTATAGGATCAAGTTCAAACTCCTGCCTACCTCAGAAGGCTCATCTCTCAAGGTGCTCTCCTCCTCCATCTCTCTCTCGTAGATATACCAATTACTTTGCACTTCCTCAATGCACCTTATACTTTATTCCCTTATGCTTCTGCACATGCAAATTTCCTCCAGCATTACTTCCTTTATGAAAACTTCTTTGTGTCTAGGAAGAGATGTTATGGCCACTCTCTTCTTCATGTTTCTACTTACTCTGTATTTATATAACCACCATTTATTGAACACTTTACAACCAGCCAGAAACTGTGCTAGTTCCTCAAATACAGAAGCTGATGTGATGATATAACTCTTTCAGGAAAGTATATCCTAATTAGAAGATTAAAAATAAAATAAAAACAGAGGCTTCAAAGCCTCTGTATTTGTACTCTGCCTATTAATCATTCGGGTTAGATCATGAATTCCTTGAAAGCATGGACTGTCATTCATTTTTCTACAGGCTCATCAGCAGAAGTACACAGGGTACAAGTTAAGTATGCCTAATAATGCCTAAGGGTCTGACAAATAAAAAAATGATACAGCACTTGCTGCATCCTTACTGCTAATTATTTGAGAAAAATAAGGCCCTAGTTCTATGCTGGGAGAGAGTCAGGATGAAGAGAGAGGAATATTAAGATGAAAAGTAATCACTTCAAGTTTCCTTTTATCACCTTGCTCTCCTGAGCTCAGGCTCTCTGCTAAAAGGCTCTTTAGTCCTCTGAAAAGCCCAATGGAGAAAAGTATACTGGAAGGATAAAAAATAAAATAGAACCCAAACTAAAACGTTAGAGAAGAAATTGAAGAATGTGCTCCAAAAGAACAGAACAGCGATGCTGAAAGTCCAGCTACAATGACAGAGAAAGTAGAAGGAATTGTTTAAGCAGCCAAGGAGTCTCACATAATGATGAACAGCTGAAGACAAAAACAAAAGATTGCAGTTAAATATTTTAAGAAGTTTCTGAGAAGGTCAATGGAATAATTTGTGTGGAGAAACTGTCAAGGCACAGACTCAATATATTAACACGCTTCAGTCTTGAGGAGAATTTTGTTCATGAACCAGGTGGCATGAAGTCCTTTAAATCTATTCATCATCGAGATTTTCTACCAATGACCACAAAGCAACCGGACAAATACTTCGTGCAGTGATTGCTGTAAGAGCAACACATGACCTGCTAGCTGCCCAGGTAAAAGCGTCAGCAAGTCTTCCCTTGCCATTCACCACTTGCCCAGAGACTGCCACTGCATTCTAGACACACAGGCAACAATGAGAACAGTGGTTGTGTCCCCGGCCTTAACAATGACCTGGTGGCTAGCCTGAGTTTTGTCCCCCCACCACCATGACCCCAGCCTCCCCAAGCAAATCTTAGTAGTGGCAGAACGGCTCAAGAGCCTTTACTACCAGTGGGCCCTGGGGAAAAACTCAACTCCCAAATGAAATAAATAATAGATGTTTTACCTACCACGGCATGGCTGTGGCTAAAGTAGGACAGTGAAATCAAGAGCTCAGTGCTGAATGGGTATTGAATTTCATCAGTCCAGGTATCTGCCACACCCATCTTACAATCAAAACATAAGTGCTAACTTCTCTGCTCAATTAACAAATATTTGTTGTTACTAGTTAAGTGCCAGGCTGTGTGCTACCTGCCTGAGGCAGAGATGAATAAAATGCGGGACGTGACCCAGAGGATCACAGTATCCTGCAGGAGAATTCAAAAAGATGTAATTTTATATAAAATGGTGCATTTTGAGATGAGGATGTGCACTGAGTGCTATGTGGGGAAGGGGTGAGGAAGGAGAGCTAGAGATGGTTTCCAGGAGTGAAAAATAAATGAGTTCAGAATCTTAAATATGAATGAGCAATAAGGTTGAGGGGGACTGAGGCAGAGCGAAGAGCATGGGTCAAACTTTGCAGGTAGAATATCATTCCAGCAATTTCTACCAGTCCAAGGGATTTCTACTCCTAGGCCCTCTACTTCCATATAATGTACTCAATACACGGCATTCACCTCCCAGATCCTCCTTCCTGTCCAGAGTAGCCAGGTTCCTCCCCAATCGTGGTTCACCCTTGTGCTCACTCCTTTGCCAATCCCTTTACTGAGCCGAATTTCTATTTTATACAAATTACCTTACCACTTTAACTGAATAGTTCTTTCTTAAAATGTCCCCATCTCCCCAAAGTTCTCTCCAGTGGAAACCCCTACTTTACTGGCCAGGATGAGGGAAACTGACTTATTCCTATGGTACTGTCCCCAGACCACCATTCTATCATTCAAATATATCACCTCTCTTCTGAATTCCATGCCATCCACAAATACCATGACTATGCCATATGATTCACGTATCTGTAATAAAACCACCTTAAGGACACTCATCAGTCTTCTCTCTTTAGCACTAAGCTGCCCACAATTAACTACTACAATTAAAACATCTATCAGTATTGGAGAGAGACTATTAGTATATCTGTTTTTCAGACTTATGCTGCTCATACAACATTTACTGGAAAATTGTTTAATGATGCTTAAAAAGAGATTTTCTGAAAAATTTGAATTTATAACTTCTCCTGGAAAGTCAAAAGATCCAGCAGTCCTGGGTCCCCATCCCAACGTGGCAAAAAAATCAACTGAAGTAGACTAGTGCCTTCGGTCAGGGTATGTACTCCGGTTTGCTAATGTCCCAACATAGGTGCAATGACAACTCTTGTTTTTCATCACATTGGATCTATTTTTTAAAAATTTTATTTTCTTGCAGTAAAAAGAACATTTCTGTGTATATACACGTCTATGAATTTTAACCTGTTTAGATGCATATAGCCACCACCATACAGAACACTTCTATCACCCCCAAATTACTCCCTGGTGCTTTCTCTTTGAAGTCGCACCGTCTTCTCACCTCCACCCTCTAGCAAGAGCAGAGTTGATGAAATTCAATACCCATTCATGATAAAATCTCAGAAAACTTGGACTTCCTCAATGATAAAGGGTAGCTTTGAAAAATCTGAATCTAACATCATGTTTAACAGCAAAAAAACCATACAAAGGCTTTCCTCCCACAAAGAGGAACAAGGCAAGGATATCAGCTTTGTTTCATCCAAGGCAAATGGGTGAACACTGTGTAATATACACACAATGGAACTTAGCTCTGCAGAACTGGCTTCTTCCAGTCATTCCATGAGCAGTTCTTGGGGAGGATTCCTAAGATGGCAGAGTAGTAGGAGGAAGTGCACCTGCTCCCACAGATACATCAAAAACGCCTCTACCTGTGAGGCGACCTGCACAGATGTTTCCAGTTTTCCTTGGTATGTACCTAGGATTAGAATGGTGATCTTATGGTAACAGAGCTACTGGACTGTTCCCTGAGGTGGCTGCATCATTTTTTCCTCCATGTTTAAATGTTAGTTGATGCAATAATACTTGTGTGTTTTCTCATTTAAATGTCATTGGGTCTGCTGGAGAATTGTTCTGAGAAAACAGGATGTGCTGACCTCTGCAATTTCCCCAAATGTGGGAAACTCCACTGCATAATTTGTGGTAGTGGGGGACTGCGTTTGCGCTTACCCCTGATATTGCTGTTTAAAAACATACAGACAACTGATGGGAGTTCCCGTAGTGGCTCAGCAGTTAACGAACCAGACTAACATCCACGAGGACGTGGGTTCCATCCCTGGCCTTGCTCAGTGTGTTAAGGATCTGGCGCTGCCATGAGCTGTGGTGTAAGCTGCAGACGCAGCTTGGATCCCGCGTTGCTGTGGCTGTGGTGTAGGCCGGCAGCTACAGCTCTGACTGGACCCCTAGCCTGGGAACCTCCATATGCTGCGGGTGTGGCCCTCAAAAGACAATAAAATAACACAAAATAAAGCAATAAATAAATGAAATATTTCTTAACCTGTGTGAGAAGCCAATGGGTGTTTACTGAATGATTATTTTTATATCTTATACATCTAAGGTATCTTTTTGTATATCTCTACTAAAAACAGAAAAATAAATGAAAAATACAGTGTCTAACATGTAGTAGGCATGCATATAATAAATGCTGATAGAAGTTATCAGCATGAACTCCTCCAATTTTGTCCATTTCAAAATGTTTCTCCTGTTCCCTCCTGGTTATAATTCCTCCATTCCAAAGGCAATCCCTATCAGTTGTGTTCATGATAGAAATTCATTCTCAGAGTTCCCATCATGGCTCAGCAGAAACAAATCCTACTAGGAACAAGGAGTTTGCGGGTTCGATCCCTAGCCTAACTCAGTGGGTTAAGGATCCGGCATTGCCGTGAGCTGTGGTGTAGGTCGTAGACGCAGCTCGGATCTGACATTGCTGTGGCTGTGTCATAGGCCGGCGGCTACAGCTCTGCTGGGAACCTTCATATGCTGCGGGTGTGGCCCTAAAAAGCCAAAAAAAAAAAAAAAAAAACATTCCCATCTAATGTTCTTCATGACCTCACTTGCTCAATTATCCTATTTTCAATCTCTTTCTTCACTTGCTTTCTCGGTCTACAAATTAGATCTCATATACTCTAAATAAGGTCAGCAAACTCATTCTGTAGAGGGGCAAAGAGTAAATATTTCTGGCTTTACTGCATATTCTTCTTTTTTAAATGATGCTTTAAAAACAGTAATGATAAAAACCATTTTCAGTTGGAAGGTCAGATTTGATCCGCTGGGCAAAGCCTGCTACCATCTGTTCTAAAACAGTAGCGGCAATCTTCTCAATTCTCCTACCTACCATTAATACTATCCTCTCTTCAAGTAAATTTGGCCTGTCCCTGTCATGTATCTGGGTACATGTTAAGTGTTTCCATATATTTCCATATCCTTTAACCCCTATAACAGTGCTATGAGGTAAAAATTTTATTATCCGCAGTTTACAGAATAGGATACTTTAACTCAGAGAGTACAAAAGAACAACAGGGATGCTTTCATAACCAATTTTTTTATGTCCAAATCTGGTGCTGTTTTCATCAGATTATACTACCTCTCCCTCTCTTCACTGCCATTGATCTGAGAAACAGAAATCTCTGCTATTTCTACTTCTTCACTGTAATTACTACTTATTTATTTATTCCATAATCTTTTCAAATCTGACCTCTGTCTCCAAGGTTTTATCAAAACAATGCTCCAACAGACCCAATGACATTTAAATAAAAAAACACACAAGTATTACTGTATCAACTAACATTTAAATACAGAGGAAAAAATGATGCAGCCACCTTAGAAAACAGTCCAGTAGTTCCTCACAGGTAAACATAGTTACCCTATGATCACCATTCTAATCCTAGGTACACACCAAGGGAAACTGGAAACATCTGTTCACAAAAAACCTGCATGCAAATGTTCACAGCATTATCCATAACAGAAGAGTGGAAACAATCCAAATGTCCATCGAGTGAAGAATGGATACATAACCCGGGTGACATCCATACAATGGAATGTTATTTAGCTATAACAAAGCACTGATTCACGCTACAACATCGATGAACCTTGAAAACATCAAGCTAAGTGAAAGAAGTCAGATACAAAAAGCCACATATAATATCACATCATTTATAAGAAATGTCCAGAATAGGCAAATATATAGAGATAGAAAGTAGAGGAGCTCCTACTGTGGTTCAGCGGTTATGAACCTGACTAGTATCCATAAGGATGTGGGTTCAATCCCTTGCTCAGTGGGTTAAAGGGTCTGGTCTTACTGTGAGCTGCAGGGTAGGTTGCAGACATGGCTCAGATCTGGCGTTGCTGTGGCTGTGGTGCAGGCCAGCAGCTGCAGCTCCGTTTGACCCCTAGCCTGGGAAATTCCATATGCTGTGGGTGTGGCTGAAAAAAGAAAAAAAAAGGAAAAAAAAAGTAAATTAGTGTAGTGGAGTTGGTAAAAGGTAAAAAGGGGAATGACTGCTAATGGGTATGATGTTTCTTTCTGAGGTGATAAAATGCTCTGGAATTAGATAATAGTAATGGTTGTACTAACTTGTGACTACATTAAAAACTGCTAAACTGTATACTTTAAAAAGGGTGAATTTAGGAGTTCCCGTCGTGGCTCAGTGGTTAACGAATCCGAGTAGGAACCATGAGGTTGCGGGTTCGATCCCTGGCCTTGCTCAGTGGGTTAAGGCTCCGGCTTGATGTGAGCTGTGGTGTAGGTTGTAGACGCGGTTTGGATCCCGCGTTGCTGTGACTGTGGTGCAGGCCAGCGGCTACAGCTCCTGTTAGACCCCTAGCCTGGGAACCTCCACATGCTGTCGGTGCGGCCCTATATAAAGCAAAAAGACAAAAAAAAAAGGGTGAATTTAATTCTCTTTTGTCATCAATTCAAAACAATTCTGTGTTGCTACACAATAACTGTGTAATTTTATCTTTTACAGAAACAAAATATTCCTCTGATAGACTATGATTTTAATATTGTTGAATAAACTGTTTTCATTTTTCAATACTAGAAGCTTATTTCCATAACCAGTCCTAAGCATATTACTTCCCTCTCTTTTTATGATAATTCATTAAGATAAGTCCCTAGGGGTAGAATTACGAGGTAAATTATATGCGATAATTTTCATGGTTCTTGAAACATAACATCAGACTATTTTTTTAGGTTTGATGTACTTTTATACCGTTATCAGAAAAGTAGGAATAAACCAGTCTGATTTCACCATGAAGTTACCACTATATGGTGTCACTATTTTTTAATATATTATAAATTAGAAATACGGTAAATAGAATAAAGAAACATTAAAGTTCTTGCACTAAGATAAATGTATTTCTAGACTTTACTCTCTTCCTTTGACATAATTATGTGCTTGTGGTTTTATAACAGGTTCTTACATCTGGTAATGTTATATGTTCTTTCCTCATCTTTTCTGAACTGTTTTCTCACGTACCTGTTTAAATCTTTATACATATTTTAAAACCGGTTTGACAAGGTGTAAAACTCACGAAATTTCTAAAGCATTTGAATACTCAGTATTCTCTAGGAAGAACTAAAGTCTCCCCCCAAAACAGACCGTTCAATGTTCTTCCTCACCATCCTGTACTTATCTATGGTTTACACATATCACACTGAGTTCTACTTGTTACTCTCTTCTATTTACACTACCTGACTTTGAAAAACTAAATGAAAGGACCATTTCTTATTTCTGTATCCTACATTAGTGGCACATAACAGCAAATCAAAAAAAGTGTAGGCTGAATCAATGAATGAACATCAAAGATATCACTTACATGAGTCAAAAATTATTGCTTGGCATTATGTCAAGAGCTGTGGGGAAAACAAAGTAGAAAAGGTTGTCCTATCTCTCAGGGAATCTAGAAACTAAAAGGAAGGAAAATTAAAGGGAAAGTATAAATACAAAATTTTGGAGACTATGTAGGATTGTTGCTGAACAACGATTATGTAATTCATGTTATTATGAATGTAATAAAGAGTACAGAGAAGCATGAGTAGGAGCTGTGAAGGAGGCCTGGAACTTGACCTGGGCAGCAAAGCACTAAGAGAATACAGATAAATGGGAAATAAATACATTAGAGTCTTTGAGTAAAAACATGAACGAAGGCATGAAGTGGGAAATTGCATGGTGTATGGGAAGTATGGAACTACCCATTCTACAACCAGACTCAACTATTTGTGTCTCAAAAGTTTTATTCTATGTAGCAAAAAATTATAATATTTTTACCTGGAGCTCTCCAAGTTTCTTAGATGTTGGTGAAACAATGGCAAAAAATCCACTGATGTGATGGGTTGGAGAAAGCTGGGCTAGTCCACTGATCTGAACTCTACCAACTGGAAGATGTTCAAGTTTGGTGATCACCTCCAGAACCAGCACAGCCATATCTAATCAGAAAAAACAAAGGCAGATATTACTTTTTTTTTTTTTTTGGAAGTGGGCAAAGGGGTACACATTATCAAATTTCTTAAACTAATTTTATTTTCAAATAAACTATGCTTATCACATCATATAATTTGGGGGTGGGGAAGAGTGAACCCAAAATCAAAAGAACAACAAAGTTTTAGAGAAGAATGACAACTATCTCATATGGAGAAAAAACTTACATGAAAATATCAAGTATTTGATAAGAAAACTACCTTTAAAAGAGTGTTTTTCTTTTTACATATTTGGCAAGGACTTAGGTTTTGGTTTTGAAATAAAAAAGGCAGCAACTTGCAGTTTTAAAATTCTGACCATTTCTAATTTCGAACTAGACAAAGGGCTTCTCTTGTACAGATGCATGGGTTGGTCCTTGCCTCCCAGGAGTATTTTATTGCTTACTCCTCAGTTACATCTGGAGCACTGAAATGCTGAGTGCAGTCAGAACTGTAAGGAATGGAAATAACTCCTTAACTGTGTTCTTCAACTGGTTGCTTAGACTTAACATTTTTCATGGTTCTAATTTATAGCAGGAAAATGCAGTGCATGCATATGCAATCTGAGATTATTTCAGGGCAGTATAACCTCTGAATATTTTCTTCCAAACTTGAGAAAACGGTTCATGTTCACCATTTGTGCAATACTGTGGTGAAAAGAGCACTGGATTTACAATCAGAAGACCTGTGATTGTGCTGTGGCTCCAACATTTACAAGCTAGTACTGCCTAAGACATAGCTGTCTATAAACCAGGCACCACAATATCTGCATCATAACTGTGTGAGGAATAGGAGTGATCTAAGTGATATGCACAGCACGGTATCCCTCTCGTTCAGCAGTTGCTTAATGGTTATTATATGACTTTCAGCAAATCAATGTTTCACAGTCCCTGTCTTACCTGCTCATGAAATTATCTGAAAATACTATGAGCTAATAGATGTAAAAGTGCTTTGTAGACTATAAAATAACACACACATATAGAATAAGGGAAATGTACCAACATTTGTTGGCCATTTACTAATAGCCAGGCTCTCTTATGTCTAATTAATTTTTTAAAATAAATCTGTTTATGTTTCTGTCCCCATTAGAGGATAACACTGAGGCTCAGAGAGGCCGTGTAACACTAGTTCACCCAGATTTAAAGTGACAAAACTGGGTTATCACTCAGTTCTATTCAACTATAAAGCACACAACACCAGGCTGCTTCGTTATCAACCATGTAACCTTAGTATTAATTTCATAACTCTGAACCTTAGTTTCATTGTCTATAAAAAAGAGAATATCTATCATGCAGGGTTTAGATCCAATTTTGTCATTTAACAACCATGTAACCTTAGTATTAATTTCATAACTCTGAACCTTAGTTTCATTGTCTATAAAAAGAGAATATCTATCATGCAGGGTTATTAAGGATTAGAAATAACATATGTATCCATTGCTAGGGCACAGTAAACTCACAAGTGGCTATAAAACCTCTTCTACTCCTCAATAATTAGCAATGCCATAGAAGCTCCCATCAGGGCTCAGTGGAAATGAACTGACTAGTATTCATGAGGACACAGGTTCGATTCCTGGCCTCGCTCAGTGGGCTAAGGATCCGGTATTGCTGTGAGCTGTGGTGTAGGTCACAGATGCAGCTCTGATCTGGTGTGGCTGTGGCACAGGCCGGCAGCTACAGCTCTGATTTGACCCCTAGCCTGGGAACCTCCATATGCCACAGGTGGGGTCCCCAAAAGACAAAAAAAAAAAAAAAACCCAAAAGCAAAACAAAAAATAACAATGCCATAGACACTAGGTACACAGAAATACCTACTGTTAGCAATATACCACTTGCTTCTTATTAGGCCTACAGTTAATGTAAGACACAAACTATACCTGTTAGATAGGAGGTAAATTGCTTTGGACCACAGCGGATAGCGTAACGTGTAGTTGTTCGCACAGCTTTTGGCTCGGTCTGCAACACATCCCTGGGACAAAAGAGGGTTCCTTCTGACGTTTCTCCCCACCATCTCACTCGAACAAGTACACAAGCAGGAGGCTTCGCAGTCTTCCATACGACTTTATTAACAGTAAGTTTTAGAAAGCAGCGGAGCTGGCCTTCAACCAGGGGTGGCAGGCTTGTAGATGGAGAAATGTCGCTCAAACCTATGGAGAAATTCAAGAACATGACGTCAAATTTATTCTAAATATAGAAAACACATAAAAATATTTTAGTCTTTCTGGAGAAATGGCTTATTCTCTTTATTCTAATATATGAGGAGTAACTAGCAAATCAGACCACAGAATAACCTATCTGATCACTTAACCCACCTTGACAGTATGCATTTAGGGTTTGATTCAGGTTAAGTAAAGAACATACCAGCTTAAGACCTGTTAATACAAACTCCTTTTTAACTGAAAGATACCAAATGAAAAATACAAATATAATGATACAATGTGTACCTTTTAAGACATCTTTGAAATAGTTGAAAATTTTCTTCCAAATACTGTTTTTTGGATTATTGCCATGTTCACAGTTTTTAAGATGATGCGATCTTTAGCTAGTTCTCTTACTTTAAAACTATCACGAAACATAAAATAGTAACAAATCCCTTCACTCACTTCTCAAATGGTTAAGTCTACACAATTCAACTTAGCATTTCAATAAAGACCATCTTAAACTGTCTGTGCCTTTTCCTGCCAACATCTTAAAGTCAATGAGGGAAGAAACTATCATCTTCAGATCCTGCCATTATTTTTTAGCACAGTGTTAGGTTCATAATTATTGGCCTTTATAATATTTACTGGATTTCAGACTGGTAACAATGTAAATGAGGCAATTAATCATGCCATTTCTATAAAGCTTTTCTTTATTGACACTAATTGCCTTCCATTCACAGTATCTTCTAACCATGACTTACAGGAAATTTAAGAACTCATTCCAGAGTTCGGGTTGTGGCTCAGGAGGTTAAGAACCCACAGTCAGGATGAGAATTCGATCCCTGGCCTCACTCAGTGGATTAACGATCTGGCTTGCCACAAGCTGCAGTGTAGTTTAGGTCACAGGTGCAGCTCGGATCCTATAGGCCAGCAGCTGCAGCTCCAGTTTGACCCCTAGCCTGGGAACGTCCATATGCTGCAGGTGCGGGCGTTAAAAAGAAAAACTCATTCCTATATTACACACACCTTTTTATTCCTTTTTTCTGGGGAATGGTCATGCCTCCCCAGAAGAAAATACATTGGAGAGTATCGGATCAGGAATTTATGTTAGTGATTCTTTGGATTTCTCAAGCCAACACCTTCTTTGCTTTCTTTAGTGAAAAAAAGACCCACCATAACCTTTATGGACAGCCAGTTTCAGTATAAAAATTATACACAGGTATGCACATGAGCATTACTGTATATGCATATAGCATATAGTGAGAAGGACATTCTTATTATTTCTATTTTGATTTTCCTATCAACCAAGTATGCTTGACTGGTTTGACACAGGGAGAGCGAGCACTGCACAATTCCATGCTTCTGTTTCATATCCTCCCATCGTTCCGAGAAGGAGAGGCACTACCTCAAAAAGATTCATTCCCAAACTGCAGCTTTAGTCCTTAACCCAATGGCCTAATGCACTATCACTAGTCCCAATACCTCTTTGCCTATAATGTCAATAGGCAGACTCACCCAGGTTTTTTTGTTTTGTTTTTTATATGTTTTTTGAAGCAGCCCTGTAGAGATTTAGTTTCGTTTCCCCATCTGTCCTCGGTTCCCAGGGTGACTGCTCTCGCTGCAGCTAACACTTCTCCCGTCTCTTGGCGAGCTTGCTTCTGCTTGAGCATTCTAACCTGATAAGGGCCTCTTGCTACACACTCTTTCACCTTAAATTCTTCACAACCCTGGCAACCCCCACCACTCCCCAGTTTTCCTTCCTCTTTCCTCCACCACTATCCTTTCCCTCCTCCCAACTGGAGCCCTGGATGCTTTATGATTGCCTCACCTGCAGTCATTCAACTAACATTTATTGAGTCCAGCTTTGGTGCTAGTTCTTGGGGATTCGGCAATGTATAAAACGTGACCCCATTAGGATCACTGATATACTCTCCTCTCCAACTTATTTTTTTCCAGTCCCATGCGGACCTGCAAAACTACAACTTCCCCACCCTCTATCCCCAACACACGTTTGACTTTATCAAAAACACTCCTAAATCATGGGGTTTTAAGTACAGCGCAGTGACTATAGTTAATTATAGTATACTGTATATTTGGAAGTTGTTAAAGGATAGATTTTAAAAGTTCACTTCACAAGGAAAAAAATATTTGTAATTATGTATGGTGACAGATGCTAACTAGACACTGGGAATCATTTCGGAATACATACAAATTATATTGTACATCTGAAAGGAACAATGTTACGTGTCAACTATACTCTCAATTTTTAAAAAGGAAAAAGCAAAACAATCCCACAATTTTTTTGTTCCCTTTCTCTAGAAGCGCCCCCTTTTAACCTCACTTCATTTATTTATTTTGCCTCCTACTCCAGCCAGTATTTTCTTTCCATTCGCAGGAGGGCCAAATGCTCTGTCTTTTCAATCTTCTGATTCTCTGTTATTCTCCCTCCTCCATCCCTTTTTTAAACAACAGGCAGCTGTGTGTGTGTGGGAGGGGTGGGGGTGGCGGGGAGTCTCCCTAGAATGCCTTGCACCCTGCTCCCCTAACTCCGCCCTACTACTCTTCCCTCAACCTTTGGTGGTTCAGGTTACCTCTCTTCTTGCGGCTGCGGCCGGCCTCAGGCCCCTGAGCTTTCCGTTGTTTCATGACGAGCCCAAGCTCTTCTTCACCAACTCAAATCCGGCCATAGCACCTAAGCCGCAACCTCCCGCCATCCCTTCCCACCGCGCTTGCGTTCCCCAGCAACTGGCGCCGCTGGGCAGCCTGGGAGGCAGGAAGAAGCGACTCTCTCTCTAACAGTCTCCGGAAAGCCATAAGAAAGAAAGGCGGCAAGACCCCTTCCGGCCAAGAGACCACAACACCCAGAATGCTTTGCTACACTACCTCCGCGGGGTTGGAGACTGTCGCCTCCAGCTGCGCAAGCGCAAAGGGATACTGCCTTTGAGGACTCCATTGCCCAGGGTGCATTGCCTCCAGGAGCGCTCCTCTTTCCGTCTAGGATCGTCAAGTTCTCCGCTTGGGGTCTGAAGGGTCAGTGACTCCGTTACCCAAGCTCCCTTTGTGGACTGCTGTTGCGCACTTCCGGTGGAAGCGCAGAGGCGAGGGGGTGGAGTTTACGGAGCCGGTGGGCGGTGCTGCCGGTAGCTGGGTGCTGTCCTAAGGCACAGGGCGTCGCTAGGGGAGCGGGCTGTGACCGGTTGGGCCGCTCTTAGCGTGGGACGGAGCTTCGGCTACAGTTCGACTACCTGCGGCCTCCCCTTCATGTCGGCCCTCGAGAAGAGCATGCACCTCGGCCGCCTGCCCTCTCGCCCGCCTCTGCCCGGCAGCGGGGGCAGTCAGAGCGGAGCCAAGATGCGAATGGGGTACGTGACCCATACCCCTTCTCCCTAGAGGCCAGGCCCCGGCCATTGGAGAATGGTGTCTCTGGGCGTTTAGGGCGGCACGACAAGGGGGGGCTTCGGAGAGGAGAGAATGTTGGCGGTGGCCTGGAGACGTTTACATGAAGTAGGAGGTGCATCTGGGAATTAGGGGAGGCGCCAAGTCAATGGAATTGGAGGACAAATAGTATTGGTGGGAGAAGGTAATGAGGCAAAGATTGAAGAAGCTGAGAGGGTAGTGTAAGAGATGTATGAGGCACCTCCAGAAGAAGGGGCGGAGGAGGTTTGAGAAAAGGGAGATGAGCGGTGACAGAGGTAGAGGGAAATCTGCCAGAGAGGGTTGAAGGAAATGCGAAATGACTGAGAGAAAAGTTGAGGGGAATTAGAAGAATCAGGGAAACGTTTGGAAGGAGTAAGAAGACTGAAAACTAGGTATTAGAAAAAGCTGACGGAAACAGAGAACACCTGAGGCAAGTTTAGAGAAGACAAGAGAAACAGGGAACAGAAGGTTCTAGAGAGAATTCCTAGAGGTGTAAGAGGCAGTTTCAGGGAGTGAGAGGGTGACTTAGAGATCAGGTCTTTTAAAGGGTACCGAGAAAGTGTGGAGAACAGGCCAAAGGAGAGATGGAGAACGTAGCCAAGAGGACTGTTAGGGGTGATAGGGATGTGCTGAGATGTGAGGCAGGAAATAAGGGCAGCAGGGCTGAGGGGCTTAGAGACCGACGATGGGCTCCACAGATTGAGAAATGACTAGGAATAGGGTTTAGTGAACAGAGTGCTGCAGAGGTAAGTCTAGGAAGCTTAAAGAGGAAGATTTGGGCAATTTATTTTTTCTGGGCTAATAGATCAGGTGGAAGCTATGTTTTGGTCTAAGATTCAATTAACAGCATGGAGTGTAGCCACTTAAAATGTTCTGGGTGAAACCTTCCATTACTGGAGTGGGAGGAGCTGTGTTGGCTTGTGGAGTTTTAGGTTAATGAATGGGCTGTACCAGGTTAGGAGAGATGAAGGTGTAGAAGAGAGAGTATAATGTGTTGAACATGGGAGAGGTAGTTATTACAAACAGAGGTCATTGAACAGGCAGTTCAATGGTTCAGTGGTTTTGCGGAGAATTTGTAGTATCAGGATTCTGGAGACTAGTGACTGTAAAGAGAAAAAGGGTAGGAAAAATCCTTAAGTGTGAAGTAGTTAAGTGTATGTGTTCAGGATTCTAAAGATAGGTTGGTAGATATTTTTGGAATCGGGACTAGAGAAGAAAAACCTTAGGTTCTGAAGAGGTAATATGTACAAAAATGATCACAAAGGAGATGAAGATAAGAGATGTAATGCTGTGAAAGCAGGTCCTAGGAACGAAGAGAAAGAGTCCCCTAAATTAAAACAGCCAGAGGGGTGGTTAGAATGGTTGGAAAAACCAGGACACTTTGAAGCAGAGACCTATGAGACACAGTAGAAAACTGAGAAAATTTTGACAGGAGAAGAAAGGTTGAAGGATGCAAATACAAAGAGGTGGTAGAAAGCTACATGTAAGATAAAATGAAGATTGGTTATTTTAGCTTTGATAGGCAGTAAGGTAGGAAGGTAACATGGAGGATCTGTACGTTGATCTATAATATTATTAGGGAAAAATTAACCTGGAGTGTAAAATTAATGTACCATTTATTGTTGATTTGTGTCTTGGTTGCGGTCTTAAACTTTGATCTTTCAGTATTCCATCAATCTTCTCTAAAAATATACAAAAATGTTAGTTTTTAAATAGCTGTGCCTGCTTCAGATAAATGTAATTAGAGTTTAGCTTCTCATTTTGTCAAAAAACAAGTTCTCTGAAGATGAACTGAAGAAGGGAAGATAAAATACTAAGAGAAAAAAATGTACTGATTAAAAGATTGTTAGTAACTTAAGCTGTTTAAATAGATGCTTTGGTCTTCTTAATTTAGGTTAATTGCTTATCTTGGAATATAAAGTTCTTTAGAAACGTGCTTCTTTATAGTATTGTGAAGAGAAGAACGTATGTTGGTGAATTTTATGTGGTCTTCAAATAGCTTGTTTTCCTGTATTTTTATTTTCTTTCTTGGAACATAGGCATGCTTCATGTAAGTCTAATGTCAGTGATAATACAGACTCCCAACTAGAGTCATAATGGTCGAAGAGAGCTTTGGAATGATCTTACCACTTCACTGTATAGTTGAGGAAACAGACTTGGAGAATTCTATATGCTGTAAGGTGAACTAAGAGGCAGGTATTTTCTTTTAATGGATGAAAATACTGAAATTCAAATCTTCCTCATACTGTGGCACCCCGGGAGCTTAGTGGTAGAGCCACTAAGACTAGGACTTGGGGAGTTCCTGTTGTGGTTCAGCGGTTAACATGTCTGACTAGCATCCATCAGGACACAAGTTCAATCCCTGGCCTTGCTCACTGGGTTGAGGATCCAGCATTGCTGTGAGCTGTGGTGTAGGTCGAAGACGCAGCTCAGATCCTGTGTTGCTGTGGCTGTGGTGTAGGCTGGCAGCTACAGCTCTGATTCCTGCGATTCAACCCCTAAACTGGGAACCTTCATATGCTGAGGGTGTGACCCTAAAAAGCAAAAAGCAAGGGAAAAAAAAGCAAAAAGGACTAGGACTTGTGAGGAGGACTTGACTCAGACTCATTGTGTGCTTTGGATTCAGAGTTGTTATCTCTGATAATACTTAAATTTGAGTTGTGTATCTCATTCCTTTGAGATTACTTTAGGGTTTATCTCCCCCGCCCCAGTCTGTTCTGGTTTTATGAAGTCTCATTTCCACCAATTTCAAATCATCCTTCTTTATTTCTAACTTCTGCTCGCTTGCCTTTTTTTTTTCTTTTTCTTCTTAAATCTTCCCATCTTTTCCACTCGCTCGTCTATCTCTTATTCTCAGGTTGGCCGTCTTCCTTTGGCAGCTTCTTATATGACTTATTCTTTCAACTGTTTTTCATGATCTCTTGCCTTCAGTTTCATAAACCTTCTTTAGATGTGTTTGCATATTCAGGATGGTTTTGAGGTTTTGTTTTTTCCTGAGTTTCCGTAATTTAGTTTTTCCAATTGAATTTAATAATTCCAGAGTATTGCTGGATAAAGCAATAATACCAATTACTTTTTTTTTTTTTTGAGTTAGTACTGTGTGCTAGGCATTGTGGTAGTGCCTTTATTCAATCAGCTCACAACTTTGCAAGATAGTTATTTCCCTGCATTTGTAAGTAAGGAAATTCAGACTTGGAGATTGTCACCCAATAGTATGTGACAGAACCAGGATCCAATCTAGGTGTAATTCCTAGAATCCATTTATTTTTCAGAACACTCTTGCATAAGAACCGAAACCTGGTTTTATTGTTCCTTGATAGATGCTGGTAGATGATGCCTAAAACAATTGTTTTGAACTTTCTATTTAAAGCTTTTGGAGCTACTCTGATTTTAGAGCCCTTTGTGCAACCAGTATTAGTCTTTTAGGGTTGCCATAACAAAAATAACATATTTTTTTCCTCAAAGTTCTGGAGGCTGAGAAGTCCAAGATCAAGGTACCAGCAAATTCCGTGTCTGCTGAGGTCTTGGTTCACAGATGGCAGTCTTCTTGCTGTGTCCTTACACGGCGGAAGCGGGAAGGGAACTCTGCGGGGTCTCTCTTGTAAAGGAACTATCCCATTCGTGAGGGTTATACCCTCCTGACCTTATCACCTCCCAAAGACTCCACTTTCAAATACCATCACGTTGGAGGTTAGGATTTACTGTGAATTTGGGGGAGACATGAATGTTCAGTCTATAATACTTGCTGTGCTTGAGGACGTTTTGCAGATCACTACTTTAGTACATTGCAGTACCATTAGGGAGATTATACGTTTTTAAAACCATTCACTTTTCAACATATTTTGGTTCCTCAGTTGTACTTTGTTTCTATAATTATCTCTTAAGTTTTTAAAGTGCTTTAACTGATATGTATGTATTAGTGCCTTTTTGTATTATTTTATGAGGTAAGTTAGGGCAAGGGTTAATATTTTCTCTTAATGAGAAAATTCAAATGTTCATTTACTTGCCTAAGATAACAGAATCATTAATTGGCAGAAACAAGACTTCAGAAACCCAGACTTTAGATCTGTAGTCCATTGTTACTCCTATTATGCCTTCGTGCAAAGAGATCGGTGTTTGAAGTGATAAAGATTGGAGTTTGAAGACTAGCTTGAATATCTGTCAAAGCCGTTTAACCTCTCATAGTCTGTTTCTTTTCTCTAAAACTGGGATACTTCTTAGAGTGCTGTGAGAACGAGATAATTTGTGAAAAGCAGATATGCTTCCTGACACATAATCTCTTAAGGAATGATAACTAGTAAATCATTTTTAGAACTATGAGAAAGGCTCATTCTTTATGAAGTAGAAGTGTTCCTTTCAATATCTTATAATGTCAGTTTTTTCTCCTCAAGCTGTTATTTATTCATATCTGATCAGATAGTTTTTCATTCAACTTCCTAAGTTTATTATGGATATCAGGCCTTCTAGGAAGACTTTAAGGAGCTGTTCACACAGATGGAGAAATAAAGGGCAAAGTGGAGTGATTTGCTCAAGGCTACATATTGAGTTACTAAAATAATTAAATCTTAGTGTTTCTGTTTATGTTAATTATCAATTTCAAAAAATCAAGTTACAATTCACATACCATTGAATTCACCCTTTTAGCGTATACAGTTCAGTGATTTTCTTTTTCTTTCTTTCCTTTTTTTTGGCTTCTTAGGGCCGCACCCTCGGCATATGGAGATTCCCAGCCTAGGTGTCCAATCGGAGCTGTAGCTGCGGGCCTATGCCACAGCCACAGCCACGCCAGATTCGAACCACGTCTGCGACCTACACCACAGCTCACGCAGCGCTGGATCCTTAACCCACTGAGCGAGGTCAGGGATTGAATCCACAACCTCATGGTTCCTAGTCAGATTCGTTTCTTCTGTGCCATGACGGGAACTCCTGGTTCAGTGATTTTTAATGTATTCAAAATGGTGCAGTTGTGAGCCCCAATACCAGAACACTTTCATCATCCCCAAAGAAACTGTTTACCTGTTAGTGGTTACTTCCCCTCCTCCTACTCCCTGGCAGACATTAATCTACTTTCTGTCTCCATGGATTTGCCTATTCTGGAGATAACATATAAATAAAATCACTCAAGGCATGGCCTTTTGTGACTACCTTCTTGCACTTTATGTTCTGAAGATACATCTGTGTTGTAGCATGTATTGGTACTTCATTATTCTTTTCTTTTTTTGCTGAATGATATTCCATTTATAGATATACTACAATTTATTTACTCATTTATCAGGTGGTGGACACTTGTTTCCAAAGTGTTACTATTATGGATAATGCTGCTGTGAACATTCACATGCAAATCTCTGTGGAAATATGTTGCATTTCTCTTGGGTAAATACCTAAGAATGGAATTCCTGGGCCGTATGATAAATTATGTTTAACTTTTTAAAGAAACTGCCAAATTGTTTTCTGAAGTGGTCTTAGAAGCTTTTAATGTATTACAGATATTTTTTCTTTATAAGTGTCAAAATATTTTTCCAAGTTGCCTTTTTACTTGGCTTGTGATATTTTTTTTGCCATGTAAAAAGCTCTGTTTTAAAATTTTTAATATGCTCAGATCTATCTAGCAAAATGCACTGTTTCTGGATTTTGGATTACAGAAAGACATTTCTTTTTCCCAGGTTATGAAGCAGTTCACATATATATTATTTTCTAGGACCTATATGCTTTGTCTTTTTTAATACCTTTAAAATTTATCTTGAGGTCCAAAGTGAGGAACAGATTCTTTATCCATAATCTATTGAGTTGTTGTAACACTATTTATTAAAAAGTCCTTTTCCCATTATGTGAATTTCACCTCAATAAAAATTGGTACTTTTCCTCACTAATTAAAATGACATCTTGATCATACACCACATTTCTGTGTAGATTTGGGTCTGTTCATGAATTTTCTTTCCTTTTCCATTGGTCTGTTTGTGTGCCTCTACTACACTTTTAATTAGAGAGGCATTATTAATATCTTATAGTAAGTGGTAGACATAACCCCCCTTTTTTTCCAAGATTTTCCTGGCTCCTCCTGTTTATTCTCACAAATCAACTTTCTAATCAAGTCTAATCTAATCTAAAGGCCTCATAATATTTTTACTGGCATTGTATTCAATATGTAAATTAGAATAAACATTTTTATGGTGCTGAGTCTTCTTGAAGAATTATGTTTTTCTTTTTTTGGCAGCCCCACAGGATATGGAGTTTCTGGGCCAGGGATCAGATCCCAGCCACAGTTGCAACCTACATCTGCAGCTGTGGCAGCACTGGATCGTTTAACTCACTGTGCTGGGCCAGGGGTTGAACCTGCATCCTGGCGCTCAGAAATGCCACAGATCCCATTGTGCCACAGTGAGAACTCCAAGAATTAATTTTTCCCTTTTGAAGGAAAAATATTTCAGATCCCAAGTACTGACAAATTATATTTAATGTTTTACATTATATTACGTAAATATTACTTACTTGATGTTACTTTAAATATGTAAAAAACAAACCTAGGGATAATTCCTATGTATAAGAGTAAATTCCAGGAGTTCCCATCATGGCTCAGTGGAAACGAATCTGACTAGTATCCATTAGGATGCAGGTTCGATCCTTGGCCTCACTCAATGGGTTAAGGATCCAGTGTTGCTGTGAGCTGTGGTGTAGGTTTCAGATGTGGCTCGGATCCTGCATTGCTGTGGCTGTGGCGTAGGCTGACTGCTACAGCTCCAATTCGACCCCTAGCCTGGGAACCTCCATGTGTTCTGAGTGTGGCCTTGGAAAAGGCAGGGCCCAGGCTTTTTGCATCCTTTCTTTGTCATCTTTAGGAATGCTGGCTTTTTCTTCTCTTGATGTTCCCTTATGGTTGGTTGTAGGATGGCTGCTTTAACTCTACTTGCATCTCACCTTTTTTCTGTTTTTCCAAATAAAAAGGAAGGAACAGAGCGAAAACCTTTTCCTAGCTAAGCTTGTCCCCCTGACCCCCTTTTTTTCCTTGGGAAGGGAAACTCCCCAGCAGAATTCTCGTTTTAGTTTCTTTGTCCAGAACTGGTTCATGTGTACATCCTAAAATTAATCACTGGCAGTAGAGAATGGGACTTCTTTGGACTGGAAGAAAGATCACAAAAGATTTCCACTAGCTAGTGACACAATTTGGAATTCTATTAGGGAATGGAGAGTGGTGGGAAGTGGGAAGGTAACGTCTGGAGTACAGAGTAGATAGCATCTGCTCCCCGTCCTGACCTTAACAAGTGATGGAGACTGATCTGACTTCAAGTTCCCTATTGTTTTCATTGCAGCACAGGTATAGCAAGTAATTCTTTCTCTCCCTCCCCTGTTATCTTTTTCCCTTATTCTAATTTGAGCCCCTTGACCTGGGCACTTCTGAGTAAACATCCGTTTTTCCTTTGTTGCTGGACTTATTGCCAACAAATCTTGTTTCTTTTTAGGGTCTCCAAAATTGAGTAATTAGAATTTTTTTTTTTTTTTTGTAACCTAATGAGTCTTTCTTGTTATGTAGCTTGATGTCAGGTTTGAGAAGACACTTCTGGTTGGTTAGGAAAATCTTTTTTTCCTTCATGCTATGAAATAGTTTCTTTTAGAGAAGAAAGTTTTAATTAATAGCAGTATTTAAAAGCTGGTCCACTTATATACCACACTTAGGTGTTCGGTATCGACATCAGTACTACCAGTATACTTGACCCTTGAACAACAGGGTTTGAATTGAGCAGGTCCACTTAAACCTGTTTTTTTTTTTTTTTTTTAGTTTTTTTTTCTTCCTTCACTCCTTTTCTCCCTTCCCCTTGCTTATTGCCTCAGTGGTTATATAGCAGTCATATAATTTTGTTGGTTTTGGTCATTATCTCCTAGTAGGCATCATCACAGAAGTAGTCAAGATGCACATTCTCAGAGTTCCCATTATGGCTCACCCTTGAACAACAAGGGATTGGGGTGCTACCTCCCCCCCAGTGGAGAATTCACATGTTACTTACAGTTGGGCTTCCATATACTGTGGTTCAGAGTTTGTGGATTATACCAGTCTCCAGTTGTGTAGCACTTACTATTAAAGTTGTGTAGTATTTACTACTGAAAAAAATCCCTGGGTCTTGCAGTTGTGGTGCATCAGAAACAAATCTGACTAGAATCCCTGAGGATGTGGGGTTCGATCCCTGGCCTCCTTCAGTGGGTCAGGTGAGCTGTGGTGTAGGTCACAGATGCGCCTCGGATCCTGTGTTCCTGTGGTGTAGGCTGGCAGCTCTGATTCGACGCCTAGCCTGAGAACTTCGATATGCTGCTGTACGACACAGTCAATGACTGGTTGAATTCATGTATGTGGAATCTTGAATTCGGAGGGCCCATGGATATGGAGAGTGAGCCAGCAGAGTTTCGATTGCTCAGGGGAGCTCTTTCTCACACACAAACGTCCCATCTCCTGAGCTGTTCAAGGGTTAACTCTAAATTTTGAAAATCTACTAAGAGATTGTGTTGAAAGTTCTAGTCACTCTAAACCATAACAAAAGGCTGAAGTTGTTGGCTATCAGTCCTTTTTCACTGTGCCTCTGTGTGTATCCTTGGCCATGGACTTTATCCAGGTGTAAGTGGGAACCCTGTCTCTGCCACTGATAAGCCACGTGGCTTGGCCAAGTTGTTTTTCCTCTTTCTGGACCTCTCAGTTGTGGTGTAGTGGAAAGAACACTTTGCCTCCAGGCATGCTTGCCTTTAAATCCAAGCTCCAGTGCTATGGAAAGTGGCTCTGGGCAAGTTATCTTATGTCTCTGAGCCTATATTTCTCCATTATTAAAAGGGGGATATTTTTCTGGTAGAATTCAGTACCCTGTTTGTTACGTAATAGACAGCTAATTATTCCCTTCCATAAAGAGTTGGGTTAGGAGGTCTCTAATAGCCTGAATCAGTATGTGGTTTTTAGAATCTAAGTCTGCTGCTTTAATAAGATGCCCTTATCAATAGTGATGAACGCTCCAAACCACCATGACCCCAGACAGCCATTTAGTCGCCTTCTTTTCGGTCTTGCCATTCTCTTCAGGGTTTCTAATGATACCTTTTTTTTTTTTTTTTTTAAAGCTGTGGTGCCTCTATTTAAATAGCTGGCTGCAATTAAACTTCAGTATTTTGTCTCTGCTACAAGACTGGAGAATTTGTGACAGCAGTGACTAGGGCTGCTCCTGTGCTGCTCATGACTCATTAATAACAACTGTCCTAACAGACTTAAGCACCCTAATAGATGCTGAAGTGTGTTATGCCTATTTGTATTTGAGACATTCACTTAAAAACATACAGCTTACATTGCTTATTCCTTGTTCTCTAAGTAGGCAAGGAAAATTTTTCTTCCTTCACTCCTTTTCTCCCTTCCCCTTGCTTATTGCCTCAGTGGTTATATAGCAGTAATATAATTTTGTTGGTTTTGGTCATTATCTCCTAGTAGGCATCATCACAGAAGTAGTCAAGATGCACATTCTCGGAGTTCCCATTATGGCTCAGTGGGTTAAGAACCCAACTAGTCTCCACGAAGATGTGGTTCAATCCCTGGTCTCACTCAGCGGGTTAAGGATCTGGTGTTGCCACAACCTGTGGCATAGGTGGTGGTTGCAGCTCGGATCTGGCATTGCTGTGGCATAGGCTGGCAGCTGCAGCTTTGATTCAGCCCTTAGCCCAGGAACTTCCACATGCTGTAGGTGCAGCTCTGAAAAGAAAAAAAAAAAAAAAGAAAAGGAAAAAAAGAACACGCTCTCTAGCCCCCATAACCTTCTATTTATATAGTACATATCCCTCTGACTTATAATTACTGGTCATCTGTCTACTCCTCTTTACTTGAACTTCTTGGAGTTCCCGCTGTGGCACAGTGGGTTAAGGATGTGGCATTGTCTCAGTGGTGTGGGTTTGGCTGTGGCGTAGGTTGCAGATGTGGCTTGGATCTGATCCCTGGCCGGGAAACTCTCATATGCTGCGGGTACGGCCAAAAAGAAAAAAAAAGGCGGGAGGGGTGGGTACTGAGCTTCTTAAGTGTAGGAACTGTGTCTTAATTTCCCTGGTTACTTACATGTTCACTGAGAAACCCACATTCTAGACCTATTGAGTCTCATTCTATAAGGACAACTCTATTTCCTCACCAGTTCAGTTATGATAGCATGAGTAAAGCTATACTTCATTTATTCTGAAAGCATTTTTTTGTCTTTTTAGGGCTGAACCTGCAGCATATGAAGTTCCCAGGCTAGGGGTCAAATCGAAGCTGTAGCTGCCAGCTTAGACCACAGCCATAGCAACACCAGATCCTTAACCCGCTGAGCGAGACCAGGGGTCAAACCTGCGTCCTCATGGATGCTAGTCAGATTCGTTATTACTGAGCCATGACAGGAAATCCTGAAAGCTGTTTCACTTCATAAAATAATAGAATCTGTACCTTATTTCAGCACTAGCATTTAGGTAGAATGTGTTGTGCATGTTTACAAATACATTGTCATGATTTGAGATTTAAAATACATGGCTGACTCATCCTTGGAATTAGTCTCTTATGTGTAAAATTCATGCCGATTGCTTAGTTTTACTTTGTCAAAATTGGACAGTTTATCTCTTCCTCTCTCATTACCCAAGCCTGAAAGCAGGTCCGTTACTATAAAAGAGCAAATGTCAATTAGTAATTATTTTCAGACTAGCTGCATTTTATAGGATTGGGTTTTTCTGCCCTTGCTCAATTTATCTTTTATTCTCTAAGAGAGAAGACTATTTTCCAATGAGGCCATATGTACACACTGGTGACTCTTAACAGGTGTAGCGATGAGAGCAAGCAGTCTACTGTTAAAAGCTAGCAATAAACACTCTTCATACTCATGTCCTAGGCGATATCTAAACGTTTCTTGCACTTAGCAATTGTCAAGTTTATTTTGCTTGCAATGCCCTCCCCCAGTATCACTTTTTCAGGTCCTTCTCACCCTTTTTTAAAATCAATGAAGCTCTTTCAGACTATTCTAGCTCACACATTTGCTCTCTCTCTCCTCTGAGCATCTGTAGCTCTTTTTGTTATTTCTTCTCACTTGCCAATTTTTGCACATTACTACTTGGTATTGTGTTTTTTTAATTGTTATGTCACAGTTATCTATGATAGTTTTTACTATAATTTAAATGGATGATTACCATATTTTTTTACTTACATAATTTTTTTATTTTATAATGATTTTTACTTTATCCATTATAGCTGGTTTACAGTGTTCTGTCAGTTTTCTTCTGTACAGCAAGGTGACCCAGTCACACATACATGTATACATTCTTTTTTCTCACATTATCATGTTCCATCGTAAGTGACGAGATATAGTTCCCAGTGCTATACAGCAGGATCTCATTGCTTAACCATTCCACAGGCCATAGTTTGCATCTACCAACCCCAAATTCCCAATCCATTCCCACCCCCGCCTTGGAAACTACAAGTGTGTTCTCCATGTCCGTGATTTTCTTTTCTGTGGAAAGGTTCATTTGTGCTGTATATTACATTCCAGGTATAAGTAATATCATACGGTGTTTTGTCTTTCTCTTTGACTTACTTCACTTAGTATGAGTTTCTAGTTCCTTCCATGTTGCTGCAGATGGCATTATTTTGTTCTTTTTTATGGCTGATTAGTATTCCATTGTGTGTATATATACTACATCTTCTTAATCCAGTCATCTGTCGATGGACATTTAAGTTGCTTCCATATCTTGGCTGTTGTGAATAGTGCTGCCATGAACATGCAGGTGCATGTGTCTTTTTCAAGGAAAGTTTTGTCTGGATACATGCCCAAGAGTGGGATTGCTGGGTCATATGGTAGTTCTATGTATAGTTTTCTAAGTTATCTCCATACTGTTTTCCATAGTGGTTGTACTGGTTTACATTCCCACCAACAGTGCAGGAGGGTTCCCTTTTCTCCACACGCTCTCCAGCATTTGTTATTTGTGGACTTACTAATGATGGACATGCTGACTGGTGCGAGGTGGTACTTCATAATAGTTTTGATTTGCATTTCTCTTTCCATTGGTCTGTATGTCTGTTTTGGTACCAGTACCACACTGTCTTGATTACTGTGGCTTTGTAATATTGCCTGAAGTCTGGGAGAGTTATGCCTCCTGCTTGGTTTTTGTTCCTCAGGATTGCTTTGGCAATTCTGGGTCTTTTGTGATTCCATATAAATTTTTGGATTATTCTAGTTTTGTGAAAAATGTCATGGGTAATTTGATAGGGATTGCATTGACTCTGTAGGTTGCTTTGGGTATTATGGCCGTTTTTAAAATATTAATTTTTCCAACCCAGGAGCATTGAATATCTTTCCATTTCTTTGAATCCTCTCTAATTTCCTTGATGAATGTTTTGTAGTTCTCAGTATAAGTCTTTCACCTCCTTGGTCAGGTTTATTCCCAGGTATTTGATTTTTTTGGGTGTAATTTTAAAGTGAATTGTATTTTTGTGTTCCTTTTCTAATATTTCATTTTTCGTATACAGAAATGCAATCTGATTTTTGAAAGTTAATCTTATCCTGCTACTTTGCTGAATTTGTTGATTAGTTCGAGTAGTCTTTGGGTTGAGTCCTTAGGGTTTTCTATGTATAATATCGTGTCATCTGCATACAGTGACAGTTTTACCTCTTCTCTTCCAATTTGGGTACCTTTTATTTCTTTTGGTTTGTCTGATTGCTGTGGCTAGGACTTCCAAAACTATGTTGAATAACAGTGGTGAGAGTGGGCATCCTTGTCTTGTTCCAAATTTTAGTGGGAATGCTTTCAACTTTTCTCCATGGAGTATTATATTTGCTGTGAGTTTGTCGAAAATGGCTCTTATTATGTTCAGGTATGTTTTGATCACGAATGGATGTTAGACTTTGTCAGATGGTTTTTCTGCATCTATTGAGATGAGCATGTGGTTTTTGATTTTTCTTTGGTTAATGTGGTGTATGACATTGATTGATTGGTGTACATTGAACCATCCTTGTGAACCTGGGATGAATCTCACTTGGTTGCAGTGTATGATCTTTTTTATATGTTGTTGGATTTGGCTGGCTAAAATTTGTTGAGAATTTTTGCCTCTATATTCATCAAAGATATTGGCCTATAGTTCTCTTTTTTGCAGGTATCTTTATCTGGTTTTAGTATTAGGGTGATGGTGGCGTCATAGAATGTCTTTGGGGGTGTTCCTTCTTCAACCTTTTGGAAAAATTTAAGGAGGATGGGTATAAGTTCCTATTTGTATGTTTGGTTGACTACCATAATTATTAGTAATTTGCATTTCATGTTTTTTGTTTTTCCTTTGTTTTTTTAGTTTCCCCAATAAAATTAAAGGCCGCTGAGTATAGGGGCCTTTGTTTTTATTTCTTTGTGTCTTCTACAGTAGCACAGTTTAAAAAAATGTTTCTATAAGATTTGGTTTAATGGACATGTGGCACACAACATTCATTTAAAATGAGATCCTGAAGCTTTTCCTGATCAGCCTGGACTAATCTTTCCATTTTCTTTCCTTTTGTAGCACCTATCATTTATACCAGAGATTGGCAGAATTTTTCTGTTAGGTATTTTATGCTTTGCAGGCCATAGTTTTTATAGCAAATACTCAGTTTTGCTGTTGTAAGGTGAAAGCAATCATAGACAATATGTAAATGAATGTGATTGAGTTCCAGCACTTCTTTGTAGTCACTGAAATCTGAATTTTATGTGCTTTTCTCGTGTCATTAAATATTACTCTGTTCTTTGTCCCTCCACCCAATCCTGCATCCCCAGCCTTTAAAAAACCTGAAGACCATTTGCAGCTCATGAGCCACAGGTTTTGCCCGTAGGCCAACCCATAGTTGCCATGGTTTGCCAACCCCATATCAGTACTATTAGTTCCATACTTCTTCTGTCTTGTAGTAGAAAGAATGTAGGTTTTAAGTCAGCAAAGTAGAATTTTTGTCCTGGCTTTACTACATACTACCTAATTAGTGTCAACTTGACATTTTATTTTCTTAAAATGTGGATAATACTACTGCCTCACAGAGTTGTTTTTGAGGAAGAAGATGATACATATATGGAATCATTATTTAAATAGTAAAGGTATATAATAGAAACTTATTTACTGTATTTCATAAATTTTAAGCTACATTTCTTTTCATATTTAGAATGATAGTGTTTTTTTTCTTAATGGATTTTATTTCAGTTATAGGTGTACATAAATTATCACATGTCAATTGGAATGATAGTGTCTCAGTATTGCTATTGGTCAGGTAAGTTCTGACTTGGTTCTCATTTCCTGTACATGAATGAACACCAGGACCAGTATCAAAACTTGTAAAATAGGTCTTGGCAACTTGGAGAAAATCCTGGAGACAAAAGTGGAGCACTCTTGTACTAAGAACTGAATGGCTGTGAGGCAGGGTGGGTATTCAGTGAGATGAGTTAAGCAATATTCCTAAAGTGAGAGTCAAAATTAAGATAGCTCTCTCTACATAATGGTAAAGTAAGCATATGATTGATGTTTAGTTTTAAGGAACATTCTATCACCAGTGTTCTTGTGAGGCACACAGAACTATATTAGTGATTGAGAAGAGAATAGGGAGTTCCCATTGTGGCTCAGTGGTTAACGAATCCGACTAGGACATGAGGTTGCGGGTTCGATCCCTGGCCTTGCTCAGTGGGTTAAGGATCCGGCATTGCTGTGAGCTGTGGTGTAGGTTGCAGACGCGGCTTGGATCCCGCGTTGCTGTGGTTGTGGCGAAGGCTGGCAGCTACAGCTCCTGTTAGACCCCTAGCCTGGGAACCTCCACATGCCGCCCTGGGTGCGGCTCTAGATAAGGCAAAAAAAGAAAAAAAAAGAGAGAGAGAGAGAGAAGAGAATTATGTCATACTTTAATTGGTAGCTCTTTTTTTTAGTGGTACATAAAATTATGCTTTATCTTATAGTTGATGGAGCCTTGTATGACCCTTGTATGTACATCTGTTCTAACAATTTGTTTGTGATCTATTTTGTTTCGTCTTCATTAATTTAATTGTAAACTCCTTTTGTGTCTTATTTACTTGCCCCAGAGTAAGCACACAGAGCTTGATAAACATTTGATCAATGAACGAATTATGCTCAGATACAGTAGACACATTACATTTTTTTCAACAATTTAGAAACGTGTACCCTGAATTAGTAGGGACATAAATTAGAAGGAAGAGCCAGACTTGTTGAAGAGATTCTATACTCATAAAAACTGTGATTATAGTATACAAAAATGAATTTGGACGCTATTTATATTCTTCCATGATTCCATATTTATAGCCATCTATCTTTATCCTACTAAGAAAATATAGCTCAGATTGTTGTGAGGATTAAATTTAGATAACACTCTTAAAGTGCCCAGTATAAGTACATGCATTAGTTTCATTTAATTATTCTCAATCTCTTTTATTAAACCAGCTTTTCCTAGAGCATAAGAACCATATTTTGAGATATATTAAAATCACTTCAAATTCAGTTTTCTTTTAACCACCTGAGACACATCATTATTGTTAGCTGAATTTCATAGCAAATAGCATTTTTCAGTGTCTTATGGCTAAACAGATTTGGGAATGATGCTTCCCTGAGAATCTGCCAGTATTTCGTAAAGGAGAAATGTACCTCACTTTTCTCTACAACAACCTACTGTACAAACCTTTGCGATATAAACTCTTTTAAGTTGGAGAATATGCTTTTTTTTTTACTGATGTTAGGAAATCATATTCTTTTCTATTTCAATTTAATTTTTATTTTATATTGGAATATAGTTGATTTACATTGTTTTGTTTCAGTACAGCAAACTGATTCAGCTATACATCTACAAACATCCATTCTTTTTCAAATTATTTTCTCATATAGGCTGTTACAGAATGTTGAGTAGAGTTCCCTGTGCTGTACAGTAGGTCCTTGTTGGTTATTTTATATACAGTGGTATGTTTATGTTATTCCCAAACCCCTAGTGTATCCCTTCTCCCACTCGTCCTCTTTGGTAACCATGAGTTTGTTTTCTAAGTCTGTTGTTTTTTTGTTTGCTGTTGTTTGCTTTTTGTTTGTTTGGCTGCACCCTTGGCATATGGAAGTTCCTGGACCAGGGACTGAATGTGAGCTGCAGCTGCAACCCAAGCTGCAACTGCAGCAATGCCAGATCCTTTGACCCCCTGAGCCAGGCTGGGAATTGAACTGGCACTGCCAGAGACAAGCCAGATCATTAACCCACCACGCCACAGTGGGACTCCTATTTCTGTTTTGTAAATAGGTTGATTTGTATCACATTTTATGTATGTATGTATGTATATATTTGGTTTTTGGGGCCACACCTGTGGCATATGGAAGTTTGAAGGCTAGGAGTCGAATTGGAGCTGCAGCTACTGGCCTACGCCACAGCGATAGCAACTCAGGAACTGAGCTGCATCTGCGACCTACATTGCAGCTCCATGGCAACCCCAGATCCTTAACCCACTGAGCGAGGCCAGGGATCAAACCCGCATCCTCATGGTTACTAGTTGGATTCGTTTCGACTGAGCCACAACAGAAACTCCATTTATACCATTTTTTTTAGATTCTACATTTAAGTGATACTGTATGACATTTGTCTTTCTCTGTCTGATTTACTTCACTTAGTATCATAATCTTTAAGTCCATCCATGTTGCTGCAAATGGCATTATTTCATTCCTTTTTTATGGCTGAATAATATTCCATTGTATACATGTACCACATCTCTATCCATTCCTTTGTCGATGGACATTTAATTTGCTTTCATGTCTTTGCAGTTGTAAATAGTGCTGCAGTGAAAAAGGGTGTATCTTTTTGAATTACAGTTTTCTTTAGATGTATACCCAGGTTTGGGATTGCTAGAGCATATGGTAGTTTATTTTTAGTTTTCTGAAAACTCTCAATACTGTTCTCCATAGTGGTTGTACCAATTTACAGTCCCACCAACAGTGTAGGTGGTTCCCTTTTCTCCATACCCTGTCCAGAATTTTTTTTTTTTTTTTGCTTTTTAGGGCCGCACCCGCGGCATATGGAGGTTCCCAGGCTAGGGGTCGAATCAGAGCTACCACTGCTAGCCTACACCGCAGCCACAGCAATGCAGGATCCAAGCCACGTCTGCAACCTACACCACAGCTCACGGCAATGCCGGATCCTTAACCCACTGAGCGAGGCCAGGGATCGAACCCACAACCTCATGGTTCCTAGTCGGATTCGTTAACCACTGAGCCACGATATGAACTCCATTATCACTACTTTGTAAATCAACTGTACTTCAGTAAAACTTTAAAGAATGGAAAAAAATAAGAATAGTACTTCAAATTTTTAATAACATTTGGTGTAACAAAAATCTTCACACCAGATGTAATCTTTGTTAATTCTTCCCTGACCTGGTTCCGTCCCTTTAAGTGTCCAGAACAAGATGGAATGGCCCGTCTATGAACTCTCATGGTACGCTAGGTTCATTTCTGTCTTAGCCATAGTATACTGTGACTGTTTACTTATTACCCTCCAGACATGAACTCTTTGAGTTCAAGAACCAACTTTTATTTATCAATGGGAAGTTCAGGCTTGCTGATTTCCCTAGTGCCCAGGAAGAGTATCAGTCCCTGCCATACAGGGCATACGCAAATGTCTTTTTAGTTGAATTGGAATTAAAGTTAGCTGTTTATGTAGGCAAGTTGTGGCTAGAAGGAATCTCTAAAATAATTGCTCTAAAGATATTTGCTGTTTGTCTTATCATAGATCATTGTGGCATTCAGCTGAGTCTGAGGAGGGGCTTATAAGGACATTGGTTCTAAAATATAACTCATTAGAGTTTTCCATATGGACTTTATTGGCTTTCACACTCAGACCTCATACGTGCTTGCTTTTTTCCTATTGTGATATGTCTAAGCAGAATAGTAGCTTATATGTGTTCTGACCACTGAATATGGACACACACTTTTATTATGAGAGTGAACAGCTCCAGTTAGTCCTTGCAAAATATCAAAAAGCCTTGTATTCTGGCTGCTTTTTTGCTCTCATTACTGATATCTTAGTAGTTGTATTTTTGTTTGCGAACAGATCATTGTAGTAAAGTTGTCATTATATCTTTTTTTCTATTTATGTTTAGGGTTTTGGAAAAAGAAGTAACTATGTTGTTCTTATGTAGAGTGAGTGACGGAAATAAAGTTTATAAAAATTTTTAACTTGGGTAAAGCAGAATTCTTTACTATCTGAGGTATAAGATTATACCTGTTCTTATGCTACATCAGTCTGTCTTGATCTATTTAAAGCAAAGTATATATATATATATATATCTTTTTTTTTTTTTTTTAACTTCTTAAAGCCATACCTGTGGCATATGGAAGTTCCCAGGCTAGGGGTCGAATCGGAGCTACAGCTGTCAGTCTACACCACAGCCACTGCACCAGGGGATCTTAGCCACGTCTGAGATCCATACCACAGCTCACAGCAATGTTGAATCCTTGACCCACTGAGAGAGGCCAGGGGTCGAACCTGCATTCTCATGGATACTAGTCAGGTTCATTTCCGCTGCGCCACAACGAGAACTACAAGTGAAGTATATTTTTGTGTGATCTGACTCAGCAGGTTGGAAATTCACATAGACTGCATCTTATCTGAAAGAAGTTTCAAGTAATGTAAGATTTCATTCATTTTCTTAAAACCACGTTGTACATTGGGCCGTAAGTATCCTGTCCTGTGTGATGCAGGACTTTGTGTGAGATTCTATTTCCACTTTTGGATTCCATGATGCCCAGTTAACAATTAACATTCTCATCAATGGCCAGCACAGAAGAGTAATAGGGATATGATGTAGGATTTTTAAGCACATGGTAAATCAGTGTATAGTAAGTTGGAACTCCTTTAAAAGGTCTGTTTTGATCTGTCCCTGTGAATGACATCAGAGAAATTGAAAGTTGTGTTTGGTTCTTCCTTCTCACTCTGTCCTCCTGCTTTCTCCCATAATTATCATAGCAATTACAGACATACTTTCTTCTTAGTCTCCGTGGTACTCAGGTTTGCTACAAGAGTACTCTATTATTCATTATCTCTACAGCAGGAACCAAGCCTCTTCTACCTTTTCCCGGGGATTTCTAGGTGCTCATTGTTAGTTAGCTCTGATGATTTTTAAGAATGGAGAGAGAAACTAGTATTATTTTGAGGGTAGTATTAAAAACTGATAAGAGGAATTCCCACTGTGGTGCAGTGGGATCTGTGGTGTCTTGGAAGCACTGGGACACAGGTTCAATCCCTGGCCTGCACAGTGTGTTAAGGATTTGATGTTGCCACAGCTGTGGCTTAGGGCTTGGATGTTATCCCTGGTCTGGGAACTCCATATGCTGTTAGTCGGCCAAAAATGGGGGAAAAAAAACCCCTAAAAGCAAAAACAAAAACTGGTAAGGAAGTGACCCTAAAAATAAGATTCTATCTATAGGCTACTATCTACGGTCTTGGATGTGTTACTTAACCCCTTTGGCTTTAGTTTTCTTATTTGCAAAAAAGGAATATAGTAGCTACCCTAGTGAGCTGTTTATATTAACTCGTGTTTATTTGCTTTTTCTCCCCAAACCCCATGAAATTATAGAAAAGTATAGTAATTTGGAAAAATGAATGTAATTAAAGGAGAGGAGGAAAGATAAGATACCAACAAGATTTAGAAAGATAGCAAGTTGAAGGATATTAAAAAAGAGCATACAGAAAACTACTTGCAGAAGGAGAAAGTAAGTGCAAGTTAATCCATATCTCAGCCCCATAAAGGCTCAGCAGTTGTAGGGGCTAGATATGTCGAAAAGGGGGCTAAAAACAAGAGGATTGACTGACTCCATTAGACTCCCAGATCTTTTCCTTTCCCTCAATTTATTGGAAATAAATTTTTCAATAATGGGAGACAGATTATCTTTTGGAGGAATCGAACCAGAGTGGCTCTGGACTCAGAGATAGTAGGCATATGAGGGCAAAAAGAAAGCAACTAGATGAAACAGGGATTAAGTGAAGGTACATATTCTGTCTTCTAAGTATGTTCATGGCTTTCTCCTTAGCTTCCTCAGGTCTTTGCTTAGAGATGCCTTCCCTGATCACCTTGCTTAAAATTGCAGTCTTTCCCAGCCTGATAGTCCCTGTCCCCTTTCCTGACTTTACATGCGCTTATTGCCACCTTGCAAATTTTTGCTTATGTTTCTTTCTACTAGAGTGTTAACACAGGAGTAGGGGGGTTTGACTCTTTTATTCATTGCAATATTTCCAGTGCCTAAAATATTATCTCATAGGTGCTCAGTGAATATTTGTTGAGTGAGTAAACAAATGAGACTATTCAGATACTTTTCTGGAAGGCTCACGTCTAGTATTTTGTGAGATAGGAAGCAGGAGATAGGAGGATTTCTCTCTGGAGAAATGACTGGCCTAAGAGAAAAGATAGGCAGATACAAATATTTGGGGAAAGAGTCCCACGTTTAAAAGGGTGTGTCTGCTTGAAAACTATACACTGATGTTCAATAGTCAGCAAACCCTGCTTTCTCATAGACTCACCAGCCATCCAGAGAAAGCCTCCAACACAAAAGAGAGACCAAAACAAAATGAGGATAGAAAGCAATGTGTAGAACAAAAGAAAGTGCTAAAAAAAACTAGTATCTTTTGTCAGAGTCAGAGACAATCTGGCATCTGTGAAATAAGAACACAGTGCTCTTAAAAAAAAAAAAAAAAGGAACCCCTTCAGTCCCTGGCATGGGAATTTCCATATGCTGTAGGCACAGCCAAAAAAACAAAACAAAGCAAAACAAAAGGAACCTTGTTGCAGAGAGCAAAATATAAATGATATAAGTGTTGGGAATGAAAACATGTATAGTAGATATAAATTCAGTAGAAGGGAAAGTTTAAGGAATCTCCTACTGCTTCCTTTCCAATTTGAATTCCTTTTATTTCTTTTACTTCTCTGATTGTTGTGGCTAGGACTTCCAAAACTATGTTGAATAGTAGTGGCGAGAGAGCGGACATCCTTATCTTGTTTCTGATCTCAGCATGAATTCTTTCAGCTTTTCACCATTGAGAATGATGTTAACTCTGGGTTTGTCATAGATGGCCTTTATTATGTTGAGGTAGGCTCCCCCTATGCCCATTTTCTGGAGGATTTTTACCAGAAATGGGTGTTGGATTTTGTCAAAGGCTTTTTCTGCATCTATTGAGAGGATCATATGGTTTTTATTCTTCAGTTTGTTAATCAGTCACACTGATAGATATGCAGATATTGAAGAATCCTTGCATCCCAGGGATAAATCCCACTTTATCACGAGGTACAATCCTTTTAATGTATTGTTGGATTCGGTTTGCCAGTATTTTGTTGAGGACTTTTGCATCTATGTTCATCAGTGAAATTGGCCTGTAATTTTCTTTTATTGTGGTATCTTTGTCTGGTTTTGGTATCAGGGTGATGGTGGCCTCATAGAGTGAATTTGGGAGTGTTCTTTCCTCTGCAATTTTTTGGGATAGTTTCAGAAGGGTAGGTGTTAGCTCTTCTCTAAATGTTTGATAGAATTTGCCTGTGAAGCCATCTGGTCCTGGACTTTTGTTTGTGGAAGTTTTTAAATCAATTTCTTTCTTTCTTTTTTTTTTTTTTTGCCCTTTGTCATTTTACAGCCACACCCACGGCATGTGGAGGTTCCCAGGCTAGGGGTCGAATCAGAGCTACAGCTGCGAGCCTACACCACAGCCACAGCAACGCGGGATCCAAGCCACGTTTGCAACCTACACTACAGCTCATGGCAACGCCTGATCCTTAACCCACTGAGCAAGGGAAGGGATCGAACCTGCAACCTCATGGTTTCTAGTTGGATTCATTGCCACTGTGCCACTACGGGAACTCCACAGTTTCAATTTCAGTACTTGTGATTTGTCTGTTCATCTTTCCTATTTCGTCTTGTTTTAGTCTTGGAAGATTGTACTTTTCTAAGAATTTGTCCATTTCTTCTAGGTTGTCCGTTTTATAGGCATATAGTTAGTTGCATGTAGTAGTCTCTTATGATCAACACAGAAGAAAGGCAAGGGAAATTTCCAAGATGATGATGAAATGATAGGAAATTTATCCTTTCCAGAGAGCAAGCTGTCGCATTTGGAGCAGATGAATAGTAGGTGCCAGAAAAGGTGTTTCCAGAGAAAAAATGAACCTGATAAATCATTTAATGTGATTGACCATCTTGAGATGTTTTACAAATTTCTCAAAAAAGTTTTTCTAATTAAAGATTTTTTTTTTCTCTTCTCTCTCTTTTTTTGGGGGGGGAGAGAAGAATTGAAAGCTGGTCATATCCTAACTTCTCTTGCTCTTTTTTTTTTTTTTTTTTTGGCTGCCCCCATGGCGTTTGAAAGTTCCTAGGCCAGGGATCAAACCCACAGCAGAGCTGTGACAATGCTGAATCCTTAACTGCCAGGTTACCAGGGAACTCTAAGCTTACTATTTTATTTTTAAAATTATTTTATCATTATTTTTTGGCTGCACCCATGGCATGCAGAAGGTTCCCAGGGTAGGGGTAGAACCCACACCGCAGCAGCAACCTGGGCCACTGCAGTGACAATGCTGGATACTTAACCAGCTGTGTCACAAGGGAATTCCCTCAAAACTTTTTTTAATTTAAAAATATTTAATTATGAAATTACACACTGTTAAAGAATAAATTCCCTTGTTAAATATAAAAACTTCCCGTGTATTTTCTTTTCTTTCTTTTTTTTGTCAAGGAATATCAGTTTATTTCATATTATGTTTGTAGCAGTTTAAATTGTTCAGTGTGCTAAGGTAGTAAATGGGAAAGTTAGTAAAGAATTTAATATCCTTTCTGTAAGTTACAGTTGGACATGTAAAAATAGTGAGATAATTTCGGGGGACAATGTGGTACAATCCATTAAAGCCAATATTTAAAAGGAGCGCTCTCTGAGTGAGTAGTTCTATTTTGAGGGGTTTGTTCCACAGAAACACTTGTACAGATGTACAAAGAGGAGGTCCTCATAGCACCACACTCAGCCAGTGCCCAGTGGGCATTTGGACCCAGGTCTATATGACTCCCACATCTGAAGATTTAAGCATTTTGCTGTAATTCTCCCTTGGGAGGGGGAGCTTCTCCTTAAAAATATTTGGATAAGTTTCAGTGGTAAATGAGAAATAAAAATGGTTTTTATACAGAAAAAAAACCCTACATTTCAACAGAGAATTGGTAAAATTAGCTTACAATCCTCCTTACAATGGCATAATATACAGCAAAAAATGATATATTTATTTAAAAGGAAAACACACCTACCTGATACTTTAATATTTATATATAAATATGAACCTATTTTACAAAAATTTACATTTATAAAATTAAATTCTACAATGACATATACCAAGTTTAAGTACTATATATAAATAAAAATTACATACAATTATGTTTTATATAAACATTATATTCATTGATATATTACATGTAATATGTGTATCATACAGTATTATAGTAATATATGTAAATATTATATATAGTATATTTATCAAAGACCAAAAATAATCAAGTAAGCTATGTCTACAATGAAAAAAAAGCCAAGTAAAAGATTTGGCCTAGTACCATGACTGAGGAGAAATGAAGCTACTTCTGTAAGAGATCATACTTTTTTTTTTTTGTTGGTGTGTGAATGGCAAAATGGGCTCCAAAGAGCCAACATGTGCCTTTTATTTTTTTTATTTTTTTATTTTTTTAATTTATTTTTGCATTATAGCTGATTTACAGATTTCTGTCAGATTTTCCAACTGCACCGCGTGGTGACCTGGTTACATGTACATATATGGATTTGTCACATGTAATTAGATATAGTTCCCCGTGTAATACAGTTGAAGCTCCTTGCTATTCCATCATTAAATCACTAGTTATCCCCATAAGAGATCATACTTTTTATCAGGTGAAATATTGATCCCATTGGCTGAATCAAATCCTTCTGCTACCACTTTAACTTCATTTGGGCTGTAGTAAACAACATTTGTCCAGTGTAAGTTCAGGTATGTTTCCAAATACTTTAAGAAAGGATCAGAGAAATAGTGGTCATTGGTAGCATAGAAATGTGCTGGTGCAACAGCTATGACATCATTCACACTTGGAAGAAGCTCATGTTTGATTGTTTTTAGATGCAAAAGAGAATTTTCTTCCTCTTCAAATTTAAAAATTTCCACTGTATTCTTGAATTCTGGATGGTTTACAATAAAGAGATAAACTGTGTCATCACTGTCTGTGAAAGTGCTGATACCATGTGGATTAAATGAAGCCAAATTAAATCCACGGCTGATTCTTAATTCCAGTGCCCTTGGGTTTTCTTCTTTTAGATCCATCATTAGTATTCCTCCAGGCTTATCTGGTGCAAAACTGTGGAGGGCTGGATATTTTAGACCCAATTCCTTTAATCAGGTGGCAGTTTGGAAGGTCTACAGATTCTATTTCTCTGGAGGCTTTAAGTTGATTCCTGAGCGCCAGGAACCTCTCGCCCAGGAGCGCCAGCGCTATCCCCAGCAAGCTCAGAGCCAGCAGCCGCCCCATGATCTCGCTCGGAGCACTGTGGGCGGCGCCCGCCATCCGTCTCCAGCGCGTGGGCCGCGCTCCACCCCGAGGCCCGCGAGCCTGGCTGACCCCATGTATTTTCAACTATACTTGAAAAACAGTTAAACATAAAAACAATTCCCACGTTTTCACCACCTAGCTTTTCTATGTCATTATAGAATGTTATCAGTACTTGAGAAGCTCATTGCCTTTCCCCAAGAGCTCCCCACAGTCTTGAATTGCATGTTTATTGTTCCCATGCTTTTCTCATATCAGAAAAAGATAGTATTTAATTTTGCCTGTTCTTGAACGTTATTATTAATAGGATTATACTACATTTATTCTTTTTTTTTTTTTTTGTCTTTATCTAGAGCTGCACCTGAAGCATATGGAGGTTCCCAGGCTAGGGGTCTAACAGGAGCTGTAGCTGCTTGCCTTCGCCACAGCCATAGCAACGCGGGATCCAAGCCGCATCTGCAACCTACACCACAGCTCATGGCAACGCCGGATCCTTAACCCACTGAGCAAGGCCAGGGATCAAACCCGTAACCTCATGGTTCTTAGGTGGATTTGTTAACCACTGAGCCATGACGGGAACTCCACATTTATTCTTCTATGCTTATTTCTTTCTCTAAGTATTATGTTTTTGAGATTCATCCATGTTATTGCATGTAATTCTTTTTTAATTAAAACATTTTTAGTTAATTTGCAGTGTTGTGCCAGTTTCTGCTATATAGCAAAGTGAACGAGTCATGTGTATATATACCTTCCTTTCCTTATATTGTCTTTCAGCATGGTCTGTCCAAGAGACTGGATATAGTTCCTTGTGCTATTCAGTAGGACCTTATTGTTTATCCATTCTAAATGTAATAGTTCATCTACTAACCCCAAACTCCTAGTCCATCCCACTCCTCCCTCTTCCTTCCCTCTCTCCCTTGACACCCACAAGTTTGTTCTCTATGTCTGTTAGCCTGTTTCTGTTTTGTAGATAGGTTCATTTGTGCCATATTTTAGATTCCACATATAAGTGATATCATATGGTATTTGTCTTTCTCTTTCTGACTTGGTTAGCTTAGTATGAGAATCTCTAGTTGCATCCATGTTGCTACAACTGGCATTGTTTTGTTCTTTTTCATGGCTGAGTAGTATTCTATTGCCTACATGTACCATATTTTCTTTGTTTGTTTGTTTTTTTTTCAACAAGCATTATTTTTATTTTTTTTCATATTAACAATGAATTTTATTTCAGTTATAGGTGTACAAAGATCATAAGTCAATACGATAGATTTTGTGTCCCAAACCCACAGTGCATCCCCCCACCCCCCAGACTGTCTTATTTGAAAAACCAAGGTTTTCCAAAATCTGTGAGTCATTGTCTGTTCTTCAAAGAAGTTCATTGTGTCTCTTTAGTT